>BOPP01000128.1:2126648-2136812 GCA_017312745.1 Gryllus bimaculatus
TACTTATTTTGGTGCTGCCACGTGGTGGCTACAAATTGTACTAGTGTCGGGACATTTAGCCTTAAAAAGGGAAGAGAAATGTTTCAGGGGGAAAGCAAATAACGAGGTAAGTGCACCAAATAAATTTCACTATTAAATTAACACATAATGTCTATTCCTACTGACGAAAACATGTAATATACTATTCAATAGTTTCCCTTCAGTGTAATTCCTGGAAATGGACATCGAAAAATAACCTTGTGCAAATGTGGACTGCATTGTTCTGAGCGGTAAATGCTGGTTGGGCCAAATTGTCCAAAGGGGACGGGTGCGTAATTGAACTCGTAGCGATCGACCCGACGGTGCAGGGTCGATGTGGGGCTGGTGACCTGAGGTCAGTAGTGTGTCGCACGCAGAGCCGGAATGCTGAGCGAGACCTTTTCCGAGAAATCGCAGGGGAGTGCACGGTCTATGGCAGCACGCAAACATGATGGCAGCCCATGAAACATACAGCACAGCACCCCACCGCAACGCCGCTCTCCCTCTGTGTCACATTATCGAGCTGACATGCCACTGAATACTGGAGTCTCCCAGTGACAAATGCAATGTATTGTGTATGAATATCTTGGCCAACGTACTTCATTGAGGTCTTCATTATTGTAAAAGAGTATTTAAAAAACTAATCTCAAACCAAGGGTATCTAATACCTAAGCACAAAAACACTCACAATCTTCCAATTCAGTCACTATTCTACGATTAAATGTCTCTACTTTTGTTGAGATACTTCAACAGGTTACACAGGTTGCTTCAACAGCTTCGACCTTATCTGCAAAGAGATACGATTTATTTCGCTAACACAAATACCTATTTCTGCATTTATATTTCCTGCACTTGTTTTTTATTGTTAGGAATAATTACTGTGAATATGTCTCCTTAAAGGATTTTTCACCTTTGTGTTCTGTTTTCGCTTCATACTATTTTGTTACTGTGTTCAAACTAATTTTAACATAAAAGTGCATCAGAATAATTTTCAAAGGGAATTATTTCAAAGAAAGGTAGTTACTGTCACTGAGGAACATTCTATAGAACTATGACAACTTCCTCATCGACTTCTCTCTCTCCCTCTCTCTCTTCACATATCTGTTTCTCTTTCTTTCCAAACAAACTTTTCTCTTACTTCTTATGTGCTGCAAATGTAGGTGCCCATTTAGAAATCCGAAATACATACGTAGTCACAGACTTTTTGTGACCATTACTGAGTTTCTCAAGCGATTAATCACAACTTTCAAGACTTAAATCAATAATACTCAAGCTGCACTGATTTTACAAATGTAATCTGCAATTTAAAATATGACTATGCTTTGAGTTAAAAAAATATTATTGACTTTTTCACATTTTTTGCATTAATACATTAATTAGTTTTTACAAAATCAAGGCCATTGGAATACGATATCATTCTATACTGTGACCGTAACGGCTTATCTTAGCGACATACTGCTTTGTGATATGAGTGAGCCTTCAAATTCCTTAAGAGAATGATATTTTTTTATATATCCATAGGACAATAGAAAATCCTTTTATCACATATACTTCTATCTCATACTACGTAAACTCGTGAATTCTTTTATTAATTCTACCATCACGTGAAAGTTCCCGATGTTCTCATAATCGTCGGTTGTTTTGTTTTCTTCACTAATTACTCGTACATCTCTCAAATCAAATTCAATATTCTATGAACTATTATGTTTATTATTTAATTAAAATGACCATTATGTGTTTCGTTTAATTATTATTTTGGAAATATAAATTAATATTTTTATATGTGATTATCAGTGTATCAATATCACAGTATAAAAGCACTGACAATGTACTAGAATCGCCTTGACTATGAAAAGCTCATTCAAAACTGTGCTGATTTTCACCATGTGTAATGTATTGTTGAAATTGTGACAGATAATTTTCATTCTTGTAATCGCCCAGGGAGATCAAATAAGGGGAATATTCAAATGAGAAGTTACATACATAATACATACATTTATTAGAACTGCAATTGGGTATGACCCGGTGGCAGTTGTGACAATAATTGACCTTACTAAAAACTGACTGACAAAATACTGACCTTAATAAAAACCCTTTCTCGCCTAGTACATACTTACGTAGTAAAGAGAAGTTAGTAATACTGCGGCAGAATTCGGAAATTTGTCCACAAAAAAACAACTTCTATTGCCGAGCCCTCGTAACGAAAAAGTGGATGAATCGCGTTCCTGCATATATTAAGTAACATTCTCCAACACTTTGTGTAGTCAAAGTCTACGCTGTGTGGCTTCTTGATATCCAAAATTGATTGATGGCAAAAGGCCGATCTGTGCATTCATCTGTGGTCAATGATAACGCCCAAATCGTTCAGACGATTTTCTCCAAAATTGATATTCCCCAACAGATCTGAACGAACTCAATGTCGAGTTGCCTGCGAGTGTGAAAAGGGTATTTTGATTTTGAGAGATCCTTTACGTAAAGCCTCAACATTTTAAAATTTTCCAAAAAATGGCTCCAAATTGTTTAATTAAGAATTTTCATCGGATAAAGCAAAAGTCGCTTAAAGCAATAGTAATGGTATTATTTTTGTTTCACTCTGAAAATTTTCAAATATTTTTAAAAGTTCAAAATTTTTCATCCTCCTACAAGTTTCAAATAAAAACAATTATTTTCCATTAATGGAATCTACTCATCAAAAATAGCTCTTAAAATAAGATCATGCAAAATTTTGCGAAAATATGAGTAGTTTTTGCGTACTTTTACGTGAAACATAAGCAATTTTTAAAAAATTCTAAAGAATAATTTTCTCAAAAATGTTTGCATTTTTGTTCTTTAAATTTTTCACGGATAGAGAAACGGTTGCTTAAAAATGGTAAAAAGATATTTTTTCAGAATGCTGAATTTTTGAAAATTGCATAAGTTGGAAATAATGAAGAAACATGTTCAGTTTAGCACTTCCTGTTAATTATAAGACTGATACTACTTGTAAGCCTAAGGTGATTATGCAAAACATGAAATTTAAACTTCATTCATCTTTATTATTACAAAATTAAAAAAAGTTTATTGACTTAGTGTTAATCAAAATTAGGTACTTAAGCATTTTTACTGCATAACTCTTAGAAGGTTTTTTACTTCAGTGCCAGTCTTCTTCCTTCAACACTGCGTCAATAGCGTTCACGGCACTGCAAGGATTACGGATGAGCGTGGAATCCATTTGCAAGAAATAAAGGCCAGAGCACCGGAGCGATGACGAAGCTATGGGGTGACGCGGTCGCCAGAAGGTCTGTAGCATCTGCCTGCAGCTGCAGGCACCGCGGCCGAAACGATTTCAGTAACAGCGTTTGATAGCCAAGCAAACATTCATTCTAATAAAATGTGCTTACTGTCTAAACGAGTGTAAAATATTTCGTGAATGCGTTCCTTAGTTCATGGCTTTTATTTACTGAATACGGACCAACATTTTTTCAGTTTCCATTGCTGACTACGAAAAAATTAATATTTCTTGCAATATTATATCTGTTACTCGTAACAAAATTTCCTATTTATGTATGCACTCGAAGTTATACGAGATATTTGAACCCATATTTAGTACTTCTCTTATCGTTGTGCCACTAAGAATTGAAGGCTTCTTCGTTAGAATTTATTATTAGGAATGTAGAATATTTCTTTAGCATTCCAGATATTTCTTTGAATGTTGACGACTTAAAGGTCAGCCACAGCCGCCTCGGGAGGAATAGACTCTTGCATAGAAATTACAGGAATCACAAAATAGATACTATTACAGGAATGTCTAGGGGAAGAAGACGTATACACGGCACAATTTGTTCCTAATCGATAAGAAGAAACTGGATAATCTTCCGTTGTTATAATAAGAAATTTGATACCGCAATTTTTTGATCGGTGGAGTATCACTGAATTATCGATGGTGAAAAAAGTGTGGTTGACGTCCTAATACGAGGTAACTGTGACTAAGGGACCGATGTTCGTATTATGCAGTTTCACTTAATTTGCGAACACTCACTGACTTTTCTCCATTTTCTTACTATATTTGGCTCTAAAAGTAGCAGTTCAGATCTAACAGTTCGCACATTCTGATTTGATAATGATCATATGTGGTAAAAAAGGTCCCCGAGAATAGTCTAAGAAGGAGACCCAAGCCTCTCCTTGCTTGCACAAATACTTTCAGTACTTGCCATTTTCTTTCTCTGGTTAGATAATGGGGGTAAATGATTAGAAGGAATTATCTATGGAAATGTGCTTCAGCTGTAATATTTCATGATATCAGAAGACTACCACGTCTCAATCATCCATGACTTGCTCCAAGTCCCTGTGTCACCGAGACAGGCCACTCTGAGTTTATTATATTTTATTTTAATCGACTGTACAATTTATTCCATGCTGTGACCCTCATTTCGAACCATCGTTCTTCGTGAGCGGCTTGGGGTGGTGTGGCGTGGCGTGGCGTGGCGCAGCGCAGTGTGGTGAAGCGGGGCGGAACGTGGCGTGGCGGCGCGTGGCGGGTGCGTGATGTTATTTGGCATGGCATGGCGGGGCGGAGTGGGGAGTGGGGGACGTGTGTGGGCGGGGAGTGGTGTGGCGGAGTTGGCCGGGGTGAGGAGGGGCGTGATGAGGCGGGCGGGGTACGACTCTTAGCTTCAAGCGGTGACGCCGTCGCGGCCTCCGACGGCGCCCCAAAAGGCGGTATGGCGGCGTGGGCGTGTCCCCCAGGGGCGGCCAACGGGCAGCTCCCGATGACCAACGCCACACCCGACTCCAAATCCTCCGCGCCAGGCCCAAATGGCGCACTATTGCGCACCACACACTCCAAACACACTGCGCCCATGCCCAAATCCTACGCCATTTGCGCGATCGCCTTCATTTGGGTTTCGTCACATCGCCACTCAGTGCGAGCTCTTAAAACAAGTGCTTACGTCAAATGTCTGCGCTGAATTGGATCGGGTTGAAGTGCAGCAGAGGTCGTCTGAGCGAGCACGAATGTTAAACAGCACTCCTCGGAACGGAGGATTTTCTTAGTAACATAATTCAATGTCCAACTGGAATTATTTCATGCCACCTCAATTAAGACCAATATCGATGACAGCGGGCAATGCCAAAGCAACGCTTTAGAACTCGTCAGGTCGCGATTAAATCCTTGCCAGATACCCAAAATTTCCGTGATGCTTTCGTGAGATTGTGGCGTCTCCCAGAATCGAATCCTTTGTTCCGCTGTTTCCGTGGTTGCATTGATCATTTCCAGGCGAATGACAGAGTAGCGTAGACCACGACCGTGCGCGATTCTCCCCCCCCCAACTACACTTTCCCCATCCTTAGTACAGAGCGAAGGGGCAGGTCACTGACCTTCCAATCGATTTAGAAAAAACTCCGTCTAGTGACAAAGATTCGCTGAGGCAAAACAGTAATAAGTCATGTTGAGCCATAAAGAGAAGCCCTTTATTACGTCCGCATCGTTATCTCCGACTCACGGCTGCAACCTATTCCCTACTATCCCTAATTCACTATTAAGTTTGACGTTTGAACTTCGCAAAATGTATTAAGAACACATTGTTATTGTTTCGAATTTTCGGACCCTTGGGATAGTAAATATTGCGAACATTGTTTGCTCAAAGTAAACTGCATACTATAGAAGTATTTAAATTTGATTTTCAACAAATTATTTAATTCATGATGTAACACAGGGTTAAAAATGTTCCCCATTACATTCAAATTTCCTCTCCTTCATTTCTACCCTTTTTATTCTTTAAAAATATCCCCATAAATGGTTCTTAAGGTATCATACACTGCAGTGAAACATTGGTTAGGAGGCTTTCAGATGTAAATAACGGAATCTGACTTTCAGATGTAAATAACGGATTGTAGCCTTTAAGAACATCGTTTTTGAAGGCTATAATCGATTTCCTCCAAAAAGTCAGGCGCTATTATTTACACCCCAATGCATATTATTTGAGCCACACATTTTAGCTTACTTGAAGCTAAAATAAGTTTGTTTCGGCGAAGACAAATCTATGAATGACCTCTCGTACACCTGACATTCGTCTATGTACAAATATGTCGGAGCGCTGAATTCGAAGACAGAATTGAAAAAATCTGGAGGGTGGAGGCGCGATTCTGGTGTCACATTTGGATTGAGCGCCTCAACATACAGAGAAAAAATTTGTCAAGTCTTTGGATTTGAAAGTTTCTTTGTGTGTGCCTGTGTAATCAATAATCATATGTAATAAACATGGTATGCGTTATTTCTTTTCCTTTCAAGAACAACATAAAATGACAGGATTTGTGAGAATTCCGCAAATGATGTATACATTTTTCCAGAAATACCAACATTTAAGCATTGTGAATGACAAGCAAGGGAAACGCTCACTCTTACATTATTGAATTTTTCAGTATTTCAGGAGAACATAAAAAATCCATCCGTCTAACACTAGAAATTGTTTTAATTTCATTATTAGCAAACATCAACCCGTTTAAAATTCAAGGTGAATTAAAGATTCGAAATTGTATTATCAAAAATTTTTAATTTTATTACTGTACTAGTATTTATTTATTTTTTAAAGCAATAACTTCATGTTTTTAATTTGTATTTCATGCGTAGCTTAATATCTTTACAAGTCATGTAAATAATTAGATTATCATAAAAGTGCAACCATGTTTATACTGTTTTCATTTACAAAAAAACGTAAGTTATGAACATTATCTCTTTAGACTGGTGAATAAGCAACAGAAAGCAAACCAATGCTATAACACTGTTCTGAGGAAAGAAAGTGGAATTATTACGAACTTCTAACAAGAAATTGGATCTCCTATTGGCCGCCTCTGAACCCAGTCGGCCCACGCGCCCTTCCTATAAGATGAGACACGCCCACCTCTTGGCAGAAGTATAGCTCTGAAGAAGGCTACAGCAAGATGGCCGAAACGTCAATCCAATTAACTGAGACGCGGCTCATCACGGATAGCCAAGAATACATTGACTCCGGCCGCGGAAGCCTACGAACCCATATGACAAAACAAATTTATCAGCAGTGAATGAAATTACGATATTAATACGAAGAGTATTTATTGCAAAATTTTTGAGAATTAATAAAATGTCGTGTGGATATGCTTTTTAAGTAAGATTTTTGTTTGAGCTGCATAAATGCTAAAAGAATATTAATTTATTGTAATCAGTAATATTTCTTTCGGCTAATTTTCTTCCTTCATAATGGTTTTTGTAACAGAGAATTGGTTTTGGAACGAGGTAACCTTGATTTATGTAAAGGTTTTGACAAACGTGTTTGCAGATATTTTTTCGCGGCCGGAGACCAATTGTAACAAGAAGTTCCCCGTGCGTTCGTGCACGCAGCGAAGCGAAAAGACCCACTTCCACACGTCGATAAGAAGGCATGTAGCACGCTTTCACGGGGAAGAAGGACCCCATTCATCACGACGAATTAAAACGCTCGCGAAGGAACGTAGTAGTTAAAACGTCAAGTAAAGCAGATCATATCTTTATGTAAACAAATAGTTTCTCAGAGTCAGAACGTAATTTGAATATATCTGTCGTTAACATCTTCTCGCAACGAATCTCACATTGTGATGGTCAAAGCAGCGTCTTCCAATGAGGAGCAAGCCGCAGCGTTCTCTAACAGATGATTAACGTCGTGCGTTAATGCGTTAACTAGGTCACAAGTCGTTCTGTTAAATTATCTCCACTTCACTCTTATCTGTTTGTGTCCAGTACATCAAGCTCTGACCTCTTGCCGATTTTGTTCTCGTAGATTATAAATAATTTAACACTAAATTGAGAATGAATCCAAGATATATTCTTGGAGAATGTTGCGTTATTGTAACCTCAGTCAACAGATTTGAAATGTGCGCTAGTTAAACTTGTATGCTTGTATGCTACCCAAAAAATATGCGAAAACATGTTTTCTCCACGATCAATAAATCATCTTTACATGAATGAATCAAACTATTAGTGCTACAGAATGGCACAAACTTTCTCGTACTAGTTAGTTTTCTAATTTCTTTGGTCTCGGCTAGTTTTTCGGTCAGGTAAACAACCGAAATATTTCTTTAAAAATATTATAGAACAGTAAAATCTCTTCCTATATGGAAATCTTTGTTCAAAACTTTGTGGCAGTTTTATGAAAATGTCGTTTAGCATGACTGTAAATGAGAAATTTAAATCTCTTTTTCACAAAAAACTTTTGAGTTCTCGTGAAACGTAATTGAAAATCATTTAAAGCATTTCCACTCATGAATGCAATAATGTATACAAATTGCTAAAATTGCGCAAAGTAACGACACGAGAGACATTAAAAAAATATATTTGCGAAATCTTTGAAAAAGAAAGAATACAGGAAAATTAATTTACGGATTACGGATAGTGCATTTAACTCAATCCGTACGAAAAGTTTGAAGAACAAATTTGGAGCTGTTAAAGAAAATGGTGTTTGAGCGTCTGAAAATGAAAAAATTTAGGCTTCACAGAAAGCTGTTGAGTTTTCGAAAAACTTTATATGACATCATTTCATGCACATGTGCTAATAAATGCAATAATGTGAACAATTCGTCCATAGTATAAATATTAACAACGTGGGAGAGACATCAAAAAAGTTTTTGTATTTTTTTGAAAAAACAAAAGAAAAGAGAAATAAGGCGTTTATGTAATCTTAGTACCTTTAACACCTTACAAAAAGTTAAAAAAAAATTATATCCGTTCTTGACAAAAGCTTGTCAATTGCCTCTCACAGGATGGCAGGGGTTATCATAATGAGAAAACATTAGAGACAGGATTAATTATTGGGTATGAGATGATGCTGCACTTATTAATCTAGGCTAAAGGAGGAGTAAACACAATACAATCAAATAGCGAAATCGGTCAAACCTTCTTTGAGATTCAAACTCGCATTCCCAAGCTTCTTTATCACCGAGAGAGTCATAGCTTTTCACTCGTACTTATTAGCCACTTACACTGACTGTGTATGGAGCTTAGTAGAATTAGTTGTGTGAGAGTTGACTATAAAATGAATTCATATTTGACATCTACAGAACGTAACTATAATATAATCAGGCAAATTACAGTAACATCGCTTCACCTACATTTCTAAAGGACGTCTCAAAAATTTATTAAACAAGCACTTCGGCGATCGCGTTAAATTATATTTCAAAAAACATGTTCTAGGTATACCTTCTACTATCGCATTTAATACCAAAAGTAATAATTTATATACATTAATTGGAGAGAACTATTTATCCAGGTGATATATTTGAAACCTGAAATGGATTTCTCACCATGTATTTCAAGGATGAAATAGCAGTGAGTCACGTAAGTTCTGCGCTTACGTACAGAAGAAATTTTAGACGCTCAGTAGATGTCTTAGTCACTTTTAAAAGATGACGAAACAGAATAAACCTCGCGGGACGTGACTACAAGATTGATGATAAGGCACACAATGTCTCCCATTTACTCCGCGGAATGTTATTGAAATCATATCATAAATAAATGACCTGGCCATTACCTAGACAATTAAAACAAAGGAAGAATATTTTGTTTAAGACCAAAAAACGTAACTCATTCTAAACAAGAAAAAAAGCAGCATTCTATAAATAAAAGACAAAGTACAAAATTCAATCAATTAATCTAGACCACGCTGCTAGGAATACACGAAGATTCCACGACGTCAAAAACTAAAAGCAATGATCCGCCATATTGCTGAGCCCAAATTGCTTGTACCTATCCTCGTGTTTAAATATGTTATTTGTCATAGTTTTAATATTTAAAACTTGAACGGATTAACGAAATCTTCACGGCTACTTGTGTGGCTTACTGCTGTACAAATCATTCGAGGTATGCGTTAATTACTTTCCTCATGTCTGACAGACGACCGTTCCTGCAATCTTTTTGTTTAACCATTCTCCGAAATTTACTGTTTCAAATTTCACATTTCACTTTATTGTTGCCCGAAGGTTATCCCAACATCGCCTGTCATAATGAAACTTAATATGGATGTGGGTCAATTAGGCCAGCTATAAAGATATGCGGTAGCGAAATATTTACGTAAAGTATAATGGTCGTTTGCTAGAATTGGAAATTCTCTTTGGTTTTTACTCATATAAAATAATACTTACTTCAGTTATTTACATTTCATT
>BOPP01000128.1:2165732-2184982 GCA_017312745.1 Gryllus bimaculatus
CTTGTTTCGCTGGGGCGATAGGCTTAGCTCGTTATGAGATACCGTTGAGGAAAATCCTTAGCCGACGCTAGCCGGCGTCGATCTCGCCTTACAGTGGGTAAAAGATCGCAGTAACCCCTGAGCATTACCGGACTAATGACCCCTGGTAGTTGACTGCCCGGAATCACTAAAACAATCAATCATTTAAACGAAAATTAAGAAATCTATTTGTCCCATCATAAACACCAAACAAACGTATAGAGAAAGAAAACACTAAACTTTTCTTTACGCTGATGTCAAAATATTAGTTTGTCGTTTTGACATTTCCAGGCGAACATGAATTACAAAACAGGGCTTTACCTAATTTAGCTTCGTGTCCAAATCGCATCAAAGCAATTTTCCGGCCCACCCCAGGTGGTCAAAGAGCGGGAACCGGGCCCGCATCGGGGATTATCTCCTTTAACACGAGCACACTGAATGAATGAGGCGCAATCACTGTGTACTGTCAGTTGGCGTTGAAGCGAACCCTTCCTTCCTACGCAGGAAAGAAGTCGATATTCTCCAGAGCTGTTGGAAATCCGCGGGCGTCGTGGCTCGCGCGGCGCGTGGCGTCGGCGCGGCGTTCGCCACGTGGCGGTTGACGGTCGCCTGCCAGCACGGAAGGGTAACGATCCGCAGGCAGAAGCCTCTGGAACGCCTTCTCCGCCCCCACCGCGCCGTCGCCCGCCCCCGTCGCCGCCGCCCGCGGCGCTAAACAACCGAGTGTAGGCAAGCAAAAACACGGTGCGAAGCGCCAGCAAAATTCTTTCACATATCCACGCTTACGTTTTCGTGATTATTGCTTCTTGAATGGGGTGCGATTCTTCCACCGACTCGTATTTTTTGTCCATTGATTAAACAGGAACGTTATCAAGAGATTAATCTGTAAAGGTAATACGTTAAAGGACTGCATTTTTCCTCTTCTATACATTCAGTTCGTCAATAAATTAAAAAAAAATCATTTTAATATTAATTTGTTCCACAACTCCGATCATCAAATATTATTCAAAATGCCAAGATTGTTCATTATAATCCTTCCCTCTACATGGAAAGTATTTTGTTGCTCATCCTCCCAATGAAAACTATCGATTAAAGAATGGGAGCTTGTAAAAATTCGCTCACATTCTACACGTTTTTTCAATTATTTAATGAAAAGAAACCTATGAAAGAAACGCTATAACCTAAGAGACATGCGGTTCTTTCACTACCAAGGGCAACAGATGATGTATCACGTTGAGTTCGAGATACAATCAACAATAATTAACACGAAATTATACAATATTTTACAATAAAATAATAACAATGTAGATAAGTTTCCAAAATATCTAAGGTCTTCTGGAAATTTTCTTCCGTACTTATATCCTATTCCCCCCTCAATATTGAACTGGAAATTCACATCGCCAAACCTGTTGTTTGTGCCAGACCTTTATTCAGATTCACGGACGAAGCATAAAAACGTATTTTTCTTTACAGCGATGCATGTTAATTCAACGTCAATTGTTTTAAAATGAATTAAACGGAAATATCTAATGATTTACTATTTACTGTAACTTTGGAGACCATTTTCCCACCTCACTAAATTAAAAATGAGGGGCTCGAAATAACATTCCATTATTTTCCTACTTAGCCATCAACGTAGATTTCTTGACAAAAAGTTAATATTCTCTTATTTACACTTCTCCTCTAAAATTTTTAAAAAGGAGCAATCAAAAACAAGTCAGACGAGAGCTACAGAGGTTTTTGAAAGTAGCCAAGTCTTTTCACAGAACTATTTAGAGTAACCCGCTCCTTTGATCTCCTGATTCTCAAATTGCTTCATCAACACGACCAGAAAACCCATTTGACCATTCACTCCCTACATACAAAGACATTTCATTCACTACAATATACGTATACCCACACTAGAACTATAGTATTCTAGAATGTATGAAATTGCCCTCTCTGTCACTAATAATTTCCTTTATTGTTAGTCACAATAATTCTTAATATAGAATGAGTAACTGAAACTATGTGGGGTTGATGGAGGCTGTGAGTGAAAGTGTGGACAATTCTGTCCAGCCGTAGAGTCACGGTCTAGGAATGGCGGTGTAGTGGGATGGTGCTACGGGCGTAAGTGCCCGGCAGATTGTGTTGAGGAATTTTGCGATTTGGTGGCAGGAGAGGTCTGTGTTGAGTGACTTGCGAGGTTAAGCGGTAAGAGCGCGGTGTCTAAAGTCATCGGTCAAGCTCTTATTTATCACTCATTTTTTTCCTTAAACATCATTTTCCTTAAGCCTAGTACGGGTCAAGAGTTTAATTTAATGTTCAGCCCCTAGTCCACGTTATGGCCGCCCTTTTCTTTTTCAATATTTCTTTTATTGTACAAAACATTTAAGGATATCAAACACCTAACACCATTACTGTGTTCGCCTGATACGTAAAGGCGATTGAGGAAAATGATTGTGTGCTCCAACCCCTCACCAGAGGTCGTAGACTTGCGGGCGTGGCAGAATTCACATGTTAAGAAAAAAAATTTCAAAATAACAATTTCCGGCCCTGACCTATTTTCACAGGTGAAGTACTCGCTTCCGGCGCTTCTAATAGTGACAAATGAGGCAATCTCCTCGAGTCAGAACCCCCCCCCCCACTCCTCCGCCCGTCTGGAAACTTCTTTGCGTTTCATTGACACAACTCCACGCTCAGTCTCCACGCCCTCTGCCTCCGCGGGGCGGGGCGAGCGGCGGGAAGTGGGCTGCTTCGCTGCCTCTGCGAAAGTTTTGGGAACTCGGGTCCGCGCGGCCGGAGCTTTCAGAAGGAGACCAGAAGAACTCGAACATTTGTGTTCCAAGTCCGTTAGAGCAAACATTGAGTTCCCAGGGGCGAAACTCTGAAGGGATAACTTAGGATTAGAGGTCCTAAGTGAGGATTTTCCAAACTAGCTACATAGCCTAGCTGACGTCAGCCGCGTCTGGGAGAGAATACGGAAGCCAGATGATCTGATCGAAGTTTGCCGTCTGACAACCGTCATTTTTCCTCGAAACTTATTCCATGAACTAATTTCTCTCAGCTATGAATAAGGTATAACATAAAATAGGTCAAAAAATGTCGTTGCTTAATCGCCACACATTTTAATTTACAGTGCTTAATTCCTATACTCCAAATTTAAAGCGGGAAAAGAGAAAGGAAGATCTATCAACAAATGTGACAATCATCGAGAAATATACAGACAGATTTCGATTTAGCGACGACCATATTAATGATATGTCTTTCTCCTGCTTATCTTTAAGAGTCGAATACATACAAGTGACTTCTCGTAAAACTACATATAAACAATGAAAATGAAATAGATTTGCTATCTCGAAAAGAAAAGCTTTTAATGTTCCCGCAGAATAGAAATCGTCTCGAAGCTTTGCGAGATGCGCAAATGATGTTCTCAAGTTCTCTAAAAGAAGATGTTCACAGAGCTCTCCGATATCTCACCTTCTGCGGCATGCCTTTGACTTGATTCAGCGCGCGACGATGAAAGAATGTTGACAGCGTAACAGGAGAGATGTAAAGAGACGTAATACAAAAGTATCTACAGTGTACTTAAAAATTTTGACTGATTAGAGAAGCACAATAGTTGGCAAACGAACGGCAATTGACTTTCTACATTTCAATTCTTCTGGTGGAGTCGATTCATAAGCCAGTACATACAGTTACATAATTTATCACATTAAAATATCATACGTTCTAAATCTGCACTCTCTCGATAGTAGTCAACAAACATAAGTTTAACAAATATCTACCTTGTTGCACTACGCAGTTTACGAGCTTGAGGTCTCTTCATCAGTTGCATTCTCTCTAAATTTAATACAATATCAAAAACTCAGATTTAGACACAAACGTCCCCACCCTATGTCTATTTCAATATTGAGGGACCGGACAACTTTTTTAGAATTCCACCGATGCAGTCGGCTTGGTGTTTATCTCAATTTTACAATCATTTTACAATTTAACATTAATGTACACAATTCACGAATTGACAAAACTTTGTGTACAGTTGAAATAAAATAATGTAGCCACCCCTTCTAATCGTTTCTCGTTGGAGCGCCCATTGCACCGAACGGCGGTCGCGTGGGGCTCGGCGCCCGCCGTCGTCCCTCGCGTGGCATGCACGCCCGCGACGGCTCGCGCTGCCTCGAGCCGCGCGCAGCCGCCCTCAAACAATATTATGAAAGATGACCGGCAATGTGCTGATTGGCCGTGCAGTGCCAGCACGCGGGCAAAATGTCCAGCAGCAGCCCCTTGCTTCTCGTGATATTTTCTGGTTTTAGGGGCAACATTGACAAGACGGACACGTTCCCATACTTGTATTTTTTAGACTAATTAAGTCGTACAAATTGGGAAACGTCTGGCAATTCTTGTATAAAAACTTTTTCGTGGAATTTAACAACAACGCAAGCCAATGCGTCTACAGATACACTAAATATTTCGATTCGATAAAGACTAGAAATTTTTTTTAAAAAATGTTTAGCCTTGATTCAGGTTTACAGCTGCTGAACACATATGTGGTGATTGAAATAAATTCGTGTTAGCATACATTGTCATCAACTCGCCATCATTCGTATCTTACGGCGAGGCGCTGTTCCAAATGCGCAATTACGCATTACTATAACGTCAAATACGCCGGTTGATTCCAAGGCCGGGATCGGAAACTGGAGCAAGAAGGTGGCGAGGCGAACCGGAGATGCTTTGCTGCGTTGCGGCGCAGCGAACGACGCGCCCCAAAAACTCGCCCGCCCGCGGTTACACACGCAGGGCGCGCGGGCACTCGAGCAGAACGACCCACCGACTGCTCATCCACTCCGCCCGCCCCGCCTCCCACCCTCGTCGCGGCTAGCACGCCTCGGACGATCACGTTCCGTCTCGTCCCACCCGCTACGTTCTGTCCGTCCTCCCTCCCCCGTTGTCTCACCCCACACCACGCCCTTCCCGCCTCGCCTCGTTTCCGCCCTTCATCGCCCGTGTGCCCGTCTTGCCACATATTCGTCCCGTCTCTTTCCCGCATCGTCCCGCCCCGCTTCGCCTCGCCCTCGCCCCGCCCACTCCTGGCCCACCGGCACTCCCTGCCCACGACCCAGCCCCTCCACTATCCACCCTGACCGCCAGCCCGCCACGCCCCGCTTCCGCCTCGCCCGCTCTGCCGCCCCACCCCGCCGCCCGTCACTGCCCGTGACCCAAGGTGTGTCTGTAATAAAACCACAACCACACGGCATATAATTTAAAATTCCAGAATTATTAATGAATTATTTTACTGCATTGGTAATAACTTTGTTACAGTTCTGTAGGTAATTAATATAACCCCAAATTAACGAAATATTAATTGTTAAAAATACGGTTTGACGAGACATGAGAGAGTTGGACTCGGCTTAGCCGATAGATTCAAAGTAAAACTGAACTTAGGAATTCGTATGAAATGAAATAATAATTTTTGTATTAGAACACCTGTTTTACCAGTACGTAACTTTCAGGCGAAAAATTGTTAAAAGAGTCTACTTCGCAGTTTTATCAGATCGCACATTTACGAGAATGAAAAGTTGAAATTCGGATTCAGCAGTCAAAACACCCCCCTCGAGAAGGATCCAGAAAAAAGCTGCGGAAAGCGCGGAAATTATTTTCCGCGCCACAATATCACTTCTCAGGTTTAACCAGCCATGTTTTATATGCAGCGTTGCGAGCAAGCCGATTACCCGAGATTAGTGGACCACTTGCTTTCCATCTCTATGGCAGTGGCACACACTCAAGGCAAATAGAGTATGTTGAGAAGCGATGGGGTTTCTCATTTTACACAGTACTACCATCAATTATCAATTCCGTTTATTTGTATATCACAAATCACATCCTCGCATCCTTTTGTTAATTCTTTCATTCACGCCCTAGCGTCATGTATCTGACCATGAGCCTCGTGGGCAAACTTATACGTCAAACCCATCACTCATAACAGAGAGAAACGAGAGAGACGTTGGACAGTAACAATTTTTTCTAAAGTTTTACTTACGATAAACATTGTTTATGATGGCAAGTACTTTCGAAATAATTTTATTATAGAGTGTAAACTATGTTCTTTAGAGTAAGGTGGTTCTGTTAGGTGGCTCTGTTAGATGGCTTCTTTCTTTATTTGTTGACCTTTTTAAGGTGACCTACTCTGAGACAAGAAAGAGAGATTACACATCCTGTTCAAAGCATAAATCTGCTTTGAATGATTATAAATATTTATTTCAAGATATTAATTTATTTTTTGCATACCTATTTCTGGCATTCGTAAGTTGCATAATATCAGAGGTTACTCAATATTCTGGCTTGTACAGAGTGGACAAGAATATTTCGCGTCCAAGTCAGGCATCTCAGTTAATTCGAAATCTGTCAAGAAACTGGTTACTGATATTGAATATGGTTTGAATGGAATGTCATCTCTATTATGAGAAAGGAAGATTTCACATTCTGGTGTTTTGAAGTCGAATACTAAGTTCGCTTCTGGCTTTGCATCGATCGAGGAAATGCTGAACGCAGATCTCAAGAGCGTATTGTGGACCGTTTCCTTTGTTCCTTTTTGATATTCCGCTGCTCTAGGGACGGTGAAAGCAAGATTATCCATTCATTTATCATCTCTTCAATGTTTCTCGGATATTAACAGAACACTCTATTTACAAAAATGAATATTAAACGACTGAAAGTTTTCTGAATAGTCTTTTTTCAAAATAATATTTGCTGGAAAACATTATAAATAATATAAATGTTGTATGTAATTATATGTTGATTGTAACCTGCTTGTATGAAACCTCTTAGGGTTACTGTTTTAGCGGTAACATAATTTATAAAACGCGTTTATTACTTTTCTTTCCCTCTGAATCTTCCCTTTCAAGTCTCCCTCTCCCTCTCTCTCTCGCACACACATACACGCACACACTCACAGCTACACATACTACATCCGGAATTGCGTCATGTTTTTTGACCGAGCAGTTTGAAAAACGTGCCATCACGCTCGGCCCATTCCGACTGCTGCCAGGCAGGCGGGCGGGCAGGCGGTTGACCGGGCGTCCGTTTGTGAGTAAACAGAGCCGTCGCGTAACGTATAAAATTTCGAACTCCGCAGCGCTGGGCGTGGCTTGCGCGCGGGCGTGCGGAGGTCTGGAGGGGCCTGCGCGGGCACTGATGCACTGCTGGAAATAGCGCGCAGTTCACGTGGCGCGCAGACAGAAGACGCGCGCCCCGCTCCTTGGCCTGCACGTCCCGCCCGCGGCGCGCGAAGCTGCGTCAACGCCCGCGGGCGGCAGCGCGCGAGAGGTCGTAAAAACGACGGCGGGGGAGGGGGAACGGCAGTGCGGGCGCCGATGGATGCGGCTGGCAGCGGGGACGTTACACGGGCGGGGAGAGGGGCGTTGGCGTTTTGGGCAAGGGAGGGGGCAATGGGTCTGTGGTCCTGAAGAAAATTTAGGATACCTCACGCATTAAAATATTATATTTTCCGTAAAAATGTTTATCTGACTTTCATTTTTTATTCTTATAATTTGGATGTTTGGTTTACAATATTTGGGGAAGAGGTTCAGGAACCCCAACAGGCAAATATGTAAATGGTTCAACATCAAATCATTTGTTCATTAATCTGAAAAGTTCATTCTCCTTGTATGTTGTATTTGTTTACTAACAATATATGTCCTATGTAAGTAAAAAAGTTTAATATAAAAGGAATCCCAGGAATGAACTTTGCCTCTCTCTTGTGTTAGTCTAGAAAGAGTTTAGAAAGAGCACACACGAGAGGTAAGACTATGATTTAGAGACGAATGGAAAATATTAATCAGTAAGAAGAAAACGAAAAGAGAAGGAGGTCATTCTAGAACAGGTCGTTTGAATGCATTGGCATGCTCATTGGCTGTCAGTCATGACTTCTTGTTCGATGCAACTGGAAATAAATAATGGAGAAAACAGTGTCAAGAATCTGCGTGAAGGTAGAAATGAAATATTAATGACTTCAGCATGACGGACCGAAGTCTTAGGTGTGATCAGACTTGTAGTGAGTGCCCAGGAGGCGGAATGAATACAATAGAATCTTTATGGTTCCCAGAGGGGGGTTAGGAATGCATTTGATATTCATGCGTTTGAAAGACGATTGATTGAAGACCTTCGTGTGACAAGTGCCAAGGGAAACGAGAAACAGTTGACGAAGTACTCCGGTGGTCACTAACTACTAGTAACTAGCAGTCACTAGGTTGTGGAGTAGATCTTAGATAGAAATGGAAAAAGAACTAACCACGAAGTCGGAGAAACAACAGCGTCTTGGCTCCGGCGAACACAAAGGCGTTCTGCGCAGTGTCGGCGCAGCCCGCAGTAGGCGCTGTCTGGGCGGTCGCCGACCACTTGTTGCGGGTGCGCTGGCGGGCGGCGGGCGGGCGACCGGAGCAGTGCTCTGGGGGCAAGGGTTTTTTGTCAAACAATTGAAGCACATGAAAAAATGGAACCCTTGCAGAACGAGTAGTATATTGGTAGTGATTTAAAATTCGAATGTATTACGGTAGTTAGGCAAAAGAAATCTTGGCAAAAACAAGTCAAATTGAAAGGGCCAAAAATTACCCGTTTTGCTCGCGTATTTCCAAGCGAATGGCGAGAACCCTACGAAAGTTTAAAAGGTTAAAGTCATTAAGTTTTGTTAACTAAACATTTACAACGCATTTTGCACCAAGATGCAGAAACGTCTTGCTCCCCACGCGCAACTAATACTAAAGTATTTGTGCTTCATTGAATATGCTATCCATTGGGCGATACGCTTTAGCGTTAAGGCGGCTCCAAACATGCGGCATTCGGCGAATCCCGAGCAACCGCTCTCTGAATACCGAGTAGTGTGGACGGATTGCTTGCGAATGGCCGAGCGCCGAACATTCGGTATTCGCCTGCCCACCGCGTGTCGGTCTTTAGGACACATCAAAGAGAGCGAACATTCGCCGAACACATCAACTGCAGGAGATCAAGCGAAATGCCGCTTGCAACTTGGCGAAAGGCGAATGTGTGGAGCCGCCTTTATCTGTTTGTCAAAAAAGTACTCGGCCAGAACGCTGGAGTGGCGGGTCGGGCGCGCGCCTGTGTGACCTCACCGCGAGGGGAGTCTCTGGCTTCAGCGGTGGCAGTGGAGATGGCGATGGTGGGAGTAGAGATGTTGGGATTGGAGACGAGCAGGGGCAGCGGCAGGATCCCAACCAATCTGAAGAGAATTGGCGCAGTTGATGATACGAGCAAAGTGATAAAAGAAGACCTGACAGTGTGATCGGGTCATGGTCTGGGTTAGGTCGGAAAGTTATACAATGCACGAATATTTTTGGACACGTATGACCCAAAAGATTGTCTTTATAGTACTTACAAAAAGTAGATTTTCTCTTGCGCCTATGAAAGTACTGGTTTTACAACCCAATTCTATTTTCTTCCTTCTGAAGAATCGAAATCCTATAGCAACGATTTATTCAAATCATGAAAATAGTCATGCTTTTTACGGGCCACGCAATAAATAAATCATGGAATTCTAAAAAAATCACATTATCAGTTAAACAAGTGCAGGCATTGTTTTTATTGGATCGATAATAACTCAAGAGTTACTAGTCGTCACTTTTCTTCGCTCGAAATCCTTCTACCTGTTCGGTAACAATCTACTGAAACTATAACAACCATAATTCGTCATTCGCTGAGAAGCGAGCTACTGCTCGCCCAGTCCCGAACACCTATGATGTGTCGAAAAGAACGACAAGCGGTAGGTAGGGCGAGCACGGAATATTTTTTTCACTTGGGAAATAGCAGGCAACTCATCCATACTACTTGGAGCCGCCTTCACTGTACCATTTTTTGCCGAGCTGGCATTACGATAATCAATAAAGAGTTCGCGATCAGAACCTAACTTCGTTAATCGGCTGACGAACGCAGGATTTGGTTTAAAGTTTAGGAACTGCTGGGTGCCATATCCACCGATGTTATCACAGACTTCATTACCGCCATCTCCTCTAGCGCCATTTGTCTGGCGATTTGAGCACACTCCCTACGTAAGTTCAACATTCAGCTTTTTTGCTTCCTTCATTCTTTTCCCCCAATCGACGGCCGTATGTAAATTGGGGACCAAACCAGCCCAGGTAAGGAAAAGGACTGATACAGCAGGTAAGCGGGTTAAGAGGGCTGCCTCCGTCGAGCTTTTCTTGTGTCTTATGGAAAAAACTTCCAGTCTCGTTATCATATCAAAATGAAACGCAACGAAAGCACTAGAGAGTGTCCAAATTTCGTGTAGAGCGCTGTAGAATATAAGCAGAGAAAAAAGAAGAAAAAAATAGCAAGATAAACAGAATTCAGTCAATCAAAGAATGATTCAACTGGATGTCAGCAAACTTTAACCAAATCATATTTCGAAAGAAATATGCCAGCCATAAGAGTAAAACATTAGGGAAGGAGTTGTGTTTTTAAAATAATGGCAACGAAAATGTTCTTCGATAATAAAGTGTCGTATTCCACATCTACCTGGAAGGGGATGAGATAGCCCCAATTGACGTATGCCCTTCTCCAATTTACATACGGGTTAAACAATTATTTCCCTTCTGGTGTCTTAATTTACATACGCCGAAATCGACGATCTCGGGGAGTTCCCCGGATGGAAACAAACTGTCACTTTCAAATCTCCTTTGAACTTGAATGTGGTGTGGCTTCTGGGAGGATGGCGCAGGCGGGTGCGGCGGCTGTCCTCCCAGCGCCGGCGCGCTGATTGGCCCTCTGCCCCGCTGGGCGTTTGCAGACGCCGCCGCCCCCGCGGGCGGATGACACAGGCAGCAGCCGGCGCGTGGGCTCCGAGGCGCGCGCGTTTGCATGACGAACAGCCAAGGGGGCGAGCTGTACGCGCGCTGCGAACCGCGAGCGTGGGAGAACAGTTCGAAGAAAGCCGCTGCAAAGTAGTACGGGTGACACGCAGTTGACAAGTCCGCAAATATACCTCGCTCCCTCAGTAACGTGCTCCTGCCGCAATCCTTTTACGGAGTCAGGATATCTAGCTTCTTACTTAGAACGACTTTCGTAAATATAATTTATTATTGGAGTGACAGCGAAGGAATTCAAATGTAATTCAGACTATAGTACGATTTACTTAGTCGTGCACTTGGCGTAAATCAGCTGTTGCGGTTTCATCCAATCGGGAGATTATATATCGCTACAGTGACGTCACTATGAGGTCGTTCAAGCTCCCGATTGGATGAAAGCGTGAACAGCTGATTTACGTCACGTGAACTGTTAAATAAATCCCAGTGTAAGATGTAAATTAGATTCTTGAGCACATCATTATTCCAGTGGTCAACAAACATGGTACGATGTAAACACACTGAAACAGACCGATGTACCACATAAAATTTAATTTCACCTCTTACGGTAATTTTGATACATGTTCAATTGAAGAAAGGTATTGGTAATTGATACGTTGACAAATTCCAAACCCACAGCCGCAGCAATGACCTGTACGTTTTCAACACCCTTCTCTGACAGTCCAAGGACAAGCTGTCCGCCATGACAAGTTGTCCGTCCGGGCAGACAGGTCGAAAGAACGAATCCATTGTTAATAAGGCTGGCGCGCCTTATTCGAAACGCGCTTCGGAAGTGGCTGCGACCGGAGCGCGCGCGTGCGCTCTAAATCGGGAGCGCACTAACGGCTCCTTTGTTTTTTTTACTTTCCCTCTCCTCCCGCAGATCGCGCGTCAGGCGCGGCAGCCTCGAAAAACGGCGGCTGGGATGTGCGGCTGACTTCGCGAGCAACCGGAGGATTCTGTTTCGTTCAGCAGCCCGACTGCGTCTCGTGGTCAGCTTCCCTTAAGGTTTTTGCTTACTACAAGGCATATCCCGATTGCGTTCAGTTCTGTTTTCCTCGTGAGTCCAAGGAAGAGCTCACCTTGCTATCAGTCATCGCCTTGATATCAGTCACACGTCGAAGATTACTTTTCCCTTTCCATGTTTGAAGAACATGAAACTAAAAGTATAAATGCGTCTTTCAACCTTTTTTCATTTTTTCTTTCTTTTGTACTGTGCTGGTAAGATAGAATGAGAAAGGAAAAGTTGATATTTTTCATTTAAACTGTATTGAATAATCTTAATTTATTGGAAGTGTTTGTATTATAATGTGGGCTGCTCAAGAGATCAAAGGGGAGTAGGTTGTCTCTAAAAATATGCATAATTAAAGTCATTATATTTTACTTTAATAACACACACACACACACACAACCACACTTCCATTGCTTCTGCTACGTTCACCTGTGTTAGAGGTTTTCTCACGATTGGAGTGAGAATATCTATTTGCGTTACTCATTAATGGAAACTTTTTCTTCAGTGTTTCGCCCTTCCCTTTTCCAAACACATGCGGGGATGAATCGGATATGCTTTCTCAGGTGAAATGGGATTAACTGGGATGCGGGGAGAAGGAATAACCGACCACGGACAAAGACACGATGTAAATAAATAGTAAAATTAAATTAAAGTTATAAATATAGTGCTGTTTTACGATATGTTTGCATTTTTGTCAATAATGCTCAAGTAAAAAAGCTGCATTCAACTCTAATTAACTTACTATCGAATGCTTTCAAAACTACTTCATTTGGAATATAATATTCACATTCAAATTTTACACCAGTATCATAGTTGCAAATACCACCCTCTGTCGATAGTTCTCGGGGCATACTCACATGAAGTGTTTGCCTTACGTTATATAATACATCAATATGAGGTTCTAAAAATAAGGAATATTCGAACGTACGTATGAACTGGTGCATATTTCTTCAGTCCCTTGACGTAATATCCAGTTATGTCGAGAAAATACTTTTTGAACTAAAACGTATTATTTATGCATAAAAGTGGCATTTTTCGTTGCAAACATTAAAATATACCAATTAGTTTGATGAACTGCAGTACGTTTATGCATAACAATGTTTTGAAGTCACTCATAAATGTACTAGGGGGAAAATATGAACATTTTTCAAAGTATAATATGTGCACTGGAGTGAATAGCTAGATTGGCGGCAGCCCAACGCACGAAAGACGGAGTGGGGGGGGGGAGGTGGAAGGCTAGCAAGTCTCTTGGACTTCCGCATGCCTTGGGCTACACGTGCGCTTACTGGGCAGAAAGTCAGGAACATCGACGAACGAGTCCAATCGCGCGTTTGAGTGGCACTCGGAGCCGAAACAGAAGTGGCCACAAAAGTGTCCATGTCGCTATCTTCATAACAACAGCAGGTAATGGTAAGAAGAAGAAGAAGTAGGAAGAAGAAAGAAGAAGAAGAAGAAGAAGAAAAGGAAGAAGGAGAAGGAGAAGGAGAAGGAGAAGGACGAAAGGAGAAGGAGAAGGCGAAGGAGAAGGAGAAGGAGGAAGGAGAAGGAGAACGGAGAAGGGAAGGAGAAGGAGAAGGGAGAAGGAGAAGGAGAAGAGAAGGAGAAGGAGAAGGAGAAGGAGAAGGAGAAGGAGAAGGAGAAGGAAAAAAGAAAGGAGAAGGAGAAGGAGAAGGAGCAGGAGAAGGAGAAGGAGAAGGAGAAGGAGAAGGAGAAGGAAGAAGGAGAAGCGAGAAGGTAAAAAAAAGGAAGGGGGTGGAGAAGGAGAAGGAGAAGGAGAAGGAGAAGGAAAGGAGAAGGAGAAGGAGAAGGAGAAGGAGAAGGAGGAAGGAGAATGGAGAAGGAGCAGAGAAGGAGAGGGAAGGAAGGGACGAAGGAGAAGGAGAAGGAGAAGGAGGAAGGAGAAGGGAAGGAGAAGGAGAAGGAGAAGGAGAAGAGAAGGAGAAGGAGAAGGAGAAGGAAGAAGGAGAAGGACGAAGGAGAAGGAGAAGGAGAAGGAGAAGGAGCAGGTAAAGAAAGAGAGAGAAGGAGAAGGAGAGGAGAAGGGAGAAGGAGAGGAAAGGAAGAAGGAGAGGAGAAGGAGAAGGCGAGACAGGAGAAGGAGAAGGAAGAGACGGAGAAGGGAAGAGAAGGAAAGGAGAAGGAGAAGGGAGAAGGAGAAGGCAGAAGGAAAGAGAGAGACAGCGAGAAGGAGGAAGAGCAAGGAGAAGGAGAAGGAAGAAGGAGAAGGAGAAGGAGAAGGAGAAGGAGAAGGAGACAGGAGAAGGAGGAAGGAGAAGGAGAAGGAGAAGGAGAAGGAGAAGAGAGAAGGAGAAGGAGAAGGAGAAGGAAGGAAGGAGAAGGAGAAGGAAAGAGCAGTAAGGAGAAGGGGAGAAGAGAAGGAGAAGGAGACAGGAGAAGGAAGAAGGCGAAGATGAAGGAGAGGAGAAGGAGAAGGAGAAGGAGAAGGAGAAGGAAGAAGGAGAAGAGAGAGAAGGAGAAGGAGGAAGAGGAGAAGGAGAAAGGAGAAGGAGAGAGGAGAAGGAGAAGGGAGAAGGAGAGGAAGAAGGAGAAGGAGAAGGAGAAGGAGAAGGGAGAGGAGAAGGAGAAGGAGAAAGGAGAAGGGCGAAGAAAAGAATAAACCTTTCTGAAAGAAAAACCTAAGTATTAAAAGTAAGAACTTTGCTGTAAATATCGCTACGAGTACAGCATGGCCAAATCCTAGGCCTAAGGAACACGCCCGTGCCCTCAGCTCTGTTTTTAATAACGTCTTCTCCTGTTACCTGTAAACTCGCATTATACAATGTTATGTACTAAAATATTTCGGTTGCACTATAATCTTGGTTATAGGAGATATTTTACAAACCAATAAAATTAATTTTGCAACCATACTTATACGGGATTTTTTCGTAGAAAGAGAAAGATTCCCCGACAAATTTATGTTTTACTACAATTTGCCATACACCGCATTTTTATGCAATTATTCAATTTTCCTATGTTTATTATTTATTTAGCATTCAAATATAAAACTAAAGGAGCATTTAGTTATGGAAATTAAACATGTTTTTAAAACCACAATAACATTTACGTACCAAAATAAATATAAATCCTGTATTTATTATTTCTTGAAAAAAATCTGTAGTTCTTGTGTTGTTTCGTGAACAACGCTGTCACGAGAGAGATGTTTTTGAATATATCATGGAAAACTGAAGGAAGTTTCATAATGCAGCATAAAATTGATTCGTGTCAAATATGAACAATGTTAACTACACATGTACATGTGATTATAAATTCCGTAGCTTATTATTCAAATCAAAGCCCTACGTGCTACAACACTTGATGTAATGGCTACCAATACTAATATGCGGCACACTTGTGCTGGACTTCATGAAGGCTGAACATTTTCTCGCAATTATCTGTGCCACCTGGCAGATAGTGTTTTGATCAATAACTGAACTTCACATATTCACTTCGCAATACATAATACACGTCCCTGTCCTCGTTTCAATAGTAATAAGCCTCCCAACAAAATAACCGTAAAACGTTCAATTTTCATTCTTGCTACGATGAATTTCAAGCATATACTTCTTGTTCTAAGGAACCTCCATTTACAAGCGTCTTAAGTGGAAGAAGCCTTCTCGGGAAGCAGGAAGCCTACCGATGTATGAACCCTGCGGATAACAAATATCTCGCCCGCACAGCAGGAATGCGACATGGATGTTCGATGTTTTCAAAAGCATCGATGTTTTTGGAGAAATTCAGTTGTTATTAACGCCGATGGGTTTTTTTTACATCGGCGTGGACTGATGCGATGTTTTTCCCCCGATGTTTTTGTTCTCCACATAAAAATTCGCTACTGATCACAATACTGTAAAGTTAACCATACGATAAATAACAACTGATGCTAATACTTTTAGTTCATGTGTTCGAAACCAATGGAACGCTGTTTTGTACTACTTTCATCAACGAAACTCTAATCGCCTAAGATGACTCCATGCCCCTTCTTCTGTTCATTTTCGGGGCTCATTGAGAAAGTGGTTCAACCAAAAGCTCAGCGAGCGGCAA
This sequence comes from Gryllus bimaculatus, assembly GCA_017312745.1. NCBI lineage: Eukaryota > Metazoa > Arthropoda > Insecta > Orthoptera > Gryllidae > Gryllus > Gryllus bimaculatus. The sequence continues at coordinate 2,181,636 of BOPP01000128.1, forward strand.
GGGTCTGCCCCCTTTTTTCGTATCCTTATTATACACTAATAAACATATATAAATTAAATTTTTTGTTGCGCACGATTTAATAGTTTAAAGTTTCTAAACCAGCTGAAAAACATCCGACGTTGCAAAAACAACGTCGTTGGTAAACAACAATGTTTTCAGTCATGAATTTTAACATCGATGTGCCTAACACCGAGGTTTTAATTATCAGTACTGCATCACCATCTGCAGCAGCTGCGGCTCCTCTCTCTCTCTCTCTCTCTCTCTCTCTCTCTCTCTCTCTCTCTCTCTCATCTCTCTCTCTCTGCCCTCTCTTCTCTCCTCTCTCTCTCCCTCGTCTTCTCTCCCTTCTCTCCTGCCCTCTCTCTCTCCCCCGCTCTCTCTCTCCCTCTCTCTCTCCCCCCCCCTCTCTCTCTCTGCTCTCTCTCATCTCTCTCTCTCTCTCTCTCTCTCTCGCCGACGACGTGGCGCGACCTCTCGAAGCAGTCCGTTGACCCACCGAGCGCCGCGAGGGCGGCGGCGGCGGGGCGGCGGCGCGGGCCAGTCGCGCTCCTAATTAATAGACCGGCCTTTCCGCGCGTCGGTGGCAAGGTCGGCACGGCCGCCGCCGCTCACGCCTGCCGCACGCTCCGGTTCATTCATACGCCACGCGCGTAGGCCGCACGCGCAACGCCCCGCCCCTCGCGCCGCCGCGCCACTCCCGCCTCACGGACGCCGCCTTTCAGCTCCACGGAACCGCGGGCGAGCCGCACGGGTCACCTTCCGAGGTCAGCCAAGTACGCGCCAACCTCCGGCTAACTAGTGGCTTTTCATGTATTTATGTATTCGGTGATGAGTCCATGTCAATCTCCGTTTTTAAATAGATGACATAATCATTAAATTTTTAAAAGAGACACGGGAATGAACCGAAAAAGGATACGTAAAAAAGGAACAAGCAAGAAATAATAGAAAGAACGTGAAAATAATTGAGAGGAGAAATATAGTTTTAATTTAGAATATAAATATAAATTAACATGGTGTATTTTCCAATATAAACAATGCAAGAAAGAATGATGAAGTTTTTTTTTGTAAGCGAATGGGAAGGAATGATAAGGTGAGGCACAAAACAAGGTGTGATACAAGTTATTGGTATATCACCTTTGTGGTAATTAAGAACACTAGGTGGACAACCATTTGCATAGAATTGTAACAACAGGCCTCACTCGTTTAATGTTTGTTATTAATATACGATTAAATCTCTGAGATATTTATTATATTATTATTAATATATTATTATTATTATTATTATTATTATTATATTTATATTTGAAGTTGAGAATAAAATACCTGAGCTACCCGTGATAAAAAATATGTTCAATGTCCTTTCATTTTTTCTCCTTTTGATCATCATTTCTGTCATTCTTTAACTAAATAATTGTCTATTTAAGTTTCCTGAAACATCTAACCAAAAATAATGCCGGAGAAATATCCAAATTTTGTAAACTACTCTCGAAGTTTTACACAGAGAACAAAAAATTCTTCCACGACTCCCAGACGCCACGAATGGGATATGTTCTACGCACAATTTGTTTGGGAGAAGAATGGATTTTGGATTATATCCCTCGGAAGAATATGAAGGTATGCTACGGTATTAAAAACGCAAGGAAGTTAAATTTTAGCCTTAAAAACTGAATGAGTTGAGTTGAGCTATGTGGGGTTGTTGGGAATGAGTTGACTGGAATGAGCATGCTCATTGGATAACATCTCGGTCAAATCAATAGAAATACATTTAAGTCCGGAAAAGAGATGCATTCTATTTTTGAGTTAGTATCTCTATTTATTTTTAAATTATCCCAGTGTCAACATAATCATACTGGGAACATCATTTGTTAGGGAAACCTGATACTACGTCTACTCCTGCCGACGAGAAAGATCCATTCCGGGGAGAGTTTAAGCGAGAGAACACTCCAACGATTACACCGACTAGGCCCTCTACAGCATAAACAAAACACAATTCCCCAGCCAACGAGCGATAAACAGGCAAAGCGGCAGCCGAAAATAATGGCCTCGCTCACGGAGACGTTCGAGAAGCGAGAGCGAAGATGTGGAACGGGGCGGCGAAAAAGGGCCGCGGCGCGGGTCGCGGGAGCGGCCGCTTGACATTTCGGGGCCGCGCCGCGCGCACGCACGAGAAAGTGCGGGGAAGTGTGCCTTCCCTCGCTCCGGAGAAACGAGCGAACGCGCGCGCGACGGGACAGGGCGGGGAAGAGCAGGATGGGAAGGGTTTGGGTTGGTCGGTGGGGCGAACTGGACGAGGCGGCAGGAGGGCCCGGGTGGGCTCAGGGGGAGAGTCGTATGGCGCGGGGCCGGACGGATTCGGGTAGGGTGGCGCGGGTGGACGAGCAGGCCGGAGGGGCGGGGTTGGTGGCTGGTGTGGGCGATCGGACGCGGGGAGGGGGGGGAGGGCCGGGTGGGCTCAGGGAGGTCGTGATGGCGCGGGCGGGGGACGATTTCGGCGTAGGGTGGAGGCGGGGGAGAGGAGGACCGGAAGGGCGTTGGGTGCTCGGTGGTGCGATGGGACACGGCTGAGGGCAGGAGGGCGGGAGGAGCTCAGGGTACGGTCGGATGGGGTCGCGGACGATTCGGGGCGGGCTGTGGTGTGGGGCGAAGGGCAGTGGGCTCGGGTGGGGATCGGGACGAGCGGCAGGACCGGGTCCTCAGAGTGTAGCGGGGACGGGCGGTAGGGGCGCGGAGCCAGGGGTTGGTCTCGGGGATCGGACGAGCGCGGCGGGGGCCGGGCTAGGGTTGTAGGCGGGCGAGATGGAGGGGCGTGGGGTGAAGCCGAGCGAGGGCTCTGTGGCGACACGGCGCGGCGGTGCGGGCCGGGTCGCCACGGGCGTTGCGCGGCGGGGATGGACAGTGGCGGCGGAGACAGAGCGAGGTTGGCGACGTCATGGGGCTGGGCGAATGAGGGAGGAGCTGGAAAGTTTGCGGATGCGCCCTGAGGGCGGGCGGAGCGACGGTCATGGCGGGGGGAGGACCGGCGGATGTGCGGGTAGCCGCGGGCAGGACGAGGGTCGGTGAGGGCAGATTGGCGGGGGCGCGACGGGACCGAGAGCACGGGCAGAGGGGCGGGGCGGGGAGGTCATGGCGGGACGGGGAGGACAGGGAGGCGAGAGGCGGGGCTACGCGTGTCGCTCGGAGTAGATGGGGCGGCGTGGGGCGGGGGAGTGGCGCGGGTCGTGGGCTTCCGTGGGGCGGGCTCAGGGACGGGCGGGGCGGACCGGCGGGACGGGAAAGAACAGGGAAGGCGAAAGGCGGGTCAGTGCGAGGTATCTCGGTCGGCGGCGTGGCGGGAGTGGGCGCGGGGA
>BOPP01000128.1:2185007-2199151 GCA_017312745.1 Gryllus bimaculatus
AGAGCAAGGAGGATGAGGGGGGAGGGGCGCAACGGGGGGCTGCTAGGCTGTGATGACGCGTGCCTCCCCGCTCCGCCCAGAGATGCCGCGGAGCTCAAAAAATGCAATTAGAGAGAGAGAGAGAGAGAGAGAGAGAGAGGGAGAGAGATACGATAGAGAGGAGAGTAGCGAAGAATAGAGAAGCAGAAGAGAGAGGGAAAGGAGATGAAGACGAGAATAAGGAGAGAGAAAGAGGAGCGAAAGAACGGGAAGAGAAATGGAGGACGAAGAACTGAGAAAACAAGAGAAGAGGAGGACGAGAGAGAAGCGGAAAAGATGGAGAGATGAAGAAAAGAAAGATGTATAGAGAGATTAAATAGACGAGAGCAGGGCGAAGAGAAGGAGCGAGGGGAAAGAGAAGGGAAAAATGACGAGAGAGGAAAAGAGAATTAGAGGGTAAATAACGAATAGAGTAAATGAGAGAATCGAAGGGGAAGAGAGTGAAAAAGATGGAGAGAGGAAGAAAGAGATATGAGAGCGCGTAAATAGAGAGAAATGAGAGAGTAGAGCGAGGAAAGAGAGAGCGGAAAGAGATGGAAGATGGAAGAGGAAGAAAGAGAATGAGAGGTACTAATAAGAGAGAATGAGGAAGACGGGGAGAAAGAGAGAGGAAAAGAGAAGGGAAAATATGGAGAATGAGGAAGATAGAGTAGAATGAGAGAGGAAAAATGAGCGAATGAAGAGAAAGAGCAGAGAAGGAAGGAGAGGACAAAAGATGGAGAGAGGAAGAAAACGAAATGAGAGCGAAATTAGATGAAATAGAGAGAGAGAGAGAAGAGGAGATGAGAGAGAGAGAGAAAGATGAAACACCCCGCCCTACAAACAAAAACTCGCCGCTGGGACAAGCAAGCCACCTGGTGAAGGCCATGCAGGAATGCTGCTTGCAGCAGAAATTATCATTCAGCCCCTTGGGTCAGAACATGATGTATCTTTTAGAAGAACAGCCACTCTCCAAATGGAGAGTTTGTCAACGGAGATTTTCACTCCAAACATAGCTAGCGTCATTCTTGGCTTTTCCAACAGATTTAATCTATTATACAAAACCTTTTGATCAGCTCTTTCAAGGAGTAGTTTCTTTATTTTTTCTGATGTTGTATTAAATTCATTAAGTATATTTTGCCCCGATACATCGATAGGCCATTCGTCCATTGTCTCCAGTGAGGATCTCAAGAAGAGTGCCTTCGAGACGGTTCATGGCTGTATATTCCAAGATGACAAGCAAAATTCCTCACACATAAGAAAACCTCACTCTTCCCCTCACGTTTCACTATTGCTGAAGCATCTTTACAGTGGGTACGAGTGTAATGCGCGAGGGATGCGTGCATTCCCGGAGGCTAAACAGTCTCTGACTCCGCATCGACCTGCTACAATCCGCTATCTTTCCGGGCACGACACGTCATGACATCACGAACGAGTCACATCGCGCGTTTGAGTGGCACTCGGAGGCCGAAACAGAATGGCCACAAAAGTGTCCACTGTGCGCTATCTTCATAACAACAGCAGGTAATAAGGTAAGAAGAAGAAGCAGTAGAAGAAGAAAGAAGAAGAAGAAGAAGGAAAGAAGGAGAAGGAGAAGAAGGAGAAGGAGAAGGAGAGGAAGGAGAAGGAGAAGGAGAAGGAGAAGGAGAAGAGAAGGAGAGGAAAGGAAGGAGAAGAGAAGGAGAAGGAGAGGAGAAGGGAGAAGGAGAAGGAGAAGGAGAAGGAGAAGGAGAAGGAGAAGGAGAAGAGAAGGAGAAGGAGAAGGAAGAAGGGAAAGGAGAAGGAGAAGGAGAAGGAGAAGGAGAAGGAGAAGGAGGAAGGAGAAGGGAGAAGGAGAAGGAAGAAGGAGAAGCGAAGGGCGGGACGGCATGCGGCGGCTTGACGGTGCGGTGGCGGGGCGGTGCGGTCCCTTTCGTGTATTCCCGCGGATCTCGTGCGCCGCCTTCGCCGGCCGTGCACTTGTCGCACGCAGCGCGAAAACCCACTTCCCGCCGCCCGCGCCGCCGCCTCGCCAAGGAACAACGGCCCCCTGCCACGCGCAGCCACGAGCAACAAGCCTTTACTGCCACCGCCGACCACGAGGGGCATTGCTCGCCTTGTACGCGCTTAACGACCCCTCTCTGCCTGCACTCACTCCTGCCTGGCCTTTCTTTTCTCTTTGTTGCCGATATTTTTCTTTTGCAATTGAAGGAAGGTCTCGCCGCAATGAGGGCACATGTCGTACTTTCACAAAACACGGATGTAAAAAACATATATAGTGATTTAATTCTGTAAATTGTTGGAGTATACTTCCAGAAAACAATATAACTGTTGTCACAAACAAGCAAAAAAATAGAGAGTTTGATAAATTGCTTCAGACACTAAAATCTTTTAAAGTTGAAAATCGAAATATCTAATAATTCCATTACTTAGGATAACATTTGAACAATGATAAGATAACCTGTTTTTGTAAGATACAAACATGTACACCAAAGAAGAAAACGTAAAATAATAGTCTTTATCTTGTTTGACCGTGAACTTCAACTTTCATTCACTTTTGTACCCGTATACGTACGTATATACGGAGTATTACACGTAGTATATGGAATGTTAGGAAATGCTGCAGAAAATCGATTTCGAGATTTCAACGGAAATATACGTCTTGCAGTCTCCAGATACCGAAAAAGTGATTTTTTTTCAAAACGTCCGTCTGCCCGTCCGTTTGTCTGTCTGGTGTATGTGAACAACACTAGCGCCTAAACCATGGGTATGATTTTTTCCAAATTGAGGAAACCCCTGTCCATCTGGTCCATCAAGTCGAAACGTTGAGATTTTGAAAAATATTCTTCAAAATTTCGGTATACTTAACATTTTCAATGTTTTTCAAAAACTGCTCTAATTTTATTTTTTTAATTTTTTGTAAGGATAGAGAAACATACACTTATAAAAGTGGCATAGGTTATGTATATTTTTTTGAACATTTTAGTAGTATTCGCGCATAATGCGTGCATAATGTGCAAATTTTAAAAAAAATACAAAAACGACAGAAATTTTTTTAAAACTTTTGGCAGGGATGGTCCTAAATGTACTTTACAAGATGACATAAACGCCATATTGCTCTATTCTTTTTTAGTTGTTTTGTGTTTTCAAAAATTACGAAATATATTTTTTGACTTGTCTCTCATGTCATTAATATTGACATTAGCGGAATTTTGTTTGCATTATTGTATTTATGAGTACATGTGCTTTACATAATGTCATATAAAGTTTCTCAAAAGATCTATCGTTTTCGTGAAAACTAGACCCAAACTCCGTATATTCAGAAACGCTCAAACGCCATTACCTGAAAAACTGTTTTATTCTATCATTCCAAACGGATAATGGTAATTGCACTCTTTAATACCACGTCAAGTTCATTTCGGGGTATGTTTTGTTTTTTTCAAAAATTACACAAATATAAATGTTTTGAAAGATCACTCACGCTGTTGATATGCACATTTCCAGCACGTTGTACACACTCTTGTATTTGTGAGTTAAAGTACTTAAAATAACTTCAAATGAAGTTTTTCGAAAACTCAAACATTTTCTATGAAACGTCCAAGCTTCGAATTTACAGTAGCGCTTTAACGCCAGTTTACGCGCTCAAAATTTTTCAACGAAAATTGCCATTTATGACGAGGTTATACTGTTCTTTAATAATCTTAAATCGAAAAATTGAAGAAAATTTCAAAAAATGTACTTTGGACTGCTATAGATGGCAGCAGGCAAGAGTATTTGGTAAGTTCGAATATCTAGCCGAGAGCAAAGGAAATAGAAAACTAATACGGGAAAGCTGTGCCATTCCTATGCCGTTTAGAATATAAATTCATTTTATGTTGAGACAAAACGAAATGACCCATCCTTATACGTCATGTTTTGCATTTTTCATTGATTTCCACTAATAAGTCACTTTTTACCTTTTTACTCATTTCTAATATTTTTTTTTGCTGGTTTATGTTTGACGCACATTTATTTTTTTTGCCACGGCCACCTGTGTTCATTTCGTCTTGATTGCTGAGAGAACATCTATTTGCGTGGTCACTTAACAAAATTGTTTTCTCCTCCCCCTCCCGGAAAGCAATCGGATTGTGCCTTCTTAGGCAGCCAAACGTGAAAGGGGATTAACTGGGCAGAGGGAGTGAGGGACGCCGCCCGCGGGATGCAATCCGGATGGGACCGGGATTTGAATCCGAGTCCCAGCGGTGGGAGGTGCCACATTCCCTGCGTACATCTATCTTTGTCGTTTTCCCCTTTCTCGTTTTTTTCCTTTTTTTTAATTTTAAGGTTGTCGTTCAACTATTAATCACGCAACTTTTCTTGAACGATGACCTTGCTTCCCCTTCTGTAGTACAGTGGAAGGCAAAAGCTCGTTGCGAGCACTGATGACAATATTCCAAAGACATCTTCACTGGCGTGAAATAGAAACTATTTTCTGTTGAAGACGAGAACTTCTGTCCGCCATTTTCTCCAAACAAAATCTAAAGAAAAGACCGAAAAAGGTGAAGGTCTATCGCAGGAGATTCCTTGAATTCCTGAGCATGCTTGAACGCAAATTATTGAGAAAGTTGCCAAAGCACAACTGATTCTCCAGAAAGTGGCATTGCTTCATAAAGTGGCCGATTCCGTAACTAATATCTCATCTCTTCCCGCATTTCTTCTATTCATCGTTCAATAAAAGTTGCGATAGTAATACTAGGTCATGTAGCGACGATTTTGATTCTTTTATATTGGGGTAACTGCATGGGGAACACGACACGCTAGAACACCACAATCACACAAGCATCCATGCCCGAGGTGGGATTCGAAACCGCGGCCCTTCGAGCCATGGCAACTACAGCCGTATAGCTTTAGCGACATCGGCTAGCCAGCCCGGCTAAATTCAACGTTCTCGCTTTTTTCTTTCGCTTCAGCGGAGAAGTGACGAGCAACTAATCGGTGGGTCCTGTGTGTGCTCGTCGAAGCGTGTGCAAAGACCCACACCCTCCTGCGCAAGAATCACACGGTATGTGGCACATACTTCACTTAAGCCCTGGCGCTGGCCTGCAGTCTCGACGTAGTCGTTCCAGCAAGCTCTACGGCTGTAGTTTGCATGGCTCGAAGGGTCGCGGTTTGAATCCCACCTCGGGCATGGATGCTTTGTGTGTGGATTCTGGTGTCCTTGCTTGTCGGTGTTCCCCATACAGTTACTCGATTGAGCCTAGAATTAATAGGACAACTTTTCTTAAACGATTGATTGAAGAAATACGGGTAGAGTGTGTGATATTAGTTATGAAATCGGCCCTAGTTTTTATGAATCAATCCCTGTCTCCGGAAAATCAGTCAATGCCTATCCAACTTCCTCGATAATTTGCGTTCAAGCTTTCTCAGGAGTTCAAGGTAATCTCCGTGACTGCGAGATCTTCACCTGTCTTTCGTCATTTTCGTTAGATGACCACTTCCTCGGGCAGGCACCAAAGCTACATGCGCTAGCAACTAGTCTCTCGTCAATACTTGAACAACTCACGGCTCGTCGTACCTATGTCTCTACAACAGTCAGCTGAGGCCCATGTCTTTGTAATTATTGTCATAAAGTCGAGCCACGAGCTTTTGCCTTCAACCTGTTCTTGTATCTACAAGAAGGCAAGACAAGACAACAGGTCACCGGTTCAAGAAAAGTTCGAGTTGTTAATAGCTATCGGACCACTCGCCCACGACTGACTACTCTACATCACAGTCCCTACGAACCAAGCTCAGATGAGCATACAATGCTAGCATAACTGTATAACCGCACGCGAGCACAACCGACAAAGATAGATCTTCGCAGGTATCCACTGCGCCACCTTCTCACATCGCCCGGCTGCGCGCCGCTACTCCGCACTCTCAAGTCACCCGTCCTTCACCAAACCGCCGCCCGGCGGCCCCCGCGGTCACCACCTCGTCCTGCCCACCGATCCCGCCCCTCTATCCTGGCCGCCCCCCCCATCCTGGGCCCCGCCCGCACATCCCGCAATACCACCGCGGCCTCGAGGACGCCCCACCCACACATCACACCCGGACCCACTCCTCGGCCCCCACCCCTCCGTGGTCTGTCTCACCTCCACATCCGGGCCCAGGACTGGGACGTCCCCGTCAGCTGTCTCTCTTGGCAGGGGTGGATCACGCCAACCACTCCCCTCTCCCCGCCCCCAACACCCCCCTCGCCGCGCCACAGCTACGTCTGCCACGCTCCGCCCCTGCCCCGCCCACGCTTCTCAGCCCCGCCATGGCCCTAACGCCGCCCCGTCCCCTGCCCCGCCCCGCCTTCTCCCGCCCTTCCCCGCCAAGCTTATTTCCAACGCGGCCCCACCCTCCCTCCCCTCCCCGCTCCGCTGCGAGCAGCGGCCGTCGTTATGTTCGCCCTAATGAAGGGCAAGCGCGGCGCCGCCGTCGCTCCTGATCGCCGCGCAGCGCAGCTAATTAGCGGCGGCGGCGCGAGGGGGGGACGGGTGCGTCGTGGCCCCTACCGCCTCCTGCGCGCCGTTCGGCCTTATTTTTCGTGACGAGGACATTGGCTGATGGCTCACGTTATCCCGACTTTCACTCACCAACGTAACAGACACTTCACTCCATATAAAATGGTATACAATAAATCGTTATATTCAAATGAAAATTGGAAATACAATATGGGTAAAATGCGATTAAAATTAATAATTATTAATTAAAGAAGTATAAGTATAACGAAAATTTACAATTATCTAGTAAAATTGCTCTCATGATATGAAATGTATTAGAAACACTCATCTTCATTCTAAAGGAAATAATAAATTTCCACGTATTTATCCTGCTTGCAAAGTCTCCACGTATAAGCAAGCACAGTCTTGATAAGGAGAAATAACCACTTGGATTTTGACAACTTAATACACAACAAATTGCTTTAGTGTCATTGCCGACGACGACTCCACCAACGCCACGACCGATACCGCCGCTGCAGCTTCCGGATACAACAATTTGTTTCTTAAATGCTTTGCCGAATTAGTTTCATTTAATTAAACAAACAGTTCTCCAAAAGTTTCGAATTTTATTAAGCCTTCATCTGGAAATTGTTTCTAAACGTATTGTTAGATCTCCCAATCTTCATTCTCTCTCACTTTCCTACAAACCATTCATGTCATACACTGTCCACGCAATCACACACAAACGTCCGGCCTCGTGAAGGACTTGCACGCCATGTCCGGTACCGCAACCCTCATTACTAACAACGTATTGGGACTTAAAATTATTTGCACGCGTAAGCTTCCGCGGCTCGAATACACAAATTCTTGGCTATCCGAGAGACGTCGCGTCGTTGGCTGAGAGGCCGACGTTTCGCCTGACTGATGACTCATGAACTCCCCAAATAGAAAATAATACAGGCGTCAAAAATATCGTTGCAACAATAAGAACTTTAGACCGTAATTTTTCAATCAATTGTTCAACCTGAGATCAGATTTGTACCCAGAGACATGACACCTCGAAAGCAGGTATTTGACTAGGTGCCTCAGGTTATTCAATGTTATGCAGTACTTCCGACGTCCTAGGGTTCAAGTTTCGACAGTGTCAGGAGTTTCGAGAATAATTATATATCTAGGTCGAGTTCAGCCACTGTAGGGAGGACAATTCCAGTGGCGAGCGGCTCTGATCGATTGTTTACCGTGGTTTCTACGATCAACACCAGGCGATGCCGGAGTAGTATCCTAACCAACGGGCCACGGACAGGCGCGGATCTTCCCTTCCTCTTCCTATTAATTCGAAAAGCAGGTGAGTTCCGTTTGAGGCATCGGCCCAAGTGGGGACTACGGCGGATGGACGGCGGGGGTGACGTCGCGGTTGAGTCAGCGGTGTGGCTCCAGCGACCCTTCTCCCCAGTGTCAGCTTCGCCCGCACCCTGCTCCTCTTCATTTACAGCTGCGCGCTTTAATTTGCGGTCTCGTCTACGCCATCGAGCGCACGTCTGATCTTAATCCTTCCTTTTCCAGTCGGCAAACTTCGTCCGCTGCTGGTGCGGATTCGATTGTCTTCTTAAAATGAAATAATGATCTGGGTCTATGTTCATAATTTTTGAAACCGAATTACGTTGTGAAACAAGTTTCATGTTTTGAATTTATGGTTTACACTTCAATTTCTGCCAGTGAAATACTGTCCCTATTTGAAGTTTTGTAGTACCTTGTTTGTTTAGTAGCTGAAATTTGTATAGTAGCTTTCATTCGGTGACATCGGATCTTTAATAAAATCTTTATAAATGATCTTTAATAAAAGTGTCACAAATTTAATTCAACAAATCAACGCATTTTAAAGTAAAACTTATTAAAATCAACTCTGCCTTCTGTTCGGCGTATTTGAATAATTAGTTAAGGCCTTATTAAACGTGAATGATATGATAGAACACATTGTTCAAAATTTGGGGAAATCAATTAATAATGAGAAAATTTTACCAAGGAAGAACAATCTTAAAAAGAAGGAAAAATATATTAATAATTCAGATGAGGACTATTATGACGCATATTTTTCGGTATGAATCTACGGTTTTCGTCCAGCAAATGATGAGATGGCCCCTTGTTTTGCGTCTGGACATAAATGTAACTTCAAATTAACTTCTCCCCATAGCACTTCATACAGTTTTTAACGAAAATAAATAAGTAAATAAATAAAAATCTATACCGATCCTCAGTAACTTAGGATAACAATAAAAACTGATCACATAAATTCCAATTTTTATTTGTAAATTATTGTGGACTCTCATCTGCGCATTTAATTTTAAAATTTCATTTAATGACAAGAATTAACATTATATGATATTACTTTTTAAAAACCCGTGGTCTCGCCCGGGATCGAACCGGGGACCTTCTGCGTGTAAAGCAGACGTGATAACCGCTACACCACGAGACCAGGTTGTAGTTTGAATGGGAGATTTTAGAACCAACTAATATTTATTCTGTATTTATAGAAATGTCTTATTCCTGTAACTTTTATATTTTACTTCTTTGGGTTATGAGTTTCTTCCAAATCGGACAGTATTAAAATATGATATCTTTGCCCTGGTTGGACTACTGACTAGTGTTTCTTTTTCAAACTCCTTCCAATGAATCCTTTAGATGCGCAGATGAATATAATCGTCCTTTAGATTTTCCCCGCAGATGAATATGATCGTTTTTAGTAATTCTAGATTCACATTTTTTTCCTTTTGTTCCATGCATATTCCATTTGTTCCGCGATTTTAATTGTGCGATTTAAAGCTAATCCAAATATCCGTAGAAAGGTAATAAATGGCGATTTTCTTTAAGCAAAACAATCTTATCTTCTACCAAACAAATTTTTAATTTCTTAAATGACCGCAATTATTTGTTCTCAATGTTAATTATCTTCTTGATCAATAATCACCCAATGACAAGACAGCATAAAAAAGGAAATTACTAAAAAGATAACAAATGACGTGAAATGAAAACGTTCATTCAAAATGTTATTATACTATAATGTAGTTTTGGAAAATAAATTAGTTGGCAATATTTTAAATTATGTCAAAATACATACGAAATAAAATTAGAAAAAAATCAGTGACTGAAAATACGGGGTATCATCGAGTATCAATGAGCAGAGATGCGGGAATGACAAAAAATTGGGATCAAAAAGATTGCGAAATTAGAGTAGTTATGGATATGATGAAATAAGATGACATAAGTATATTAAAACTGTATTAGGACATAGGTGAATATATAATAACATAGGTAACAAATAAAATGTTAACAAAAAAGCGTCCCAGAAAAATTTCAGAGAGGCACGTCTTAAAATGTTCAAGTAAATGACTTATTAATCAGTGCTAAGAGTAAGACATAATAGAAGAAAATTGGTGCAGTGAAGATGAGGTTGAAAGTGTAAAAAAAAACATTTTTTTACTATGTAACAAGAAATAAATTGTTATAAAAAAGTATTGTCTGTTTTATTAGAGTCAACAAACTTACAATAAAAGAAACATAACTGACGTTAAAATATTTTTCATCGACGAAAATTGAGACTATAATTTTTTGTGATAAGAGAAAAATATAAAATATAATACTAAACAGGTAAAGAAAAAATTGGATTTTGTGTTATGGCGATGACGATTCACAATGATTACAATGATGAGGTCGTTAAGTAGAACGACCAGAAGTAAGTAATTTCAGAAAAATCCCGTCTCTAGTAATCTGCGGTATCTTGCCAGGACGCCCCATGGCCTTGTAATGCGCGGAGACTAAGGACGCGCGGCGCCATTTAATATGTACTGTATTTTGACGAATGAGCGGAGGCTAAGAACGGGCGGCGCCGTGGCTTAGTTGGTTAAAGCGCCTGTCTAGTAAACAGGAGATCGAGAGTTCGAATCCCTCTGGTGCCTGCTATAGTAATTGTTTTGTGAGCCATATAAAATGTACTGTATTTTGACGAATGGGCGGAGGCTGAACACGAGCGTCGCCGTGGCTTAGTTGGTTAGAGCGCCTGTTTAATAAACAGGAGATCGAGAGTTCCAATCCCTCCGGTGCCTGCAGTAGTAATTGTTTTGTGAGCCATTTGAAATGTACTGCATTTTAAGGAATGCACGGAGGCTAAGCACGAACGGCGCCGTGGCTTTGTTGGTTAAAGCGCCTGTGTAGTAAACAGGAGATCGAGAGTTCCAATCCCTCCGGTGCCTGCAATAGTAATTGTTTTGTGAGCCATTTGAAATGTACTAAATTTTAAGGTATGCACGGAGGCTAAGCAAAAAAGGCGCCGTGGCTTAGTTGGTTAAAGCGCCTGTCTAGTAAACAGGAGATCGAGAGTTCGAATTCCCCCGGTGCCTGCTATAAATATACATATAAATTGTACTGTATTTTAAGGAATGCACGGAGGCTGAGCACAAACGGCGCCGTGGCTTAGTTGGTTAAAGCGCCTGTCTAGTAAACAGGAGATCGAGAGTTCGAATTCCTCCGGTGCCTGCTATAAATATACATATAAATTGTACTGTATTTTAAGGAATGCACGGAGGCAGAGCACAAACGGCGCCGTGGCTTAGTTGGAGAAAGCGCCTGTCTAGTAAACAGGAGATCGAGAGTTCGAATCCCTCCGGTGCCTGCTATAATAATTTTGTGAGCCATATAAATTGTACTGTATTTTAAGGAATGCACGGAGGCTAAGCACGAACGGCGCCGTTGCTTAGTTGGTTAAAGTGCCTGTCTAGTAAACAGGAGATCGAGAGTTCTGCAATAGTAATTGTTTTTGTGAGCCATTTGAAATGTACTGCATTTTAAGGAATGCACGGAGGCTAGGCGCGAGCGGCGCCGTGGCGTAGTTGGTTAAAGCGCGTGTCTAGTAAACAGGAGATCGAGAGTTCGAATCCCTCCGGTGCCTGCTATAGTGATTATTTTGTGAGCCATTTAAAATGTACTGTATTTTGACGAATGCGCGGAGGCTGAGAAACAACGGCGCCGTGGCTTAGTTGGTTAAAGTGCCTGTCTAGTAAACAGGAGATCGATTTTTCATAATCCTCCGCTGATGTAGTTTTGTAATCTTCTTAATAAGTACGGTGTTTTGTGGAATGCTCGAGGCCCGTTGCGAGCGGCACTGTGGCGTAGTTGGTTGAAGCGCTATCGAATGAACAGGTTGTGTTAAGAAATGCTGTCGTCATATGTTGACGCATTGCCATGTTTCTCTCTAATGTTCTGCAGGGTTAAAGGAAGCGCGTCTACAGGTGGTATTAAAACGGGTTGTAACATAACATTATTTTCCTTTGAAGAAGAAGTGAATTTATTTGGTATTTTCTCCTTGGTGTGAATGCAAGTCGCAGTGAACCCGAAGAGGGTAGTATAAATTTTAAAATAAATATCAATTACGGGACAAGGGTAACAAGTCATAACTATGATCAAGCGGCTTCTAGTGTGCGGGTGATACCAAACGTGGATCGAAGGTGACAGGTTGTGCTTTTTGTGGCGCTCGGGATTATGCCAGCAATTCGTCATTCCGGCTCCTCACCTGCGCCTCCGTTCGGGTACACGATATAAGGGGGATTGACAAGCTCGGCACTACATATCATAATCGACGGGGCTGTGACGTGAGGCATCCGTGGAGGCCGCGAAAGCCGCGCCGCGACCCGTTGGACCTGCCTTCTCACTTGGACTCTTCCGCACTCTGCCTCTTTGTCGTTTCCCAACATAGCCGCTTCCTCATCTGACCGCTTCCTTGCTTCGTCGCTTCGCCGTTTCCCGCTTCCCCACTTCGTCGCTTCTTCACTTCCCACTTCCCCGCTTCGCCGTTTCCTCATTTCCGCATTCCGCCGTTTTATCGTTTCCCCGCTTCGTCGTCTCCCCGCGACCCCACTTCCTCGTTTCTTTGCTTCCACTTCCCCGCTTCGCCACCTCCGCACCCCGCCGCTTCTTCGTTTCCTCGCTTCGCCGCTACCTCATTTCGCCGCTTCCTTGCGTCACCGCTTCGTCGCTTCGCCGACTCTCCACTTCCCATCTTCGTCACTTCCTCGCTTCTTCGCCTTCCCGCTTCCCACTTCCCCGTTTCGCCGTTTCCTCACTTCCGCACTCCGCCATTTTGTCGTTTCTCCGCTTCGCCGCTTCTCCATTTGGCTGCTTCCATGCTTCGTTGCTTCGCCGCCTCCCTGCTTCCCCACTTCCTCGCTTCTTCGCTTCCCACGTCCCCGCTTCGCCGTTTCTAGACTTCGTCACTTGAGCACTCTGCTTCTTCTTTTCCCAACTTCTCCGCTACCCCATTTGGCCGCTTCCTAGCGCCACCGCGTCGTCGCTTCGCCGCGTCCCCATTTACCAACTTCGTCACCTCCTCGCTTCTTCGCCTCCCCGCTTCTCACTTCCCCGTTTCCTTACTTCCACACTCCACCGCTTCGTTGTTTCACCGCTTCTTCATTTGGCCGCTTCCTTGTGTCACCGCTTCCCCGCGTCCCCGCTTAGACGCCTCCCCGCTATAGCTACTAAAACGTATGCTTTTAAAACTTCGGTAAAGAAATCGGAGTGAACAATTACGATGTTTTTAAATGAATAGCTCATCACCATTTTTATTTTTTTCTAGTTGTATTTGTGAATCTGTTCTTAAGACGTTTCCCCATCACGCCACACAATATAGTGTTCAAAAATGTCGTTTTTCTAATGACAAACGGTAACCGGAAACCGTTACTCAATACGTAAATTAATTTAAAGATTTGTCACTTCGACCGGGATTGGAACCGGTCGCCTGATTTACACCCAGTTGCTCGAATTCGAATTCCGATTCGTGACAGTTCTTTGAGCGAATTTAATTATCAAAATACATTTGTTACTCAGTAACAATGTCATAACTCAATATTCTTTACGTCTGCGGAACATATTTTCAAGCGTAAACGCGCCCAAAAAGGTGATAAGTTGGAGACCAATATGTTAAATAATACCTTATATTTTATTATTAGCTGAAGCGTGCACAAATGTGCTTTTTCATTACCTTGATTTTAAGTCATAATTTGAATTTTTTCTATTTTCAAAATTTGTATTTTTTGAGGAGGCGTCACTTTGGAAAGAAGTGTTTCAATTTCTTGGTTCTGTGCATGTTGTATGTGTATAGTGGTTTACGTAACAAAGGACCGAAACAGGTGATTCCCGCACGAGTCAAGTTTGTCGTCCGAGCGAAGTAAGGACAAGGAGACGAGTACAGGAATCACCTCGCGTTCGTGTTGCGTATACTATTTTTTAACATGCCGTGAGCGAAACGCAAGGCGTCAGGTAAAGAAATACACATTAAATATCAAATAACTAGAAGTACCTTACATGTACAAAAGTAAGCGTATTTAGAGTCTTAACACTATTGTTTGTAATAATAAACAAAGACGTCTTCAAAACGAAAGACAATTGCGGATCGTTACAATTTTTTCGATCAGGCCTCGCAATGTTTCGCACACGCTTTGCGAAGTTTCGCAAACTGTAACAAAATTAGCTGTTTCGCACACGGAAAACAAGCAAGAGAAACGGTGTTTCGCGGACGGCTAGTTAAAAAAAAAGAGTTAGGCTGTAGCAGTGCGGAATCGCGGCTGTTGCGGCGCGGCGCTGCAAGCGGGTTCCGCGCCTGTTCGCCCGCCCGCCCGCCTGCTTCCCTGCGCTGCTTCCTGCTCCGACGGC
>BOPP01000128.1:2199164-2211874 GCA_017312745.1 Gryllus bimaculatus
CCCTGCCCCCGCCGAGAGGACGAGGACGAGGACGGGACGGGACGGGGACGACGCGACGCCGTCCAGCGCCCAACTGGAAGCCTAGCCTCGCTTCAACGGAGCACCTGTAGAAAGCCAGAGGGACTTTTTGCAAAGCAAATTTCCTTTTTCGAACTCACGCTCAATGGCAAGTCCAAGAGAACCTTTCAAATGAGACGGTTGTATGCAAGAATATTTATTTGGGGAATGCAGCTTGTGTGTGACAATTAATAGAAAATATTTTATTACATATCATGCGTAACTACATATACTTGTGATGACGCCGCTATTTTCACTTCACATACTAATATCAACCTAGCCTATGATTACATATAATACGAACTAGTCAATAAAAGGATAATTATAATTAAATCCCTTATAAATCACAATCGAAAATATTCACACGCAAACGTCCTCCCTTCCACACACTCTTACGAATAAATACCACTGATGTCAAGAGAAGCATTCTCCTTCTTTGCCAAAAACCTACGTGTCCTGTGGACAAGTGGTTAACTTGGAAACCCCATGTTCAATCAATGTCCTTACAAAACGCTGGAAGAAATTTTAAATTCCTCCCTTATATCAAAATAAAACAAGTTTATCTCTCATATCTATCAAATGAGCTATGACATAAAATGATAACACCTACAATGGCAGGTGCGTGTTCACTACGGGGCAACATAGCACTGTCCAAACGACCGGTATTACAGACCATCTGAAACCCATATCTAAGGAAAACCTTGAAGATCCCTGGTTCATCTCCGATTCACATATTCTCGAGAATTACTAGTACCACTCCATTCTAAATTAAGCTCGCAATCCTCTCAAAAATTGTATTCTCTCCTCCCGGCACGTCCCAATGCTCCAATATTCTATCTCGGACAAATCTCCTATCATCCTTACCTCATTAAATCTAGATTCTCCAGAGATCTCTTTCATGCACCCTAAATCATAAAATTACATGCCACCTTTTCCCTTAATCACTCTCTTTCCATGATCTGGGCTGTACTGCCCCTGAAGAGGACCGCGACATGTCGGTCGAAACGTCGGCACATCAGCCATTGACGCGGCGTCACCCGGACAGCCCAGATCATGACTCTGGCCGCGGAAGCCTACGACATCGCTCTCTTTCCACTTCTAAACAATAAATGCAAACTTCTTAGTCAAGTTAAAAATATGAAATTTTAAAAATTGTGAAATAGTGAGGTTATATTGAGAGCAGCTTTTGCTTCAGGCGGGCCAAATTCATTGTAGTACCAACATTGTACCACCTGCTACATTCAAACTCCCGAAAGTCAATCAGGAAGAAAAATAATTTTTAAAAAACTACCTATCTTAAACACTGAAGTGATAGTTTAATTTCAATATTATATTTCATGCAAATGCTATAGATCATAAAGGTATCCACAACTAATATTGGTAATTTCGATTACCCAGAATATCGGGAAAGATGTAATAATTAGTATGACCAGCGTTATTTCACAGTTAATTTAGCATGCTTAGAAATATTGCACGAATATTAAGACAAAATATTACTATTGACACTGCTCAATGACTCAAATAATTGCGATATAAAATTGTGTCATTAAAACTCAAAACTTTTTGCCTGAGAACAACGTTGAACTGCTAGACTTGATTATAAAGGTTCTAAAAATATGTTTTTGTGTTGTAAAATGTATAAAGTCACATAATTGAATAACTGTATTTTGGAACACATAAATGTTTTCCGTTTTCTTTTTATCCAGGTCTTCTGCTCGTGTGTCACTCAACAAGCAATGGAATTTCTTCTTAATAATGTATTATTTGCTAAATGTCTGGTAAATTTGGCTTTGAGAGCATACATTTTACTTTTTCAAGCAAGAAGTGTGCAAGGTTCGCATGAGATGGACAAATAAATCATCGCCACATACCGTTTACTCATCTCTCGCACGCAGTGCTCTAACAACGCGGAGAAAGAACTACAATGGAGGTCAATTACAGCCAGCGCTAATAGTGTCCTACTCTCTGGAGGCGGAGGCGGTTGGGAGAAGCGCTGGCGGAGAGAGCGGAAGGGGAGGGGGCTACAGTGGGCATATAAGAGACTAAACACCTGCAAGGCAGTAGTCTTTTGTGATTTAGAAGCACGCATTTCAAAACACAATACACCTTTATAAATTCACATTAAACCCGTCTGGTAACGTAGAAAATGGAAATGCATCGGTTCTTTTATCATTTTTCAAGATTTTGTACACGTCCAATGTTTGTTTCCAGTGTGAGATAAGTCGAATATCGTGTATTTTTTGTTGTTTTGGTTTTACATGCATAATGAAACATAAAAACTTTCCTGCAATAATGACGTTTTATGAAAAATTGCGAAGCACTCTTTATTATTAATAATTAACAGCGTAATAAATGTGAAAAGCTTTTAAAGGTTACATATTATTTTTTATATAAAAAAGAGTCGTGTTTTAATGTAACAAGTTTTTAGTAATCAAAACCACTCATATCTGTTAAATACCACAGCTTCCTTAAAGAGTGAATCACGCAAAGATCAACTGTCAATTGTCCATATCCTTCAGTCATGTACCATTTATATCCATGAACGCCAATCAATCCTACAGTCAGACAATCTTGAAACTATTTTATACTTTCACATCTATATTTTATACTATCAGACTTTTTGGTCCGAATTGCCCAACAATGAGAGAAAGGATTTCAACGAGGACTTGTCAGAACACTGATGAAAGCGAACATTCCATAAGATACTATATTATTTTCACTTCAGAAACTTTATACTCAAGAACGTAAATAAAGATAAGAAATACATACAGTGCCTTTTTAAATGCCTATTTTAAACTCTTAAATGCCCATTTTGTCAGTCTATTTTTATGTTTATTCGTGCCTATAAATCCGCAGCCAACAATCAATCCTGA
This sequence comes from Gryllus bimaculatus, assembly GCA_017312745.1. Taxonomy (NCBI): domain Eukaryota; kingdom Metazoa; phylum Arthropoda; class Insecta; order Orthoptera; family Gryllidae; genus Gryllus; species Gryllus bimaculatus. Next base: position 2,202,095 of record BOPP01000128.1, read on the forward strand.
ATGCAAGAGTCCTTGGCCCTTAATAGGATTAAACCGTGCTATTACTGTTTTTATTATTAATATATAATTAAAATGTTTAATTATTAATAATAAGAAAACAATAGCATATACTTTCTCGCATTATAACTAAAATATATTTAAAAATTTGTAATTTTCAAAAATCCAGAGTTCACGAAAAATGAAACCTGCGCCTTTATTTTATTATCAATAATTTAATTATTGATTTACATAATAATTAATTAATAATAAATTGGTATTTAATGATAATAACAATAATAACAACAATATAGGTATATTATGTATAGTTGCAGTCGCTAATAATCTTTCCGTTGATGCAATTTTTTAATTATTTTTTCTTTTAAGTTTCCTTTCTCATCTTTTCCCCCCTCCCAGCGTGCTCCATTCAGCGCTTCCGCCCAGTGGGCGGCGGAGGCGCGCTCCCACCGCTCGCGGGCCGCGGAGCCTTCTGCGAGAACCGAATGGAGCCGTCTCGGGGAGGGAACTGGAGTGGCGGGTTCGCCGACGAGCGCTCCCGTCGACGCGCGGCCGCGCAGGTGTGAATAATTAATGAGGCTTCGATCGTTAGCGGGCGCACGCGCTCTGATTTGTCGTCGATGGTTTGACAGGACCGCCCCATTACGCCGATGCAGTCAACGGCGGGGCCTTATCTCGAGGGGTTCCTCATTATTTTGTTTCGATCGGTTGTTGGGAGCCCCATTCATTTCGGACTGCGTCAATGTAACAAGGTTTGACCCCCTGCCTCATCCATCTTTTTCGGCTTGAGGGAGCTTGTGTGGTTTCTAAAAACTGGGAGCAGCTTTGGAAATATTTAACGTGGAAGGATTTCTTAGTACCACCTATTCACGGTCAATAATGATATAATAAGCACATGAAAGATTTCATAGTTGAAAGAGCGTATTCCGCAAAATATAGGATTACTCATGAAAATATACTAGTTTTTACCATTACTTGACTTAAGATATCTTCCAATAAGAGTTTTATATTCTCCAAAACTTTTGCGACATTTACAACGAAGTGTTTGCAAGGGAAACTATCGATTCAGACAATTTGTAGGGATTTACCAAAACATACAAGAAATGTATAATAAATAGAGTTAAAATTCAAAAAATAATTATCAATTAAATGTAGTGTTGAAGAAATTATATATTATTTTCTTTTATTTGTTTTTAATGTGAGAGTTTCTTTCATACAGTACGTACAGTATGTAGTAATTTGAGGATGAGTGTTATTCATGTAAAACAATGCGCACCGGAGCGTGGCGCCGTGTGGGGCTGGGGCGGCGCGCGCGCCCAAGTGGGTCGCGGGGTCGAGCCCCGGTGCCAGCTGGCCGGCGAAGCGGCGCGCGCCCCCGCGACGCAGGAATGCGGCGCTCGGCCCCTCCGCCACCGCCCCCTGGAGCGGCACCGCGCGCGAAGGCGCCACCAGGAGGCCGTGCCCGGATGTGCACGAGCTCCCCAACCATTCCACACGAAGTCCATTGAGTCGGGTACGTACAATGTCTAAGCTAAAGTGAAGTCGAGATATTAACCACGCAGTAACTAAATTATTACAATTATCATATGTAGTGACGCTATATGTGATCAGTTTTGCTAAACTGTTTTGCTTGAATGCCATTTGTCTCTATTATTTTTCTATAGTCGGAGAGAGAGAGAGAGTGAGAGAGAGAAACACACACGACGAATTCCGTTGCTAAAGTCTCTGTAAAGATAGCTACTTCTTTTGTCTTGAAAATTAATATTTGAAAAAATGTGATCGAACATATATCTATTGTTAACTACTATAAATGTAGTAATATTAGTGGAGTACGATAATGGACTCTACTCCTCTCATTTACTAATAAGCATTAATTTATGCAATTTTGCCAAATGTTTATTCGAAAACAATTATTTTAAAATCATAAGCACCGTCCCGGCCGAGATGTGTGGAGTGTGTATGTCTGTGTGTAGTGTGTGGGTGTGTAAGGAAAGAAAAGAGAGTATGGAAGAGGAGGAAAACGGACCCGTTTGTTAAGATACTGCTCCGGCATTCACCTGATATACTTCCGGCAGAAACCCCGAAAACTCCCCTCACAACAGTCTGTCGTTAGACATCGTCTCTTTTTTTCTTTTTTCTTTTTCTTTCCTTCACTTAGGTTTGCCAAAATGTGATACTTGACATAGAAATATACTGGATATTGTTTTCTAAAACAAACTTATATTCATTTCACTGCATCAATGCAATTTTACTCTATTTAAGGTCTACATCCATACATTGTTTACATTACATTTACACAATGGATACTGAATTGGGTAGACCTAACTTTATTTAGGGCACTAAGTAGTTCATATTTTTGTGCAAATTGTATTCAGTAGCTGTAAATGTCACCCAGGTAATGAGCATATTCAAAGTTTAGATTACAAGAAGATAATTAGAACTATTACATTACGAAAGAAACACCATGGAAATGGTTCATATGGACATGAGTTAAGCCTCTCTTGTCGATATTTGGGGGAATAATAAATTATACGAGCTATTAAATCTTCACAAAAAAAATCACATGATAAAGCACTATAAATTACCCAATTGAAAATAGAATTTTGGAAAGCGAAGCAATAAACTTAAATACACGTATACATTAAAGTCGTAGCGATCGATATGTTATCTATCTGCAAAGTAGGTACTACACTTTCCAAATTTCACGAAGGGGCTGAGGGAACGGAAACGGGAACAATCGAAGCCATTAAGATAATGAAAACACGCATTAATTAGAAAGATGTTAAGCGTGTGCAGTAATATTTTAAGCGCTTTCTTCTAGAAATTCAGCGGAGAGACGTCTTCTGAATAAGTAAACACCTTTCACGGCGTTTTAAGCAAAATCTTCTCCAGAGACTGGTTCTCTCCGCGAGGCTGTTTGCTCGACGCGGGACGGCGAGTTCGTAAAGTTCGAATAGGTTTCCAAAAATGCTGAATTCAACTCAAAATTTTGTCGATTTTTTTGTTGCTAATGTGGTTAGTAAAACAATTGTCGCCCTTCATTTGACGGCCTGTTTATTAACACATTCGGCTAATTTGAACATCAGCTAGAATCTCAATTGGCAAGAAAATCAAGAAATTAAAAGAATGAATTAAAAATATTACATGGGAATTTGTCACCTTTCACTGTTGCTTCAGTAGTTGCCAAACAATAAGTTAAGTTACTCTTTATAAATAATACTAGAAATGTAATTTTTCGCAGTGCCCCAATGTTTTAATAACAGGGTCAAATGAAGAGCGACAATTGTTTTTTTTTTGGTAACGTATTAGCAACAAAAAGGGAAAAAATTTTAAGTTAAACACTTGAGAAGCCTTACCAGATGAGAAGCTATCAATGAACTGGAACGCGGAACTGGCTTTGAGATTCACAGTTGATTCTCAGTCATGATGAGTTTTCAAATAGGCAGTGAAGAGCAGCGTTCACTTCTCAAATCACTGTTACGTTAAGTGAGCTTAAAATTACGTCTGTAACACAGTTTTCAATTTTGAGGTGCACCTAGGTAAACGGAGTGTTGATTTACAGGTCTGATTTCTGGGAAGGTTTTTCTTTGATTGAAAAGTCTGATAAAATATAAGTGATGAATATTTTGAAATATGAACTATTGTTTTGTATACATGTGAACATTAACATAATAACAAGACATGCGCTTTGAGAAATGAGCGTATGATTCACGCGGCTATTGTCGTAAGTACGCTGCAAGAGTCGCGAGAATCCAAAAGCTGTTCTAAAACAAAATGGAAAAAATTTAAGATTTTTGGGCAGAGAAATACAATCGAAGAAAAAATAATCAGCAATCCTTTCTCAACTCATAGACGGATAAAAGGGCTCGGCCAGAAGGATCGCCATTTTAATTGTGGCAGTCACGCGTTTAATTTCAATTTCTTTTTTTTATTTCTTTTTTAATCTTCGTGCGATGAACTTCACGACGCTGAGGGGGAGGCGCGGGGGGGCAGGCCTGGATTTTTCGCCAGCGGCGGCACCTGGGAACGCGGGCGGCGCAGTGCTTCCCAGTGCGCGGAGCGGGTAACGGATTTTCCGGCCGGCGGCGGCGCGCCGGTTTATGGCGGAAGTCCCCCTCATTTTCCTGGGACGTCCGGGAGACAGCATCGCTGCCCTCCGCGCGCGACTTCTGGCATAACACACATGCAACGCGCGCGCCGGGGGTTAACGCTTGGAGCAAAGTCGACGCAGTGGCGCCACATAGTGTAAACTAGTGTTTTAGGGTGGTATTAGTCGTGCTGGAAAGTGCGTGTGTCAGGTGTAAATAGACACCCAGTCGGTGAATGACTAGCAATGTGAAATGAAAAAAAATCCAAGCAAACTAAACAAATAAGCCTTGTAGTAAAACACAAAAGTTTTTGTGCTAATCTTAGGTTTGCCGGCAAAGTGCCGGCTCATCATAGGTTAAGTTTAGAAATAAGTTAGTAAGTAAGCACTGCCTCCCTATCTTTGCCGCATAAGTTGAAAGAGCTGCAGCGTATGGACGCCAACTCGAAAATAAACTCCCGCCTCGCCAGGGCTACTGGCGGGGGGGAGTTGACGCGATATTCTTCGTTCGTCTCCGAGGCGAAGAGGCTTTGTAACTTAGTGAATCATGAGGATTCTTCGCTTCAACCATAACGTGATTAATTTGGAATAACAGTATCTCATTTTTTTAATTAGCCAACTGCACATTTCATTAAGAGCAAGGGCCTCCTGCTTGAGCAGGAAATTATTAATATTTGTTCAGTTAAGTGATAGGATGATGTTGAGGGGTGAAAGGACGATCACTTGAGCATCCATTCCCGAGGCGGAATTGGAACCCGCGATCCTACGATCCGAGATCGCCCACGACATTACTGCCCCGGGGATTTCGGCTACACGGCTTGGCATCACCTAATTATAATGCAGTAAATATGAATTAAAAAGGAATTTCAATCCCCTATTAATAAATATTTGCAATAATGTCGTGTAAAAATATTGCTTACTAATCCATACAGAGATCTTTATTTACTAGTACTAATGTTGATTAATACATATTAGCCTCTCCTTTGCCATACATGTTAATCTACATAATATTTTATATAGATTATTTCATGAATGTGTTTGCAAAATGTGCAAGTACATGTTTTCGACTAGTAAACACCTAATACGCGCTTGTTAACCTTAAGTCTTCTAGGTCTTAATCTTCTATCCTAACACTCGAATATATCATTAAAAATAGTAGTATGTGGCAGTAGAATTCTGCACAATGCACTGCAGAACTATATTTAATATTTTTGTCGTGTCGTTAAAACAGTCTTCTTTATGATGTTGAACACCTTGTTATTATTACGACGAGATACATCTAGACGATAACTTGGCTTTCTCTGTCACTTGGCTGCTCTCCAACTTCTGCGTAGTCCGGTGCATTCATTGGGGCACAAGAAGAGACCTATGTTTCATTTTCTTTCTCAAAATGAATAGAAACATGTACGACCGTACTGAATAATATTTTATCACGACTATTTGCGCGTTGTATTATTTAAAACCTGCAACACGAGACAGTAACATTATTTACCAAGCAGATGAAGAAATCCTTCAAGGCCTCTGAAGTCATATAGACAGGTCTATATTTGAAACCTGTACATCGAATAATAATTTTGCAATCCAGCATAAGCTTTAAAACAGCTTAGTCAATCTCTTTTCAACGATTCGAATTTGCTCAGCTTTTCCACGATCTCTTGTCACGTCGTCTTTGTAAATACCACTGAAGCACCTCACTAACGCGACGTCTACATGAGATTTCAAAGTCTCTCTTGGTGTTCAGCGGACCGAATCTTCCGGTGTTCGTAAGCCCGTTCTATGTTTGCTCGTTCGAACCTTAAAAAGAATTCCGCTACAGCTGCATACAACCTGTCTTCTGCACAAATTAAATATGAAGGTTCAAAAGAGAGATCATAGATTGAAAAATGCGGACAAAGTGAAATAGTGAGAATCCTAAATGCGAGGAAACAGCAAGCAGATAAGTTCATTAAATTGTTGATGGTAATGCAAGATAACAGACAGGCTTCAAGGAAGAGGTTGCATGCGATTAAATACTTGCTATTCTCATGTTGCGTTATGTAACAGTAACGTTTTTAATATTCTTGGTATGTAAAGACTGTACTACGTGATTTCGTGTCCGTTTAAAGAGTGTTTTTGTTAAACTATTCTATTGATTTGTAGTGTTATACAAAAGGTATTTTTATTTGTTGTTCTTGCAGCAAAAAGTGGTGGCTACTTTTCAGAAAATCCCTTTCCTGTGAATCTTTAGGAGATCCTTGCTCCGCATGCCATAGCGTGATTTTTTTTTTTGGCCGCAAATGGCTTTAACACTGCGAACCGGACCTAGCGCGGGGCGGAGCGACACACGCCCCTCCGACCTGGGCCGCCGGGAATCTAAGACATCGCGGCGCCACGGACGCCTGAGTAAAGTCAGCACCGTGGCGATTAAAAACGCAGTGTACATAGCGTAGTACAGTGCTGAATGGCTGTGTGAATGAATGTGTTAGTGTATATATATTCTAAGAATAAATGAGTGTGAATGAGCCCTAAAGAAAAATGTAGACAAGGAACAACATTTAAAAGTACTCTGAATTGAACATAATACTGAAACCTACTGTTTACAATAAGCACAGCCAAAAGTGGCAATGTCAAAGTTTGAAGTCAGTGATAAGTAGTATATTTAAGTTAGGGCCGATGCCTGCTGCAAAATCCCAATCGGCTGCTGCTCAAAATGTGAGAGCGTAGGCTTCCGCGGCAGGAGTCAGTATTTAATTAGCTATCCCGGTGACGGTGCGTCTATGGCGAAGGTGCCGACGTTTCGGTCGCCATTCTGCGACCTTCCTCAGGTATTACGCCCTGAGGAAGATCACAGAATGGCGACCGAAACGTCGTGTCCATGGCGAAAGTGCCGACGTTTCGGTCGCCATTTTGCGACCTTCCTCAGGCATTACGCCCTGAGGAAGGTCGCAGAATGGCGACCGAAACGTCGGCACCTTCGCCATGGACGCGACGTAACCCGGACAGCCTAGTAAATGCTGCTCAAAATGAATCCAATTATTTGAATAAATCCCCGCCTCTGGTAGGAAAGAGGAGGGGGCAAATTGAAAAAGCGTCACCACCGAAAGAGCACCCGTGCGGGCGGGCGGCGCGGCGTAGGTCGCCGGCTGGCGTCAGGCGCCGGGGAATGCGGTCAGAGGACGCGGGAACCGGTGGACAACGGTCGGCGGTCCGTTGCGGCGCGGGACGCCACCGCACGCGCCGCGCAGCGACCTCCGCGCTGGACCCCGCGGCCTGAGCGATGGCTGATCGTCAGCTGACCCACGGGCAGGGGCAGGCTATCGGAGATTTTTGTTAAATAATAAAAGTGTTAGTTCTTATATTATTATATTTATTATTATCATTGTTATTATTATATTGCCCCCGGAAACAACTTGCGCGAAGGTCCAAGTTGGCTGCGGCGGTGACGGAGGTGATACGAGGAATGTATCGGGCCCACCTAAAGCGCTCTACGCTTTCCGGCGGCAAGTTTACACGAGCTTGTGGCAGACGCAGCACTCAGCGCGCGCTACCAACTGCGAGCCGCACCAGGACCTGCTGCCCAGCGGAGTCTTTCCAGCCGCAGGACTAATACTGACAGAGCAGTAGCGCAAAAATATGAAATACAACAATCTAACGAATAATATGCGTAATTGTTAATTGGCTTACTATGCAGCGTTCCGTAATATAACTTGAACTTTTTTCGCCATTACTTTGCCTGCGGGGTGGTTGGTGAAAAGAAGCTTTTGGCCCGCCAAGATGACGGAAAATACAATGTTGAAAAGAAACTATGTACTTCTATAGTATCGAATATCTTACTTCGTAGTGCTAAGGTTAATTTAGGCCTCCATCGTGGTCTAACAGTCAGGAAAAATTAGAGGACTTTGACAAGCGCTTAGTCATACTTTTGCGGGGAATTTATTATTTGTTTATGCGTGTTCATCTGCCTGGTATGTTGTCTGAGTATGACTAAAGACACAATAGTGAGATTAATAATACTTAAATTAAATTATAATAACTGATAATTAATCTGAATTAGAAAAAAATATATTCAGGTTAGCATATCACTGTTACAATATATATTCCAAATGGTTCAATAATTAAAACGTTTATTGATATTGAATACATGTTTTCAATCATACAAAATTTTAATACATGTTATTTCAATGATCAATTTACACAATAGTGAACGTCAGTACACAAATGTTTAGTCTAACATTTTTCGATATAATTTTAATATTTGTCTTTGATAGTTTGATGTTCGGCTATACGAGATACTACTGAACGTGTGTGCACTTGATGTAATTTTTTGAATCAGTATTTGTAAATATTGAATGCGACACATCTTAGTATATAGCAAAGAGGGAATTTTTTACTTTTCTTGTTAGCGATCACGCACAAGTACTTCCAGATATTCTAGCCGAATGTCTAGGGTGTGAATAGCATTAAGTAAATCATTGCGTTAAAATAACACACGTCGACTAAGCGCTACAATTTGTTCTACGGAGCACCCGGTCCTATCTTAAACGTAATAGCACACAACGATACTCTACAAGTAAATTTCTCTGCACGAATACATATCCACAGCAGACTTGATCCGAATATTGCTCATGACTTTGAAACATTGTTCGGGTTTGTTTTTAAACTCGCCAGATCTCACAATCACGTGTTGTAGAAACTCATCAATTTTTTGTGCGGGTTCGGTGGAATTATTGATTATAAAAAGGATGCTTTAACCTCTCAGATTAGCATGTAACTCTAAAGTAACGAAAAATATTGGGGAGTATAGTATTGCAAAAACACGTGAACTAGAAACATCCGCCACGGGAGCCTCTTCCATCGTCTCATCGCAATCGCGCCTCGTGTCCCCCGTTAGCACCTTTCTTGCGCCTCTGTCACTGATTGCCAATGAGCCATTCACCTCACTTGTATCTCCCCACCGCTCTCTCCGAGTCCTCGACCACTTCCATTACAACATCCGCCTCCCCTTCGCCACCGCCACCGTTCCGCAGCCTCTACCATCTCCACTATTCTCTCCTCCATACCTCCACAGCGCCATCTCCTGCGTCACGATCCCCTTCAGTGTCCACCTCTTCACCTCGTTTCACTGACTCCTACATTCACCCTCCATTTTTCATTAATAACCCTCCACCTGCCCCTTCCCGCACCGCCACCCCCCGCTTACTGTCATCAGCTACTGTACCTCCCCACTCCTCCACCATCTCCTTCTCGTCATCTCCCTTCAACCCGTCATAGCGGCCACCACTCGTCGCAGCTTTCGCATGCCCCGTGTTCTTCAGACTGCCGCGTACCCGCGCCTCTCCGGCCTCGACCTTCGCCGTCTCGCGGCTCTCATCTACCAGCCTCCGCCTCGCTCCAGTTCCGCTCCCGGGCCGCCACCGCGCCCGCCGTCTCCCCCCCCTCCCGTCCTCCAGCCTCGCGCCGCCGCCACCGCTTCTCTACATCCAAATTCCGCTGGCCGGCCAAGCGCCCCGCCGTGCTGCTGCCCTTTTCGCTCCTCAGGCAGCGTCCGCGCGTCGGCCGCGTCCGTCTACCTCCAGTATTGTTCCCGCCCCACCCCCAGCGTCTCCCCCCGTTTGATCTTTGCTGCGTCCACGCTCCGCTCGGCGCCGCGCGCTGTCCTCCACTCCAGGGTTGCTGCTATCGGCCGCTCTACTGCACGGCACCCGCAGTCTCCAACGCTT
>BOPP01000128.1:2211899-2234691 GCA_017312745.1 Gryllus bimaculatus
ATATTTTTTCATTACTTATTTTTTACTCTGCGAATCGCCGACTAGGACCAGCGCATGCATGCATCCATTACTTTTTTTATACGCTGGGCTCAAGTAATCATTATCGCGGTGGCAGGTGGATGTACTTTTTAATTGGGATCCAGAACTTAGCTGAGTCCGATTTTTATTCCACGGGGTTTGTTAGCGCTGAGGGTATGGACGATGAAATGATGATAATGAGGGTGGGGCAAGGACGACTACACTCATACATCACACAACACCCATGCCGCAGCGGGACTCGACACGCGCGATCTTCTGTCGTAATGCACTACGGCACTACTGCCTTAGTGGATCTCGCCATCATGATCGGCATTATTATTATTATTATTATTATTATTATTATTATTATTATTATTATTATTATTATTATTATTATTATATTACTTAATTATATTATTATTATTATTATTATATTATTATTATTATTAGCGTATAGGCTATTACTGACCCCCGCTATACGATTAACGTGTGTAATTTTTTCCAGGATCCACTTTCCATTGTATACCTTAGTACGCACAAAGTTGCTACGCCTTGGAAGTGTGAAATTGAAGATTATGTTGTTGATGATGATGATGAGGGGTGCAGGGACAATCACAAATTACGATCATGTTACACAGTATTCGGACCTGCAAGCCTCCTCGGCACAGACGACAGCTGCCGCTATGTCTGTGGCCATGGACCGACGTATATATATTGAATACAATTTATGTACTAGTCATCATGATTACTATACAATATTATTGTTTAAATATTAAATAATTATAACATAAATTATATTTCAACAACAATATTCCAACTACAAGGATGAAATCTAGGCCTGTTTTGGGGGGGGGGCTTGGCAGACCGCCAAAGGCCCTCGGGTCTGCCAGTTGCGCACGGGGTGCGACCTCGCCGACGTGCGTCATAGGCGAGGAGAAACAGGAGGGAATTTGGGAGTCGATCCCGATTCGACGCGACGTGCGAAGGGTTAAGGCAGCTCTGCCTTCTTCCGCGTTCCAATTATCTTTAGATCAAATAATGATAAATCGAGCAAATCTGGGTGGCGGGATCGCTAAAGGCAGTAGTGTGAGGCGATCGAGGTAGAAGGGTCGCGGGTTCAATCCAGTCTCCGGGCATTTAGTTGTAGTTTTGATCATCATCCTATATATATTAAAGAAGGATTAATAATTCCCTGCACGAGCAGCGAGGCCCTTGCCCTTAATGGGACCTTCATTCCATATAATTTAATTTCACCACGGAAAATGTTCGGCTGTTCTTGAACATATTTCTAAGGCATCATGCAAAGTATTACTCGCTACTTAGGATTATCTTCAGTGGTGTCAAAGTTGTAAATAAGAAAAAAATTACGCAGTATGATAACAGCTTGGTATACATCAACAGTAAAAAGGGCACACACATCGCAGTATACCTCGTTGAGTTCGCATAATTTTTAATAAACCAGTAATTTTCATTAAATATTCGAATTTATGTGTGCAATGAGCTTACAATGCGAAATACAAGTACAGTCCATATTTACCACAGAGATGCTTATGGATCTACACACAAATGTAAATTGAAATACATCTCTCTATCATTGATAATTTTAAGCCAACGAACAAACAATATACGAGAGCAGATATAATATATCAACACGCTGCGACATTCGTTTGTCATTCTATGAACATCCTTGACGACAATGTCGGACACTTACTTCATCTTTCAGCGCCGAGTTGTGGCCGAATTGAGCCACACGCACATTTTCTCGCGCATTCGAATGCGCTTGGACGACACGCATAGAACGCCAATCTCACACGGGGGCGACGGCGTACTGCGCGGGAGCGGTGACAACTCTGGAGACAGCCGGGAGCCGTCGCCACACCGTCACAGCGCGTCGCCCCCGCCTCAGCCTCCACCCGCATCCAAGACACAGCTCCTCTTCACTGCCGCACCTCTTCCATCTCATCGCATCGCGCCTCTGTCCGGACTTTGCCATCTGACGCTTCAGCATTCACTCACTTGTATCTCCCCACCGCTCTCTCCGAGTCCTCGACCACTTCCATTAGAACATCCGCCTCCCCTTCGCCACCGCCACCGTTCCGCGCCTCTACCATCTCCGACTATTCTCTCCTCACTCTCCACAGCGCCATCCTCCTCGTACCCTCCTTCACGTGCCACCTCTTCCTACCCGTTTCACTGGACTCCTACCTCCCCTCCATTTTTCATTATACACCTCCACCTCGTCTCCACCCCTTCGTCCTCCCAGCCTTCGCGGGCGCCGCCGCCTCCTCCACCTCCAGTTCCGCTGCCCCCTCCCACCTCCACCTCTGCTTTCTTCTTCTTCCCAGCCTCCAGATCCGCCCCCGCCTCCACCTCCGGCGTCGCGCGTCGCGGAGTTCAGCGGCCGCTAAACGCGCGCGCTGACCTCGCGGCCGTGTTTGCACGCCCCCTGGCGCCCGCCGCCGCCGCCGGGGCCCGTGTCTCTATTACGAGAAAACGCACCGCTCGCCTTGTGTTTGCCCGTAACGGGGCTCGGAATGAAGCCCTCTCCGAGACGCTGGCCGGTCCCGTCCCGTCCCGTCCCGCGCGAGGGCCGTATGCGCCGCGCGATGCGGCTTTGGTTTTTGACTCCCCATCATTTGTAATATCTTTATTTCAACAATACTTTAGGTAGATTTCAACATTGTCTTCACTTCTTTGAATGTTTTATGGTGGGATATACGAAAGGTTGTAGTTAGAGTTAAGTAAACAGTAAAGTTACGATAGAATTAATACTGGTTAGTAGAGAATAATGAAACTCTAGAGGGACGTTAGCCTCTTCAAGTCTAAATGATAATTCACATTAATGTTCTACCGAAAACATTGAATGCTAAGTTTTGTCCTATTCACCACCTTACAGCAAATCATAAGAATGAACAAGTCTTAGTCGATAAAATCATCGTCATATTGAAATGTTTACGTTTTATATGTTAGAATAGTTGATTTCAGACATTAATATAGTAGAATAAAGAGATAGTAGCTAGAATTAATTTTATCATTTCCAATTGTACTAGATGAGGCAACTGTTCCGGTCATATTATTATTAGGGTAAATCGGAGGTGAACATTATTAACTTCAAAGTTTCCTCGTTGTTTTTGGCGAGAGATGTGTGCTCGTGGTTTTACGCTGGGTCTCTTGCGGTTCCGTGTTTTGCCTTCCTTTCTTGTTGGTGAAACAAAAGCGGTCGTTATCATTTCAGTCCACTTCTGAAGAAACCTTGTTCCCGAGAAGTGTCATCTACAATACCTTCATTCGATAACTTTACAATTCTCTCAGAATAGTGCTCTCTTCGTCAATGTCTTTATTTCATTTCATGGGAAACAATGGATAGTTGTTGTTTTCTCTTTCATACCTTGCTGCATCTATAACATTACATAATACATACTCTTAACGTCCTCTGGTAGCGATGAGGTTACTCTCTTGTGGTGTGGTACACAAGCGGCTCAACCGGCACTTCACGTGAGTAAGTAAAAGAGGTGGAGGGCACGCAACACCTTGTTTTGAGGGACCAAACCGAACCGGAAAGGAACGAGGAAACTTCAAAACGTACTGGACGAAACCGGTCCGAACAACATGTGACTTGATTAAATTCCCTTCTGTGTGCTCCCGCAAGTTAACCAGGTGTGGTCAAGAGATGATTAGGCGACATATTTGGGCACGAAAGAACGTCGGTGAAAATAATACAGCAAAGGTGTTCTCATGAATCTTTATTGGAATGTTAAGTTGAATTACTGAATAAACCGTATAAAGTAGGGGGGGGGAACAATTCCATAACATCTAATTTCTTGGTCCTATTAAATCTTTCTGGAAAAGTTAGTACTCAATGCGCGAAACGGTTCTCGATTGTCTTCAACTTGAGTGCTTACTAAACCTACCATTGCCTAGTTTTCGCTTCTTGGCAGGAACTGGTAGTTGCAATTGAAAGAATTGTAGAACCTACTCAATATACTCATAGCTCTATTAAAAAATCAATGTTTCGGATCAAAATATTTCAAAAAAACATTGCTAGGACACAACTGTCAACCTGCTCCTTCTTTTCGCAGAAGTAGCAACGTTCTCGCAACACCAAGCAGGTTAATAGCATTAGCGAAACCGTACGTGACGCTGTTGACGCCCAAATTCAGAAACCATTTTCACAGCGCGAAGTTAGTTGTGTGTTAGGGGAAGTCGAGGTCGCTGTATACGTAGGCGATTCCGAACATCCCCGGCGTCAGCAACGGCTCCGCGCGCTCAGCGAAATCCTCCGCCCCCGAGGCCAAGGGGGGGGGGGTGACGTCACGACGGAGTAGCGTACGCGTGTCCTTGCGTGCTTCCTGCCCCCTCCTCCCCCCGACACACACACACTACGAAAGGAGTGCACAGTCGTAAATAAGTTCAAAATAACACACAAAAATAGTTCAACCATAAAAATGTGACCAAAAAATTCAACCATAAAAATGTTTCCATTTACACTATTATATTCTCGAATTGGGAAACTTTGAGGGATTACAAATAAGATGACAATGCTGTTTGAGCTGTGACCGTTAATAGAACGTGATAAAATGACATTACTTTATATTACAGTCATTTGCAGCTTATTTAATGATAACGGCATAATAAAAATGGCAATTCATGAAATCTCTTAAAAGGCGAATCATAGGAAAGTCATAAAGACTTTTTGTAATAATAATTTTATGCCGCGTATCAATGAAAAAATATGAAAATGTCATTCAGTCAACTTGCCATGACAATAAACGCTAACAGCACGCATGAAAAACTCAAGCTAAATGGTATAAATTTATTAGATGTGTGTTCAAAGCGATTTACACTATTGAATATTTTTGTAGGTTGAATGATTTCATGAGAATCACAATTATTAGAGGTGAAAATGTACTATCGAAGGTTAAAGTACTAAAGTTTAAAATATCGATGTCGTTATTTTAAACTTTGAATGTGTAAACATTTAAGTGGAAGACATCGATTTTTGGAAAAATCCACTTTTCAAACTTATATTCCCCTATTTACGGCCATTAATATGCATATGAACCCAAACTACTTGATTTTTTCCAGCATACATGAACCTTGACCAACTATGTTTTTCTTTATACTATTACAAAAATATAATTGATATATAGATATTAAATAATTATATTTATATTTGAATTAAATAAAAACTTACTGATTCTCGAAAAATATACTACAGATTAATTTTTGTGTTATGATAGCAAAATGTTAAAAGTATTTTTTTTTTTAATTTACCAAGACATCACTTTTAAGCATCAAAATGTCATGTAAAAATATTCTGCGGCTTTTGTCTTACTGCAATTTGCCACCACTGTTTTTTCATAAACTACAAAAGAAACTCAGCTTGTGCTGACTTCTAAACATTAACAAAGAGTGACTTCTGTCATTATGTGTCTCATGTCATGAAAAAGTGACTCACATCATTTTGCTACGTTAACACAGAATGGTAAACGTCAAAAAGTTACGGAGTTGGAATACGCGGCCGTTCGTTTGGCATTCCTGCGGCAGAGACTACTGAGCTGGCGGCGCGAGGGGTCCGCGCGTGTTCCTGCGCATGGCCGTGGCGCACATAGTGTAAATAGTGTCTAGAATGTATTATGTGTCGGTGTGAGTGCGTGTGTCAAGGTGGTAAATGAGAAAACATAGTGTGAATGAGCGTGTGAATGGTTGCGTGTGAATGGAAAAAAATCCCAAGAAAATTGAAAACAGATAAGCATGTAGTAAAATATCGCAGAAGTCATGTGCTAATCCTTTAGGTTGCCGGCAAAGTGCGGCTTCATCTGAGGTTAAGTTAGAAATAAGTTGTAAGTAAAGTTTGCCTTTGGCCGCATAAGCCATAGGGCTGTCGGCGTATGTGTACTCGCGCCAAGAACAGGAGATACCAACCGCCCGCTCGCTCAGGAGTTACTGGCGGGGGGGAAAGTTGAAAAAGCGCCTGCGCATCCCCGCGAATGGTAAACGTCAAAAAGGTAGGGACTCGGAATACGCGGCAGTTCGTTTGGCATTCCTGCGGCGGAGTCCACTGAGCTGGCGGCGCGAGGGGTCCGCGCGTGTTCTGTGCCTGCGCATCCCCGCGGCCCCGCGAGTGCCGGCCGCGCCTCTCCGCGCCCGGTGGCGTAACGGGACGCGGCGGAGGAACTGGCTGCGGCGGAAGCGACGCTAAGTGACGGAGGCTGAGGCAGGTGCCACGCAGTGGCCGTGGCGTAGCGGCGGCGCTGCCACTGTCTGTTAGTGATGCGACATCGATAACAACAACGTCGATGTTGGCACAAATCGATGTTCAAAATTAAAACATCGATGTTGAAAACATCGACGGGAAATCATCGATGTTTTTAGTCTCGATGAGTATCTTCTAACATTAAATTCGTGGGCAATAAAATTTAATTTGACAGTGTTCGTATTTATGAATTCGCCGAAGAAGGGTTCGAGAAGAAGGGGTGGATCCTACGCTCACAGCGTACTGGTTGACCATATCTCAACGTGCAAAATGAATATGAAGAGGAAATACAATGGTATAGAGGTCATCTCGGGGGAGAGAATTAGGTCGTTATAGGTAGTACAATGTATATCCTTTGTTTCCAACACATAAATAACAGTGTCACTATCAGTCATTTCATATTTTAACCTTTGCAGCATTGTGATATGGACATTTTTCATTCAGAAACAAAACACCGGAAAAGAAAAAAAAACATATATCACAAAACATCGGTGCTAATAAAACATCGGTGTTAATACATTGATGTTTAAATCATTGAGTTTCTACAAAAACATCGATTTTGAAAACATCGACATCGATGTCGCATCCGTGTCTGTTGGAAGAGGTGGCGTAGATGAGGCAGTGACGTCGGAGGAGGGTACGTGGCAGAGGCAACTGTTCGACCGGAGGCGGCGGCGTTGGCTGTGTGGAGGCGATTGCAATAGCGGCGGAGACGCAGGCGGTAGTGGCCAGCCCCGGCAGGTTCGACGCAGCGGTGCCGCATATGCCGCGCAGCCTCTGGTAACGGTTGGACGAAGCAGTGGCGCAGACGGCGGCGGTGACAATGTGGAGGGTACGTGACAGCGGTTCATCCGGGGACGACAACAGTAGCAATGTCGATGGAGGTGGCGAGGCGGGTGGAGTAGGAGCGGAGATACGAAGAAGGAAGGGCCAATGGCGGATGCGATGATGAGCTGTTAGACGCCAGCGAAGGCGGTGGCGGAGGCGCATACGCCTTGTGTGTTGGCCAAAGCTGTTGAGTACACATCGCAGTTGGCGAAGGCGGAGAGTACGTGACAGAGGTAGGGGCTCCGACGTCTGCAGCTGTGGTAATGGCGATGATGCAACGCTGTGGTGGTCTGGATGCCGACTTTAATTGTGGGTGGTGTAGGAGCGGCGAGGCGAAGGTGATGGTGAAAGGTGGAAGTAGCGGAAGTGGCGGAAGCGCTGATGGCGGCGCTGGCGGAAGTAGAGATGCGACATCGTTAACAAAACATCGATGTTGCCAAAAATCATTGATACATTGACCAAAAACTATTGATATTTTTGAACATAGATGTTTTAATGTTGGTTTAGTGACCTCTGTAAAAACATTACAACATTAATTTAGTGCGCAACAAAATTTAATGACAGTGGCCGTACATATTAATTTGTAATTAAACTTTAACGCAACCTCTCCGTGTGCAAAATACGAAGTAAATACCAGGGCATCATAAGCATGTCGAACGAGGGATAGTCTGCTCGATGAAGGTAATAAAAAAACCGTGTTCGTTTGGTTCAAACACATAAAACAGTGATGTCATCAGTTATTATTTCGTATTTTAACTTTTACACGATTGTGAATACGGGAATTTTTCATCCACAAACGGAACATCGAAAAAGAAAGAAACATCGTTCACAAAAAACGTCGAAGTACAGAAAACATCGGCTTCAACACATCGATGTGTAAATCATCGATGTTTTGAAAACATCGCCATCGATGTCGCATCCGTAGTTGGAAGCCGGCGCTGGTGATTGTTGGACTGAACTGTGGGGGGCCGCCGACAGCGGCAGCGCGTAGGATGTGTTGCGGAGGGAGCGGAGGCGCTGCGCTGGCAGCGGTGAGGTCGCGGGGGCGGAGGCGGGGGCAGCGGAGGCGGCGCAGGTGCGGCGCGAGAACCGCCGAGCGCGAGGGCGTCGCATTCCCACAGAGAGCGCGGGGGAGCAGCGTTCATCCGCGTTCAAGGACAGCACAGATTTTTTCCACACGAGTCTGGAACAACTGAGCACCGCTTGGCAATCGGCGACCGATTCTTTTCTTGTCTTTTAGATGTCAATAGTTTTTTGTGCAACAAGGGCATTTTGAGGGTTCTAATGATCGAGTGGTGACAAAATACCCGAGGGATTCTTGTTGCCCGAGATCATTAGCACCAGTTAACGCCTGTGGTACATACGTCATTTTATGTTTTACCTGATTTTATTGATTCAGATTTCCTTATTTACAAATTAACTAGACGTTAACTTGACTCAGTTTGTCTTTTCATATTTCCCTGCCATAAGTCGCTTTCATATTTCCCTCCCATAATTTCCTCTCGTATTTTCATCCATAAGAGAACATGTAGAACCATTCAAATGTTTTCATATTCCCCTCATAACCACGATTCTTTTGATCCAGGTTCGTAATGTAGTGTACATCGAGCTCAGTATCAAAGGCAATGACAAGCTAAAACGTATCAGTAAAAAGTAAAATATTGTAATTTCGTTTTGCGGATGTTTGCGTCATTGGAGCTTCTGGTTAAGGTAGAGAGGTAAAAGCATCCGAATAGTGTTTGTTCAGGGAAGTACCTCTTAAGCAATGAAAACAGGAAAATGAGTGGATCTAATGCCACTAGGAGTCTTCGTGAATTGATGGCCTTAAAGGTTTCAAATGTTCCTTTGGATCTGGAAATCAGTACATCGAACAATGTTTGATCGATTTCTTCCGGTCCTAGGGTCATCGCCAGGACTGAACTTGCAAGAGGGATCCAATCCTTCTATATTTCGACCACTCTTTATTTACATCTGGGAGCCCACTTCAAGGAAATTGTAGATGAGCTGATACACTTCCAGTGAATATCTTCAGATTTTCCTCTTGGTTGATTTATAAATTAACCAAGTAATTTATACTAATACATTCGGATTACTTAAATCTCTAAATAGAGACGCATTGTGCTTTGCAATTCGATGTTTCCACAATATTAACTTCAGCGTGATCAGGACAAATTGTGTAATTTGTTCTGATTCTACGCAAGACCCGTCACTACACGTCCGTTCCAGTAGATACGATCGTTGGTATGTCTTGAAAAAAAAATGCATTGGCATAATTACATATGCCAACAATAGTATTTGTTATATTACAGAAGTGTAATATAACAACCTTATCTCCTTCTCCATATTTGATCAGACTTTAATTAATAAATATTCAATGAGAAGACGTCATACTTTTTTTCTTCTGTTGAAATACAAATTTCTTGTAACAAACTGTACTCGTGTTTCTTGTAATCAACAGTCATTATTGCATCTCACGTAAAAAATTAAAACCAAGGTTACAAAAGGCGGCCGTGAAAGGCTTGGCCACGAACGTTTATGGAATTCGATGAGGCCGTGTAAAGAAGAAGGCGGGGAGTGGAGAAAATTAACCAATGCGCGAGATCGGACCGCTTATCGGCGCTGGAAAAGCCGGAGCGCGAGCAATGAGGCGGAAACCGCAAGTGAACGTCCTCGGCAGCGCATTTATCGAAAGCGGCATCGCGGAGACAGGGAAAACCACGTATCACTCGCGCAAGTTTTCTTGATACACGAGCTTCCTAGTCCTCACCCAGCGCTGAATAGAACGGCCCGTTGAAATACTAAGGTTCGACTCGAAACGGCACGTACCAATCTACAATGCTGGCAACAACCACCTCGTACTTTCAAATCCATCGTACCATTTCTCGTGGCACGCTTTGGCGAGTTAACTTCACGTTCACAGTTGGTACCGCTTTTTAAGCCGTGACGTAGCCACCTCGCCCGCTGTGGAATATCAAGAAAACTTGTGCGTATAATAGTGTGCGCGGAAGGAACGGTACGCAAGAAGCGACAATTCATCGAACATCGTATTAAGCCAAAGAATTGTAAGGTTGCGTTCTACAATGGCAAGGATTTTCTCATATTCCTTTTTTGCCATCGAATTAAAAAAGAAACCAGTTGCCCTTGGTTGTTTTCTAAGGACGTTAAGGAGTTCTGCAATTTATGTAGGAAAAAAACGAATTGGCTGCTAGAATTCTTTTATTAAAAATTATAATTAAAATAATAATTAACTATTACAATCGAGTGTTTTTATACATCTAATTTCTTATGAAACACTGCAATAGATTTCCTTATACTACTCAAAAATTTAGGGTGCATATATAGAAAATATGCAATTTCCAATCGACACTATCAATACCTTTTGTTTCAACAATAGGAATAAATGAAATGAGTAAAGGTATTAATGCAACTGCGACCATTTTTACAACAACGCTAATTGCGAACAGCAGTAAGGTTCAACGAAAATGAAGCCTAAAAGGGAAAAAAATAGAGGAATAAGGAAAAGAAAAAGTATAATCATGGCTACACAAGCAAAAGGAAGGAAAAAAGCGAGCCCAAGGGAAGAGGAAATGCCAAACTACGGTAACGAACAAACATGGTTCTTCCTGAGACGATAAACATATCGATTCAGGGAACTTACGCGAGCGCCTTGTACGGCGAGCATGGTCTGCGGAAGTGATGCGGCATCGACAAGGGAACGTCAATATTCCCTAACATCGATGTTCCGAATTAAAACATCGACAAAAATCCCATCGATGTTTTGAAATTTGTTTAATAACCCGAAAATTTACCTCTAGTTCGTGCGCAACAACATTTAATTTGACAATGGCCATGCTAATTAATGTATAATTAAAATTTAACTGCAAACAAAGTTACACTTCACTCCATGTCCAAAATATAGGAAAGACGAAGGAAATACCAAGCCACCAGGATCATCTTGGCAAGGGATGGTTGTCTGATCGAATACAAACATATTGGTACCATCATTTATTGTCTCTTATTTGATGAGCATCTGTTACCCACGAACAAAACATTGAAAACGTAAAAACATCCAACTCCAAAACATCAATGTTAAAAAAATAACATCGGTTTCAATACATCGATGTTTAAAACATCGATATTTTTATAGATTTTTTATATTTATTTACATATTTTTATAATAACATCGATGTTTTAAAAACATCGTGGTCGCATCCCTAGTCTGCGGGCGGGAGCTTTGGGGCTTTGGGGCTGCAGGCGGCGGCGGCTCTGTTAAGGCGCACGCCCACGCAGGGGCCTTATCTCTGACGCCAGAGCGCGTGGGTGACATAACGCCGTACCGCGACATTGCCGCACACTGGGCCACCGCTCTACTGATGCGACATCGACCACAAAACGTCGATATTCCCAAACATCGATGTTCAAAATTAGAACATCGATATCAATAAAACATCCGCCAAAATCCATCGATGTTTCTAAAGATCGATGTGCATAATTTGGTTTAGTAACCTACAATATTACATTCGTGCGCAACAAAATTGAAGTTGCTGGGTGTATTAATTTAAAATTAACATGTGGCAGAAAACAAAGTTAAAATCGCTTCTCCAATTGCATAATAGGAGGAGAGGCGAATAGTAGTCAGCTCGATGATGGTAATACAAAACGCGTTCCTTTGGTTCGAACACACAGTAGAAATAGCATCAGGTATTAGTTCATAATTTAACCTTTACAAAAATGTTATTATAGGCATTTTCTGTGCCATGAACAAAAAACATAGAAAACGTAGAAACATCGAACACAAAATATCGATGCTTTCAAAAAATGTATTTCCGGCCTTCAATTCATTCGTTATGTGTGTGGTGTTTCCAATTCCATCCGATGGTGTGAGGAGGAAAAATGTGCGCGCGGCCCTTCCAATTCATCTTGGATGTTTTTATAAAGATTATGTCGGGGATATTGTTTTATGAGTGTGACTTGGAGGGAATGAAGGATTATCGATTGTAAATACGAGGAGATCAAGAAGAGGTGTATTAGTTGGGCTAAAGAAAATAAATAACAAGAAAGAAGATGTACTAGAAGATGATGGAGAGATGTCTAGCAGAGGAAAATAAAGTAAAGAAGACGGGAGTGGTGATAGAGGGGGTAATTTTTTGGTAGGGATTGGGGGGTGAGAGTTGGAAAAGAAGATGGACGGAAGAGATTTAGGGCCGAGAAGAGAAAAGTGCCTAGAAAAGATTTGCGTGGGAGGGAAGGGTGAAGTGGGGCTGCCACTGTGCACCTGTTCGCTCACGGCGAGTTCCGGCGGCTCGTGACGCATCCATTGCCGCCAGTGAGCCCGGCGCCTCCTCTGTGAGACTTCGCCGCGGCGCCAAGAATGCGGCTGTTGCGGGGGCAAAGGTTCATGGCGCCACTACCCACCGCCACGTCCACCTCATCTCGCACCTTGCGTCTCTTCGACCAAGTCATGTCGAGGTGGGTGAGTGTCAGTTAGAGTGTGCGGATGGATTTAGCGAAAGGAGGGGGGCGGGCATATTCAGGCCATGTAATTGGGTTTCGCGTTCGTTGTTTATTGTCACTATTATGAATCTGCTCTAAGAAATGGGAATCCATCTCTGTGCCGATGCATTGAATAGACAGAATCTAATGCGAGAGCGTGGTGGTTGCGTACAGGCGTAAGTGTCCAGAATTTGATATGGATGCTTGTTGCGAGTTAGAGTTTGTATGTCTCCACCCGTGTTATGTGCTGGATGCCGCTTCTGTATTTTTGGGGATGTGTTGTGTGGGATTTCTAGCTTGTGCACGAAGTCTTGTGCATGGATGTGGGTTAGTTGGGTCGGATAAGTATTGAATTTTTATCTGTCACTAAGTGTTTTTCTTCGGATCTTAATCATAAGTTTTGCATTATTTTGTGTATCAATAGGTCGCGTTATCCGCCCGGGCTCTATTGCAGAAGAACATCACTAGTAAAGTATGTTCACCTGAGTACATTAAAAGTACAAAATTGTTAAACGAGAAATAAGCTTTAACGGATTCATGAATCGTTTGTTTCCTAGTATTGTCACTCAGTGCGTATGGTGCTAACCAAAAGGAAAAATAGTTGAGAATTATTTTAAGTGTTGAGCAGGTGCGCGGGTGTGCGCGAGAGTTTCGCGGGAGGTACTTTCTTGCCTAGTCCGCAGGTTCAAGTAAACGCATACTCCATGGGCTACATAACAGTTGAAAACCATTAGAATATGCGTGGCTGTGGGAGTTCTGTGGAGGACTAGAATAGCTTCAACTACTCACAATTCACAGCGATTCAGCAAACTAGGTTGCCAGATCACCCTAGCTATTTAGCCATAGAAATTATGTTCCAATTCAGAAGAATTTCTCATGACGTCAGAAGACAACACGTGAGGAAAAAAATCCTTTGCGATAAGAGACTCAAAAAGAGTTAGGATCAGCCTCACTCATTCGCGTTCGAGTGAGTGAGGTATTGGACTCAAAATGATAAGATTTTCTTAAGGATAGAAATGATTAAGTAACAAAAATTATTAAATTTTGCGAAGAAAATCTCTATTCAATGTAAACAAAGGTCAGTTCTCTCTTACTGTTCGCGGGTGGAAAGAGTTCATATTATTTCAATAAACTCGTTCAGTAATTTGTTTCGTCAACTCGCTTTACCCCAAAAGAAAATTTCTTTTACCTTGACTCTTTCCCGCCACAGCTATCGCTCAGAACTCACAGTTAATTATTCAAGGGACAAACGTATCTTCTGTTCAAACGAACGAACAGAGATAGCAGGCCCACTTCCACGGTGAATGTCACGTTTTGGTAAAAGCAGTTTCGTGGAAAATGCATTGAGCTGCTTGCAGTATCTCCTCGCATGACACGGTTTCCTCTACTTTCAGCTTTAGTGTTGAATTCTACGGTAGAGTGTATGAATTTTAACGATAGGATCTGCGGGTTTTAAGCGGAAGAGAATAAGAAATTCCGCTACCTAAGAAGATGATATAATGGGGGGTTTTTTCACCCTTTTTTGTGTAAAATATCTCTATTTTTCCATCTGCGTGTTATTCAATTGCCAGAAATATTGCCTCATCGGGTTTTCCGCCATAAGAGGATGATAAGCGAAGTTTCTGTTCATCTGATTACTTCTTTTATTTATCTATCTACGTAATATGTGATGGAAGAGGCTGGACGACCCGGTATTGTGACCTCCAATAGTGGATTTTTCGCGAATGAGTAGAGGGGGCGCAAATTTTAAATATCTGTCTGACCTTTCACTCATTTACCAGTTCCCAAACTGATTTTTTTCCCCTCCACAGATCGCTTAATTATATAGTCTTAAATTGGATAGATTCCTTTATTAATGCGCAGACGGTGACGGGAAATACTTGAAGTGGATGCATCCTGTAGAGTGCTACGACCACTGAGTCTGAGTCATAGTAACGAATGATAAGTAACATGTTTATAAAGTAAGCTAGCAGTGGTGGAGGATACACAATGATGAAGTTTAACTGTCGAGATGTGTCGCATAGAGTACCAAGTAGGAGTGCAGTTAAATAGACAACCAATTAAAAAAACTCTTAGGTTAAATTTGTGTGAAACCCATTCAACAGAATAAAACACAGAAATTTATAAGCATTACAAGGTTCATTTGTTTGCACTATAGTAACCTACAGAGCTAGTTAACGAGCATGTTGGTAGATGTTCCCATGTTCACCCATGGGCAGTTTTTATTTTATTATTATTATTATTATTATTATTATTATTATTATTATTACTATTATTATTATCCCAACTAAGATCCCAGTAAGGGCAAGGGCCTCCTGTCTTTTGCAGGGAATGCAAAATGATGTGATAGGGTGATGATGATGATGATAGGTAAAAGGACTAGGATGAAGGTGGGAGATGGCAGATGAAATGGTGGGTGGTGAACGCGGCATTTCTGAACCATCCCAGCGTTCGCCTTATGACCGAGGGAAACCACAAAAACAGCCCGGTCAGGATGACCGGCCCAAGGATCGAACCCGCACCTCCCACGCAAGAAACTGAGCCACTTGGCAGGGTATGGACAGAGTTAGTTTTCGAAGAAAAGGAAAACGGATTCTTTTTTAATTTATCAACGAATATTTCTCGGCAATTTCCAACAGTAGTATTAGCCTACTATCAATTACTGTCAACAAGTAAAATTTAATATGAATATTATTATTAGAAAAAGATCGGTACCGAAACACTTTCTGATACACCGGACGGGGCGGGCTCTAGGAAGCTGGCATGAGTCTTCTTCGGGATGGACTGGGAAGATCCATTGCCTTAGCAAAGGCCGGGAAGGCGGGGGGGGGGTACGTCACGTCCGGGCGGCGGCCGTGCGCCGCCTCCGCCGCTAGCGCCCTCTGTGTCCATCGGCGCCTACGAGACGCCCGCGTCGCGGACACCTGCGACAGCCGCCTCCGCTCTCAGCTGATTGCAGCACAAGGGCGTGACAAGGCGTTTCTTTCGTCGAAGCCTCATATCGCTTAGATCCGGCGCGCGACATCAACCGCTGACGTCTGACTCAACGGGATTGAATTACGAAGTTTCAAATTATGTAACGATACGTTTGTGCGAATGAAATAGGAATCTGAATTTAAGCATTTTTTTAAAAAAATGCGTGTCTCTTATTTCATATTATTTTATACCTGGTATGAACAGCTTTTGAAACGATCTGATGACTCTACATTACGTCTAACATTTAAAACTCGTGTTACCCTGATGTTTCTAAATATATGCTCAAAATCATCTTGATCATTAACTTCATGTATCCCTTTCCCATAACCTTAAGAATTCAAAATAATGTCGATGAATATAACACTATTTTTTTTTATTTTATTGTGCCTCAGACTTCGAAGACCAACTGACTAAATCCGAATGCATTAATTCGTGGTCGCCCTTTCCGTCACTTGTCAACTAAGTTAAAGCTCAAGTGCGATCTCCTCTCTTTTCTGTGGTAGCAGTACATGGTCGCTCAGCCAGTACGACTCAGATCAGAACACACGTTCACCTCGCTGGGGTCACTTATATATCGTGTGGGTTATCTTGTGGGAACACGGCCGTAGGCGGTAGCTCCGCATCAGTTTCAACCCACGCTTCCTTTTAAGCCTACCCCCGCCGCAGGTCTATGAAACCTTCCAGGAGCACGCCCGCCCTATGGCCGTCCTCTAAACGCCTGGGTGTGATTCTCACTTTCTTCGTCAGATGTCGGTCTGGATAACTACATCCGAGCTTTCTGGGTGGGAGAACGTGAGATCTCCTGAAGACGTGAAATTGCTGTAGGGATTTAATTGTGTCGGACACCTGCAAGGATTATTTTATTTCACAAGCATAGCATGGCCACAGTGAGATTTTTCGCCTTTCGCAAATCCACGCGCCGCATACGGGATCGAATCCGCCCGTGTGGGGTTCATAGGCTAAAAGTGAACCACTCGGCGTTCGAGGCTCCACTTGTTCACTTAAAGATGTCAACAAGTTGCCAACGTTGTGAAAGAAAATTATGGCGTATTAAGCAAAAAGACCTTGGCGTATCGGCATTTAATCAACGCCGCCTACACTGATTGATTTAGGAGGCGTTGGTTTAATTTCCAGCATTGTCACTAAGATTGTCGCTAAGAGCGCCAAAAATCGAAAAAAACGTTTTTGAAAATTTATTTGAATCTTCTAGCCGGATCCGAAAATAAATTATCAGTCCCCCATCAGGAGACCCAGACAAGTCAAATGATATCTCATACGTCTCGATTGGTGTACGGGAAGTGGTCTAGCCCCGAGTAACGGAATCGCACACATTCGCACATACGCACACTCGAGAGTTTTACTCAAATACTGTATAGGGATTATAATAATATACGTCCATTAATTCCTTAAAGTATTATTAATCCGCAGAAACTGCTCAGGCCCTGAACGACGGCATAGCCTGAGCGTTGCCCGACGGCGCCGCCCGGCGGTGCTGGCGCTGCAGGTGGGGCGGGCCGGCGTGAATCGTGGCCGCCGCCGCTGCCGCCGCGTGTCTTATCGCGTCGGGCGAACAAACATCCTCGTGGCGGACCGGCGACGGGAATCCCGCATTCCACACGCTCGTGGCGCCGCCGCGATCAATCGCGATACCCACACGGCCCAGCAGGCGCGCTCTTTCGGAAGTCCACGGACGCTCTCGGGGCGGACGACACTCGCGACGTGCGCGGACGCTGTTTTAGGGTGGGCGGATTCAATATTATAAGTTTTTTTTTCTCTTTTTTATTTTTTTAAGCGACAGCCGGTTACCCTTTACGGCCCAATGGGACGCATATTCGACCATACCTAGACACCAACGTACCTGCGGGCTCCTCTGATCTGGGGTCTGCAGACCGCAAGGCTCTCCGCAATAACACGTACATGAGAGACAAAGGACAAACAATCATACCCAAGGCGGGATTCGAACTTTTGTACCGAAGCGCTGAGTCGGTTCACGCACTTAGCAAAATCGGCCATGCAGTTCGGCTAGTATTGTTTTTAACCAAATTAAATTGCCACGTAGGGAAATTGCAGAATCGATAGGCTAAATGTATGTTTAAAATTAATATGTTTCACTTTGAAATGCGTCATGTAAAAATATTTTAAATTCGGTTTCACGTTTGTTAATTCAATTATTATTGAAAAATACAACTAACAGTTTACGAGATGCAGTTGTTCACAAAAAGATGGGCGGACAGACAAACAGGAAGACATTTTGAAAAATATACTTTCAGTATCAAAAGATCTCTAGATGGGTTTCCTCCAAAACATATGAGTCTCTTTTATATCCACAATAATTTGATGACAATACTTTTCTATTACTTACGCAAGAATCTTAATAAATATGATGAGTCAGTGAATTCTAAAATGAAAGTACATGTAAAATTTCAATAAAAAACAACGCAAATCAAATTCCATAAATAACTGATTCAATCCTCGATATGCAATTAGAATTTCGCCGAGTTTCTAGAAATGTGAGGCAGCAGAGTACAGTAGGGCGTGTGCCCTGATAGCGTGTCGCCCGATGAGGAAATGGAAAGTAAGGAATTTCCACAATCTATCGGAATATCTCTGTAAAACCGCTTCGAATTTTCTTTTATCAAATTACCAATTACATATTAATTTGTGATACTATTGATAAGTATACGTAACTATTATATGAATCATCAATGCGTCAAAGTGTATCAAACAATACTTAATACTGATAGTGGGGACATTGCTAACCAATTATTTGAGGATGCTGTCACTTGATAATGTCCTGGCAGCAGGACTAAAAGTTGGCATAATATTTTTTTATCTCACTTATCTTCCACCTGAAGAAGTGGAGTTAGGTCTTAATGGTTTATCTAAATGGTGAGTTCACTAATAAACTATGCCTTTTGCTTAACAAGAGAATGTAAATAGTTGATAGTCATTTATCCAAAGGAAAATTACAAGTGCAAAGTTGAAAGTAAACGACATGTATTACGTATACTCTTTTGAAGCAATTGGATGCAAAGCTGACGAGTATGTACATCTGCCTTTTTATTCGACAGTCTTGATACCAAGAAAATACCACCTTTTTACAGAACTAAATTTACTAGTAAATGTTCAACTAAGTACTTTTTTTTTTCTTCAAAATTTTGTGTTCTATCTTCAGTATTATCTTACATGAACCATTGTTAATCTTACAGAAACGAACACTAAACTGTGTTTTTAAGTGAATTATTCTGTACTCATTGTGATCTACATTTGATGTTGAATTTGAGGAAAATGTTCATTTATGGGTAACGGCGCTGGAGTAATGCTACACATATTTTCGGGTACTCTTTCAAAACATTTGTTGTGCGTTATTTAGATGTGTAATTTGGATTCAGATTATCGTGGATAATATTGTTTGCGACATATATGCAGCAATCATTCTACATTTCACACGAAATACATTTTATAACGTGAGTGCGTGTTAAAAATACACCCAAGGTTTTGCTCAAGAAATTTGGTGGCAGATTGGAGAAAGGATGATGAAATATTTAACTATGCCATTAATATTATAATATACAATACTATTAATAATGAATATTTATATTATTTGTAATACGAATATTGTAAAATATATTTTTTAAATACATATATAGTAACTTAACCGATGCACAAGATAAATATATGCACGGGAGTCTGTTGTTTTGTAACACTTGAAAGTTTTATACCAAGCAAATAATTGATCAGAAAAGTAGTTTTCCAAAACTTTAAAAACGTTTCTATTGAAAGGATCGATAGAAAACGTCTCAAAGAATATTCTTTGCCCCAGGCAGAGCAATGGCATTTATTCGTTCCTCCAATTGCAAATCAATACTCCGCTAGAAAGGCAGCCCCAATCCGAGGGTGGATGTTGGGGCGCGGAGAAAGCAATGGTACGGACAACCTGCACGAGGAGACAAAACAGAATAATTTCTTAACTTCAAGCAATCGCTCATGAGTGAATGTCAAGCTTACTGTTTGTAATATTATGACTGTTTACTTAACCCATTACAAGACACGTCTTGCTCGGAGAATCTTGCAGCCCCGGACTTCAGACGCCCGTCCATGCCTAGACCAATGTGGGATGAGATGGAGGGACCATTTGAATCATCATCTATGTGTTTTTCTTCAATTTCTTCCTACCAATATTTTTGAGGAGACAGTAATTATCCTTTTTTAGGGCAGTATAATCTGCGCGCGCGCCGCAATCCTATTTGAGTTTTGTGGCAGAAGGTAGGGGGAGAGAAGCGCTACTGTCCGATTGAAACATAGTGACATAGATCAGTTGTGATGCAGATATCCAATCGGGAGCTTTAAAACCAAAAATTAAAGTCGTAACAAAGCTCCTGATTGGATTATCACGTCCAACTGACGATGTGACAAGTTCCAATATTTAAATCGGACAATAAAGCTAATCTTAATTAAGCTTATTTAATACGACTTAACTAACCCATTTACAGAATGGCGCTTGGACCGTATTCCCAGGTCTCAAAAATGTTTAACTTACAAATCTCGCATTTCATTTGTGATTTTTGTGCTAATACTACATTTTTTGTCATCCTCTTCGGGTTGAAATGCTAGGAAAATACCTGGGAGGTGTTCGTTTCGAGCCTCAGTCCTCCGTGCACGGCTGCTTCTGGATAAGCAGAGCATATGTTCGTTTGTTGTTGTTGTTGTTGTTGTTGTTGTTGTTGTTGTTTTATGCTTTCCCCCGCTAGTAGACCTGTTTAATGACATGTAGGAGTTACATGCGCCTTCTTACCTAACTTAACCTATAGAAGAAGCCGGCGCTTTGGCCGGCAACCTAAGATTCATTGCTTGCTATAGTTTTCGAAAGTCTACGTGATTTTTTTTTTCTCGTTCACTCATACATTCGTACTGAGGTCCATTTACACTTCTTTACATAGCTTAAACACGCACTTTCACACGACGCTATGTACAGTGCGCTATGCGCCATGGCACCGACACCGAGCGGGAACGCGACGCCGCGCCCCACCTGCCACGCCTCCCAATGGGCCCGAGCGCCGCGGACACTTTGAGCCATGTCAGTGCCGTGGCGAACAGTGCAGTGAAGTGTAGTGCGAATGAATGGGAAGAATGAATGGATATGTATATAATGAAACTAGTATGAATGATGTGTGAATGTAGAAAATAATAATAATAATAATAATAATAATAATAATAATAATAATAATAATTTACCAACATATACAAAAACAATTTACGTGGAATATATAAAATAGTATTACAAAAATGATTTTAGTGTAAGTTAGTAATGCCAAAGTGCAAGTAATGTAGATAGCAAAATGCAAGTAAGATAACTTTAGGTCTAGATTGTAAATTAGTCGTAAGAAAAAGCCCCGCCTCTAGCTGCTTAAGCCGCAAGGCAGCAGCATAAACATTTATAGATAATAAATTCCCCTTCTTCACTGTGGAAGGGACAAAAAAAATGGCACCGACTTCGCTCAAGGCGTCCATGGCGGCTAGGCACCGGAGTGGCTGTCAATGGACGGAGGGGGCCTGACCGGGCAGCGGCGCCCGCATTCTTGGGGCCCAGGGCGCGCCTTGCCGGCGCCGCCGCCAGAGGGGCGAGCGAGGGACGGGAACCCTCTTGGCCAAGCGAAGCGAGGGGCGTCCGAAGCGCCGGACTCCGCGGGGTGCACGCACACTGGGCCGAAACGATCCCGTCAATGAACAACGAAGATCCCGAAGCTCGCCCACAGTGAACTTTCCAAGCACATATTTCGATGCTGCGACCTCTTGAAATTACAAGCTTTTCTTGAGATATGTTAGTTCATATATATATATGAACTAACGTATCTATATTAGTATCTACTCGCCAACGTTTCAGAAGTACAGAAGTATATCATCATGGCTGTAAAAATAACCATTTCCCAAAATTACACCTTGCCATCTCAATTTCACTCCACATTCTATAATTCTCTGCAGTTGACTTACTTTTCGACCAATAAAAATGTCATAACCTGTAGATATAAAAATAATTGTGTCTCGAATAGTCATTAATTCAAAGAAATATTTTGATGGCGAAATACAATTAGTTCACACATATATATTCACTGCGTCCTCTTTCGAGTAGCTTCATTAAGTGTTGCAACTTTTAAAGGGATATGTACCCATCTTAATGTTTTCAATTTATATACTACAAATTACTGTAGTTAAAAATAGAAATGTTATCACTTAATTATCAGCCCCATCCCAAAATCATTCATTAAATCACATTACATAACGAAAAAGTTTCTAAAAGACTGTGTAGGCTAAGGGAAATTCATTTTTTCGTTCATACATTACGCGCCTTGATTCTTATGCGCACACGACCCAGGGTCTTTGACCAAGGTAGGTCTGGGACAGTCAACATCAGCTTCACTGCAGCCATCATCAATGCCATGCCTTCGGTTCTTTTCTGGTTTACCTTCGATCAGTTCAACTTCTGACAGACACATACACAGACATACGAAGATAAAGAATACGGAATTTGGTCCCCTGATCCTAACAATAAGTAAAATAATTGGTTAATTAGAATGTACTACGTTTATTTGCGCTCGGAAGATTATTTGTCTGACGTATATTCAAATGCACAGTCAAAAGGCAGAGGTGGTAACACGCCTGGCTCTGAAGCGAAAGGCACTATTCTTCGTTATTTGATGATGGTAACGCCTGATGGTTAACTTATTTGATTATTTTACGATGCCATTAGCTGGAATCGTTGTATGATTTGAAGGATAGGTGATTCTGATGATATAATGGAATAATATTTATAACGAAACACGGAAGGACTGAGGGGCAAGGGAATTGGAACAACCTCCAGAAAATCTGCCATGTTCCGGCTTTGTCCGCCGCAAATGCCGCATGGGTCGACCAGGTTTTGAATCCGGTTCTCTGCGGTGGAGAACGAGCATTCTAACCTTTGCACCACGGGTGGCCAACGCAGTTACATGCGCAATTAATCGATGTTTATTTATTACCAATTTGTTTCCGTTTTGCGGGCCTTTCGAGCCCATTTCGACCCATCGCGAGGGCGTGGCGGAGCGGGGCGGAGCAGGGAGGGGCGGTGGTGAGTCAGCGGTCTCCCCTGGCCCTCGACTTCCGCGCGCCGCTCGCTCCCTCCGCCGCTAGGGCGCGGCAGCAGCACTGGCGCTCATTGCTGCGGATTGCCTCGCCACGCCCCTA
>BOPP01000128.1:2247413-2260061 GCA_017312745.1 Gryllus bimaculatus
GGGCGCAGCGAGGCGCGAGCGGAAGAAAAATTCCGGGAACAACGGCTGACGCGTGGGCGGATAAGGGTAAAAGCCGTCGTGGAGGCGGTGGAGAAGACTACAAGAAAGAGGGAGTCTTTCTAAGAATGGCTTCTCTCCGTCACGGCAGCCGGTGTCTGCGGGCGGAGACGAGTTCTCAGGCAAACTTGTGGAAAGAAGTGTGTTTTTCAGTAGAAAAGGGCGGATTAGTGTATGCTTAGGGTGCTACACTCTTTAATTTTAAAATAAAAATTTATATTCATTCATCAATAGGCGAAAATATTTTAACTTTATATTCTTTTATTTTCCATTAAAACACAAATTAATTTGTATTTAGCAGTTTAGGCTAAGTTTAATCCGACTTTTGCCTACTTAGCAGTGGTCCCATGGGAGTAAATGACACATGCGGTCAGGTAGAACGACACTGCTCAAGAACAACAAATAAAAAAAAAAAATGCAACAGCATATTAATTATTTTCAACCAAATTAATTATTAACAAATCGATTTATTTTCTCGTACTGAAGGGCTCATAATTCTAAACAAAAAATCGTACTCGGTACTGATGACTCCCACTAAGGCACTCCTACACTAGTAAAAAGTAAATGAGGCTAGTAATTTTGCCCACGTGCAAAGCAATTAAGTTGTTGTTCCTTGGTGAACAATTCTTGTCTTACAAACTCTGTTGAATGTGACTGCGCTATAAATGTAATGTCGCTTTCTCATTACTCATAAAATGGTGATATTGTGGGCGGGAAAACGTTTATCAGAACAAAGGAAGTCCATATAGACGAGGAAGTCGATGCCCAATGACAGAGCTCAAATGCAAAAATAAGTGCGTGATTTCATTATGATGAAACATTTAAGCTATACTCACGTTCTAAGTAAAAAAATATTAAAATGAATGTTGTTTTTTATGTGTCATTTTCTTATTATTTCAATCTGGTCCGAAATTATTTCACACATCTAAAATAGAAATGTGTGGTTTCATAGCACATAAGACAATGAAATTAGTATAAAATGTTCAACTGAGAAGACGGAAATCTTTCGTCCTTTTCAGAAAAATAGCTATTAGAATGTAATTTAAAAATAAGATTAAACACAAACAAAACATAAATTTAAACATAATTTTTTATTACTTTATAATTTCGTTAAGTAAAAGCTGAGCGAAAAGCTGTAATACCCCAATCGAAGTTCGGCAAGAAAGCCAAAAATTTACAAATGAATCAGCAAATTCCTTTATCACGGGGGTGAAAAGATGCGTAAAGTTTACTATACAAAGACAGTGGCTGACACGTATGTTGGTGCTCAATGCTGCTTTCTCCGCAGTGATACGTTACAATGAGTTGTGTCTTGAAAATTTTCTCTACACGACGTCTGACGCTGACTACTGACCGCTGACGCCTCAGTTCTCATGCAAGAGACTAAAACTATATGAAGTAGAAACAAAGCAAGCTAGATATTGCAAATAATTTGATAATATGTCATTTGAGAAAAGGATGATTTGGGCAATATCACATTCGGATGATGTGATGAAATAATAGTTAGTGTTTAAGTTTTGACAATTGAGATAAAATGAAAATCATTATCTCGCATCTGCAATTTTCTTACTCAGAAGACATGTCTCATGTGTGAACTTTGCGGATCTTCGAAATTAACATTTGACTTCAAACGCGGTTTGATGCTGATACGATGATATCCAAACACTACGTTTTGCTTTTTCTACTCTATAAAAATATTATCACCGCTAAGAGCTTTGAGAATTATTTCATCAGCAGGACTGTTTTTGTCTCTTTAGAGTTAAAGA
This sequence comes from Gryllus bimaculatus, assembly GCA_017312745.1. Taxonomy (NCBI): domain Eukaryota; kingdom Metazoa; phylum Arthropoda; class Insecta; order Orthoptera; family Gryllidae; genus Gryllus; species Gryllus bimaculatus. The sequence goes on from BOPP01000128.1 coordinate 2,249,237, forward strand.
CAAATTCTTGGGGGAGAACACAAAATAAGAAACACAAAATTAAGCCTCTTACTGTAACATGGGAAACGATATCTGGGAATACTACAGAGGAATCATTCTACTACGAAATGGAAATTGAATTTTTAGTGGAACGAGTAGGAAATTAATTTTCAAGTTCTTGAACAATTATTACTTAAAGCAGATATATACTGCGCTATTGAAACAATTAGTATTCTAAACACTGTATGATTTCTAAAGTGTAACACTGTAAGATTTCTAAAGCACAGCACACTTATTTTTTCATAATTTAATGATTTTCTAAGAAATTTCTATGAACGTTTCAGCTTGTTTAAAGTCAATTTTTTATATACGCTGGAAAAATGTTTGACTAAATAAAAAGACAATTCTACCTGCTGATCACATCAAAGGTTTAGTTATGTGCATATCGATTAGGGAAGTTGTTGAGTGTGGCAAAGAACACTCCCTATTGTAATAACCAGCAATACTTATCTGCAAAGAAGCTAGCGTATACACGTTCCGAATGACAAAGCTGCAAAGAGATCGATCGATAAAGCAAGTCATTGTTCGATAGAGAATAAAGTTCAAAGGTCGAATTGTTATCGTCATCTTCTCAGTATCGCATACATCCAAATATGTCCTACATTCCAGCAGTAGTTGTCGTTCATTCGTTATCTCCATTTTGTATGCAGCTTTTTCTCACATCTTGGGAAGACATTTACAAAATCGTGAGCTGAGATTCATAAAATGAAACAATTTTTAGTGTCAAAATCTTTAAGGATTATTATGGAAATGTATGCAACGTTTAACTCTCATATTGAGATTTTTCACATGAGATCAAATAAGTGCTATCACGCTGTGTATGTATGCATGTATGGACGGCTGAATCTATGTATTATTTGCTGATTCCAATCATTAAGATAATATTTAAGCAAACCCGATATATTTCCCTTCGGTTGAATACCCTACATTGGTTGTCAACGTATCAGGAGATTTCTAACATGACGATTTTGTTTGCACAACTGAATGTTAATGTACGAATCATACTGCTTTTGCCATGAAGCTTCAGTAAGAATAGAGAATGTCATTATAGTGAAATTAATCCTTCAAGTAATGGTCAGATCTTTAATTCGGAATTGGAAGCCAAAAACACCATTCTCCAATTTTAATAATTAAATCAGGGCTCTCAGATTCCATCCCCAGCCAGCAAACAAGATGGATAAAGAGAGCTCTCAACCGGTTTTCTGGAAGTTCTCCAGATTCAAGTACGTCCTATCCAACAACCCTCCACTCCACTTTCGCTATCATGTCAATTGATCATCATCACTCATGAACCCCAGTGCTCTCAACAGTTGAAGGGACCCAAATCGGCGAATGAATGATTAAAATAAATAAAGTAAATAAATAAATAATAATAAAATAATAAATAATAAATAAATATCAATCATAAATACGGATCACCTAAGAATAAACTAAATAAATATTAATGATACATTTTTATAATAAATTCACACTAGAGGGAACTAACCAGTAATAGTAAAGATTACTCAATTCTAATACATACTAATTAATATAGATATGAATACTAACATTAGGAGACTAAATCAGGGAGCAATATAAAATTATATATGAAATATAACCAAATAACCTTTAAATAAATAAATAAATATAAATAAATAAATAAATAAATAAAATAAATAAATAAATAATAAATAAATAATAAAATAAATAAAATTAATAAAGAATTTGGCGGGCGTGAAGCGCCTGCAGAAGCGCGTGCGCGTGTCGGGTCGTCGGTGTGCCTGGCGTGGCGGGGCGTGGGGGGCGCGCGCAAGGGGTCCCAGCGGAGGCAGACCGCCGCCACCGCCGCCACAGGCCGCCACCGCCGCACCTGCCGCCGCATCCGCCGCGACCGCTTCCTTCCGAGTGTTGCCGCCACGTCCGCGAGGCGAGCGGGCGCTCACCCGCCCCGCCCTCGCCGCGCCGTCCTGCCCCGCGGGCGCCACATCCGCCCGGCCGGCTCACTCGCCGGAAAAAGAAAAACCCCGGGGCTTTTTGGGGGGTCAATTGGGAGCGCGCCGATCACGGGGCGAACGTGTGCCTGGCCGTCGTTTCGTGCAGCGCTATGAAGACCTCAGGGACGGCTTACATTACCGTAACGCAAATCACTGGCGTCTTTTGCCGCCTCCCACCTGTAATCACACCGCGCAACGTCGACTTGACGCCCCCCCCCCTTAAAAAATTAGTAAAGCTTGCGACACCCCCCCCCGTTTCAATAAGTAAAAAATACATACAGTAATACAATTGCATTAATTTTATTGGTGTTTAAATATTAAAATTTTGTGTAATTCAAGTCAGAAATAGTTTGGTGATGGTGGTTCCACCTAACTTATGATAGAAGACATTGTTGAGTGAAGGAAGGACTCCTAGACAAAGAGAATTTCAACCAAACCAAGTCATACGGTCGGGAAAGAAAGATATTGCATCAATTTATTGGATTCTAGAATATACTACCAGATCAGTATTTAATTGTTTCTACGAATGTAAAAAGATTCATTTTTTTAAATACAATACACAATTTAACAATAAATTAAAATATCTGGTATATAATATTGAACCCTCTATAAAAACGGGCAAGAAGACGAGAAGTCGGACGTCGTCCGCCTGCGTCGGTGGAGTCGTCCCGTGGCTAGCCGAACCGCGCACGACACAGCTCCGTGGCGTCATAACAGCTCCGCTTCGGAGCGCGTCCGCCCGCCCCCGGCCCCCAGCCGCCCCCGCCGCCCCCGCTCCGCGCCGCCCCCGCCCGCCGCCCCCGCCGCCCCCATGCCTGCTCTGCTGCGCAGCTGATGAGGTGGAGGTGCAGCAGACCCTCGACGAGAAGATGACTGTAAAGGCGGCTCCACACATGCGGCATTCGGCGAACCCAGAGCAACCGCTCGTCGAATCCCGAATAGTGTGGACGGGTTGCTTGCGATTCGCCGAGCGCCCCACGTTCGGTACTCGATCTACCCACCGCGAGTCGGTCTTCAGGACACATCAAAGGGAGCGAACATTCGCCCAACATATCAGCTGTTCGGGTTTGGGCGAGGAAGTAGCTCGCAGCTCGGCGAATGCCGAATGTGTGGAGCCGCCTTAAGAAGGGACCGCTTTGCCAGCTACTGCTTGGCCATATCATGCATTATAACTGCAAGTTACATCCATGAACTCATTTTGTTAGTGTTTTCGTTTTCAGTTAGCTCATTTCTAAATCGTTTTATTACCATCTCTTGCATTGAAATCGCACAGCGTGACGTTCATTTGTTTCTCGACCTGTTAAATAGGTCCCATCTTAGAATAATTCCTCTGTACCCCCATGGTGGCGAGGCTGCAGGACATTGGCAACGGAAAGAAGGAGACGTGCAGAAAACGGGCCACGCACCCTGACCACAACCGATCCTACATACGTACTATAAGCATTACTTGTATTGTTTTTTTCTTATTAGCACGCTTACCTATTTCCAGCAGTCCAAAAGCACCCCCGTACGCTTTGACGTTAGAAGTTCTAACTACAGGGTCGAAAGAAAAGCTGCAGGATCCCAATAATTCTTTAATCTATCAGATAATATCACACATTTTGGAGAATTATAAACTTAAATCTTAAAGGTTATTGTTAATTAATGCAGAGAAAACAATCGCACCTAAAACTAAAAAGTCTTCATTTATGTAGTCACCTATCAGTCATATTACATTAAAATACTTTTTGTTAATGTAAGGGAGAAAAAAAATTGACTATTCGAAAATGTCAGAATGGTCTGTGTGATGGAAGCAACGACAACGGAAGAAGCTGAAGGAGGGGGCAACAAGGCAGCGACCGCAGGAGCGATAGGCAGCCCGGGGGAAGTCGCCTGGCGTGGTGGGTGTGGCCCTGTGGGCTGGCAGTCACTTTCAACCAAGCAGTGCTGAACTGGTGTAGATGGCTCAATTTCACCTCGGGCTATTCTGCATAGAAACATTTTAATGAGAAATGACGGCAAATAACAGTACACTTTCTAATTACACATTAAACAATCACGCAACTTTAATCCTGCGTAAACAATGAGAACTTTAATCACATTAAGTAGAAATAATTAACATGCAAGTTCCTGAAGGGAGGTTCTGAAAGGACGTAGTCCAAACCGGTAAAAATAAATAAATTTAAAAAAAAGTGCACTCTGATGATACATTACGTATATTCCCCCCCCCCAAGAAGTTAAAGCATCAGTTAATTTTTTATAATATACTTATCGTCAAAAGTCAGTAAAAACTATATGAGATGTAAGGGAGAAAAGTATAACCTGTTTACTGTGTCATTGAAATGAAACACCACGAGTATATTTATTGTTTCTTTATGAATAAAGGTTGTCCCAAAAAGATGATCTTTAAGACTACTTTGGGTACTAGCATTATAAATGAAGACAAAATTTCTAAAAGAGAGCTACTTCTATTATGCCCAACGGGAAAATGGACGGAAGAAAAAAAAATGTGGCAACGTCACAAAATGTCACGAATAACTTTTGAAATACGAAATATCCAATAAACATAATTCTCCAGAAGGTATATTTTTTGCCTAAATATTAACAATAACTTAATAATACATGTTTGAATTGAGCAAATATTTTTAATCAAAATAGAGATGGTGGAAAATATTTCAAAGCTAGGTGGACCCAGCAAATCTAGCCTAGCAAACGTAGTGACCGTGAGGATGTAACGGCGTCTGGACAGTGTCGTGGCACCACTTCAGAGAACAGTCAGCGCAGCTGTTTCCTGGTTCGAAAATGGCAGAGGCATGTTTCCACAAGGGATGAAACTCGTGAAGCCCGTGGCCAATGGCATCTGCGACTGTATTCACATCTCTGCTTAACATCTGTTAGCCGAGGAGGTAGAGAACACGTTGTTGACGCCAGATATATTCGTAAAATATGTTCTGTGTGAATATTAACACAAATATTGTTTTTTTTAATATCAATGAAAATTATAAGGTAAAAATTCAATCAATGTAATGCACAAAAGTGGTTTATACGCCTCATTCCATATTTTATTGTATTTACCTTGGGAAAATGTATATTGAATATTCAACTTAGAGAAGAATATACTCCATTTTGTTTCTCCAATCACAAAACCCATCTCAAATCAACAATGAGGAAATAAAAGTATGTTTTTTTTGTTGTTGTTGTTGATTTCAACTATCCAATAAGATTTTGGAGATTCAAGAATTTTTTCCAGGTATTTTAAATCCAGGACTCCTAAACTACGTATTTTGAAGGTGATGTATTACTACTTTGATATTTTCATAAACAACATTATTTGATAGACTTTACTATACAAATAGAGATCACGTCGGTTTTCACAAGTAATCGAGGAATTCGTTGCGGAAATGTACTATATTTAAGAAGCAACATGGCGAGTATTTGGGCGTTTCCGCGAAGCCGAGGTGAGACACCAAAAATGTTTTTCTGGCGGAGGTCGACCCTTTCTTCGAAAGGCACTGTCCTGCGAAGAGAATTATTTCGCACGGTTTCCGCGTTCTTCGCCGTAGTTCAGCCCACACAAACGGAGTTAGGTAAGTGATTTTTTGCCGGTTTGGACTTCGTGCATTCAGAACCTCTCTTCAGTAGCATCTAAGTTAATTATTTCTACTGAATTGGACAAAAGTTCTTTTATACGCAGGATTATAGTTCCGTTTTTTAAATGAGTAATTAGAAATTTTCAAATTAGAAAGATTATCAACGTACAGACTACTCTATACATAGTGAACCTAGATGTAGTGAACTTTAGATGCTAGTGGACCTGTCACTAGTCCATTTTGCAAATAAGCAAAAGAAATTTAGTTGTAGTGAACAAAAGAAATACCATTTTTCCCCTCAGTACCTCGAATTCAAGTTATAGCGTTCCCAGTCAGTCACTTGAGTTGTTTATAAGACTAATGGTGAATTAAAGGTTAAAAGAACATACCACCGTTCGAATTCCTCAGTTTATGAATAGCAATTCATTTGATTCTGTGAAATTAAAACTAATTGAATTCAAGTTTTACAGGACAGAAGAAAACGATGAAGAGGTTACATATGAAGAAAGTATTCCAAGGGTCCAATGAAGAGGTGTTGAAGGGTCTCAAGACTGCGCTAAAATGTAATACAGCGTGTGAGCAAAGTAGAATCAGACGTGGTGATGTCATGAACTTTGGGGAAGGATGTGTAAATACTACGTTACACAAAGAACAGTTACAAGTTAACGTTTATGTTAGGGTCAAATACCGTATATTTAAATTTCGAATAAGCAGTGCAATGGTACAATACTGTTCCTCTGAAAGAGAAACAAAAATATATCAATCATATCCGAAAAACTTAATTGTCTTCTGGTATTATTGAACATAGTGGCCATCTGATGTACTGAACTAAAACTGGTAGTTCCCAGAGATTCACTACAACCCTATTCGGCTATAGAATGTAACTTTTCTCAAACATCCTTCCTCTAACAACTCGGAATCCTATTCCATCAACGTAAATCCAACGTTTTCGGGATACGACGCTATTCCGCCCGTTTCTTCGACCATTTCTTTTCATAATTCCCCTCCACAATACCCCATGAGGAGTGGGGAATTCATTTGAGAAAGTGGGTTACAAGTAAACTGCTGCCTAACGGCTTAAGCAGCTGAGCGGATGGGATTTTTAAACTATTAACTAAAAATAACTAAAAATAACTTAATTTTAGCATAAATCAAATTTTTTAATTATTACCTAGCACTTTGGTATGCCTAACTTGAACAAAATTATTCTTATTGTTTCTTAATGCTAATTAATGTCTTGTTTTTGTTCCTCCTTAGTAAAATTTTATGTTATATATTTTTATTTTCATTCACGCATCATTCATTCTTGACTCATTATTATTATTATTATTATTATTATTATTATTATTATTATTATTATTATTATTATTATTCAGGCCATTACTGACCATAGGGTCAGCTTTTCACTTCCATCCCACATTACGTCAAGGTTGTTAAGCCTTGATTGAAGTGTGAATTAGGGGACGGTAGGATGATGATGATGATGATGTGGGGTGAAGGGACAATCACAAATACGACACCATGCCTACGCAGGACTCGAACCTGCAGCTTCCTTGGCGCTGACGACGGCTGCCGCAACCGTCTGCGCCCCCGGGGCCGATATTCTTGCTTTATTATTCGCATAACCATTCACCCACCCCGTTCATATTTCTGGTGGGAAGCGCCTGGAGTGGCTGCAGCGCGGAATGCGCCGTGGGCGGAAGCGCGCACCTCGCCGGGTGGGGCGGAGCGGCGAGGGCGCGGCGCGACCCGGGCCCTTATCGCCCCAAATGGGCGGTGGAATCGGAAATGACTCTGACGACGTATCTGCGAATGAGACGGGGAGCGGCGTCGGCGGAGGTGGGCGTGGCACAGCAAAGAATGCACAACGTCACCGCACGCAAAGGTGAGGGTGTACTTGGAAACCAAACCCAAATCATGATCGAATTAAAAGGAAAAAAAATGTAAGCGAACCTATCAGTCGAGAGAAAATAAAGTTCACTGGATGGGATAGAAATAATAAATTGTTTACTCACTTTAAAAGAAATTTTATATCATGGCCATATATTTAGTAGTAAGTGGCTGTATAGATTCATTGAATTCTTATAAAAATGTGTACTTGTTTCTTCCATAAATATTGTGTTCACAATGAATTCTTATTACGAACTTCCATAGATACATATGAATATATATGAAGTGTGAATGAATAGGAAGAATGAATTGTTATGTATATAATGAAACAAGTATGAATGATGTGTGAATGAAGAGAGAACTTACATATCTAAAAAGAACCATTCTACAGTATTTAGTTTAGAACTCATCTTAGTGTAAGTTAGGAATGCCAAAGTGCTGGTAATTTAACTTTAGAATAAGAATATTAAACTTAGTTATTAAGACCCCTCCTGTAGCTTAAGCCGCAAGACAGCAGCTTAAAGTACTTAATCAACATAAAATAAATTCTCGCCTCCTCACGATTACTGTGGTGGGAAAAAAAACAAGAAAAAAAAACCATAGATATACAAGGCAAACGCGAAATATACCTCAATCTGAAATTAAAAATCAGAATGCAGTTGGAAATTGATATAACAAGTACTATATGTAATTGTTGAGGTATAATTTCGTCAAAATATTCGTGTACTGCAGTAGGTAATAAATTAAAAACTTTCTGGGAGCAAGAAGAGAAGCATCACAGTGGCAACACCGAAAGCCACAAAGCTTCCGTTATTGTCTGAGGCTGAGGGCCCGACCCGAGGCGCGGGTGCGGGCGTCAGGTAGAAGCCGGGGCGGGCGAGGGAGCGGCCAGGGGCGGGGGCGCAGGGCAAGGTGCGGCCGACCGCCCGGCAGGGCCTCCGCCGTGGCCTCGATCCCCAAGCAGCGCCCATCGCCCCGCGCCGCGCCGCCGCTATCTCGCTCGGCAAATTGGGGCGCCTTATCGCGGTGCGGCGGGGGGGGAGAGGAACGCAGTAGGGGTCGGGGCGGCGCTCGCGGAGGCGTCCGTTCCGCCTACTCACTTCCTCCGACCCTCACGGCGACCCTCTCGCCCAGTCTGCCCGAACTGCCTTCTTCCTTCGTTCGTTTAGTGAGCAATGCCCTCGGTTCCTTCTCATTCCCACCGCTTCTCGGCCCCCCCCCCCCATCAGAATTCGAGGTTTTCCTTCCTTTTCCCCTTCGGTTCATTCCCACCTCCCCGCCCTTCCCGTGGCAACCGACGTACTCCGTCCCGTACCGCATCCCAACCCGTTTCTTTCTTTCCCTTAGCGGCCACTCCCGTTTCTGTCTATCTCGTTTCGTCCCCACTTCTCGCCACCTCACCAACTCCCTGTTTGCGTGTTCGGGCGTGGCAAATTCCCCGCCGTATCGAGTCTTCCAGGCTGTGCTATCGCCGCGCCTCTGGTGCGTCACGCACTCCCGAGTGTCTTTATCACTGCCGCGTCTTTCTTCTTCGCCGCTGCGACACCAGAGTGCGTGCGCAAGCCTTTTCGCTCCTTATGAGAACCAGAGTGGATTACACGTGGCGTGTTGAGACGTAGTCGCTAGGTTTCACGCCGTTTTGTGCAATGTCGCCACAGTGTTTGAGCCGGCGGAAGATTGTAACCGTTTTCCGCGCCAAATTTTTAAACTCAAAATACACTGGTATTCTCATTTGCACCACGTCGTGTAGTATAAAATCTCTTTTTAGCATGACGAGAATGTTCATTCGATTCGATAATAAATATTGTAGTAGTACGAGGGCTGGCAAGTTTTGGAAAAAGAACACATAATCAACCTTGAGAAGCTGATTCTAAATTTACTCAATATTGTGAAAAGCGTTAGTAAAGGTATTTCGCAGTGCACACATCAAGCATTTCCTATTGTTTTCTTCTCAAGAATGCCCAGTATATTCAAGAACGAGCAACGGCGAGGGATATTATAAATATGAAAAACAAAAACCTCATTAACACTTATTTAAATTAATTCTGATGGTTTATTAGCTCCACAACATAATCACATTTTTCTAGCTAATTTTGCTTGAATTCAATTTCCCAATTTCCATTAATATTTTCGAGAATCATGGAGACTATCACTTCCCCTTACATGAAGACTTTTTTTTATCTCACAAGTATTAATAATCAGTTTTTTAAGGGAAAATTATTAATAGTGAAAAGGAAAAATATCAATATTGTGTAATTTTTTTAAAATTAAAATATACATTGGTACAAATATTACCGCTATCTTAAGTATAGCTAGAAATTATAATTATTTAACTTCATTATGAAATATCATTAATTATTTTGCTTTTTCCGCGCTTAATCGAATTTCATTTCAGTTACCTTTCACCTTTTCAAACTTTTTCATCATTTGATACAACGGCATATCATAGTATTATTTCCAATCAACTTTATCTTCAAAAGTAATACAGATAACCCACAAAGATTGTATTTAACATTGCGACAATCTGATAAGGAATTTCAGGAAATATAGCACTCATTTTTTTGTGTCGATATAAAGAGAAGAGCTTTTTTGATTTCATTACCGACACGACAAACCATTGAATATAGGAATAAATTTCCCACTAATACATTCAGACAGAATAAATATGTGTGTTCTTTTTCAATTTTCCCAGGGATATATATAAATGACTAGCTATATAGTAAGTACTTATCATTCACATCACGTGCCTCTCCCGATCAATTACCAACAACCACAATGAACATGTGACACAACACCTGCTTCCATCACAAGCTCTAAAAACCATCTGTTGCCATCAACGGTCCAGGTGCACTGAGCCTGCTGCAAAGGACTCGTTTCCAATCTCATCGAATTTCTTCCTCTTTTTGTCAGTGGCTCATGTGTTTATTATATAAAAACAAACAGTATTCGAGCCTATATATCGTATAGAATTAATTTACGTACAAAAAATAAATTGACTTCATAAATATTAGTGTACTGATTTCTAACACTCAGTTGAGAATCTTTTATTAATCTCCCCCCGGTTATCCACCCAGGAAAATTATTATGTAAATCCTGATCCTAATAACTATTTTTTAGATCCTCTGTTCCCCAAAAATCCAAATACGTTGTCTGCAAACAAAAGAGCTGAATTCCTCGAAAATTCCTCTCGGGGCAGCCATTTCAAACATTCAAGAAATTCAAATGTAGAAAACTAAGTTCTACTCGCAATGATTAAAACTCCTTGGTTCATTTCAAACAAAATAAAAAGTGTAATGCCTTTCGCTGTAGGTGTCGTGCTACTAGCAGCGATTGCAGGCAATTACAAATGCTTCC
>BOPP01000128.1:2260086-2291940 GCA_017312745.1 Gryllus bimaculatus
AGTACAGGATGCAAAAAGTTGATGTTCCAGGGACTAGTTCCACTGGAGGAGCGTGGTGGTGATAGGAGTTCATTACAGACAGTCCGCATAAGTATGGAAGTTTAATTGAAAAATAGAAGCTGCAGAGAGCGTAAGGTTACACGACAAAGTCTGTAGCTCGTCTGTCGTATAATCAACGCTACAGACCTATATGGAAAAGGAGATCTTACGAGCATGTACGCCACCCCCGCAGGAACTCCGCATGCCCAGACCGACAATAAACTGCAATAACTTCAGAGGACTTTGCCCTTTTGAACTCACAAGTCCCAAACATTCCTGTTTCCACGTCTGGATCTGTTAAGTTGACGCGTTTGGTGCCCAATCACCGCATAGACCTCGGCAGGCGCCTGCTGCACGACCTAATTTAAATGTCTGAGAGTGATATTCTTTCACGTACAGTGAAGATATTCATTGTCTTCTTAAAGCAATGCGTCTTCAATGTACGTAGGTGCAAGTTACCATTACAAAAAGAACTGCCAACAACAATACCCAATCTCAGAGCACTATCCTAAGGTCTTTTACTCATTATTCCTTACGTTTTTTACCCAAGAGGCCCTCAGCCAAGAAGGAATGCACTAATGGTTGTAGAGTAGTATCAGTAAGCAAACAATCAATTCACGATTCCCAGTTCAAAACTCGTAATTCTCATCTTAATAATCCTCACCCCTCAAATTATGCCTCATTAATATAAAAAATTATCCAAAAAATAAATATCAAAATAATTTGTTATTGTTAGACTAGACTACTTTCAAGATTCCTAGAGTATCCTTACTTCGAAGAATTTTATTAACGTATTGTATTTTAATGTTCAATCCTCGTAATGCAATTAGATGATAGCAGAATACATTTCATACATATTTGTTATTCGAATGTAAAATCTAAGAAATTTCTATTTCTCCTCATATTAAGATATACACCAGTCCGGTTACTAAATAATTTTAACTTCTGCCAAATTACCAATGAAAGATCAATGCAAAAGACGATATGGAACGCAAGAGTTTGTATTTGAAAACGAAGAAATTATATTGAATTCAGTAATTCTGCAGCAGCGAAGCAATGCGTGACCAGAGCACAAACATACTCCGAATGAGAAAAATCCATCAACTTCTAGGAAGAAACAATCGAACCACGCCCTGCTTGCTTGGAGAGCGGGAGTCGGGCGGGCGCCCGGAAAAGAAGACACCTGCTGAGCACGCCGCGCCAGCGGGCAGCGAGGCCCGCGCGGGCTGCATTAACCCACCGCCCCGCCCAAGCGCCACTGGTCCAAAGACACACTGGAAGGCGCAGGCAAATCCACAGAAACTCGCGGATAGTAACGCGGAAATCCAATGAGTGAAGGATGCGCACGCAATAACGTCTCTAAACCCACAAAAATGAAAATGATTATTGACACTACTTGTTATCTAAAATTGTAACTATCCTTGTTTTGCATGTTGAGAATTCGTTTGCCTCTTTAAAGTTAAGAATGTAGTAACCATTATTATGTCACAATTATATTATCTTTAACTTGATTTTATCAGTGTTCTTGAAATTGTGCTATACTAATTACAACTGCACTATGCACTCACCTCCATTCTCTGTGAAATTGACTAATAAGAACGTATCATTGGAATCTTTATATCAATATTGTTTATTACTCTTAATTGTTTTATTAAATCTCTCATCTCTTTAACTTGATTCTCTTGTTTGGTTTTAAACATAATTTTTTGATCAAGCAGTTATTATTTTTATTCGCCAAACGGTGGTGAATCAATAACACCGTGCACAAGCATTTCGCAGGGGCACACGCTCACTTAATCTACGGCGTGCATTTTATAATTCATTAAATCATTGAAAACCTCGTATTTTATTTCAACTCTAGCAAAGCGTCACTATTCGTGTAACTATGAGCATGAGACGCTATCACTGAATAATACGGGTGTGAAAGCAACATCATACAAACCATGCCCGTAGGGGGCTCGAAACCCGCGATCCTTCGTTTGAATCGTACGCACTACTGCCATAGCGATCTCTGTCATCCGGGCCGGACTAAAATCTCACTATCTAGTTTTACAGTTGATTCCCCTGATTTATCATTCGATCACGATCTTCGATGACCTCCAAACGTCAACAGCGGCACCAATTGCTTCGCGAACTTCTCTGGTTGGTCAAGTGTGTAGAAGGGATGGGAGAGGCCGGTAGGATGAGGCCGGAGGAAGGTGGGTGAGAGTGGAATTGGTGGGGCGGGATGGGAGAGCGGGAGGCGGAAGCCGAATGGGCGGAGTGCGGGAAGGCGAGGAGGTGATGAGAGGCGAGAGGATGGCGTAGCGATGGTCGCCGGGCCGCGAGCGCCCGCACCAGCCCTGACCCCTGCGTACCTTCGCCCGCCCGCCGCCCCGCCGCCCGGCCGCACACCGGCCGCCCTGATTCGAACGGCGGCACTGCGGAATGCTCACTTCCTACGAAACGGTGTTGAATATTCCCTAGTCTGACTAGCAATACCGAAATAAGATGCTGCTAAAATAATATTTATATTTATAATATAAACTTATTAAACAAATTAATTACCTTGTATCCTCTAGTGCATAGACGAAGCCTTTAACCACATCAATACCTAATCCCTTTTCCGCCTCTATCTTCCCGATTCTGTGTTTCACCCCATACGCATCATATAAAGAATTATTCTTATACCGTGTATACCGTTAGCTAACCCGGGTAACGAGTCACTGCATACAGAAATCGTTTTGCCGGAGACTATGCATATAATGTTTACCCCAGCATGACGTTCCGATGCATGAAATTTCATAATGCCCCTCGAAGCTCGGGCAATGGGCCCCAGCAACATAACAACACCTTTTTAGCTCGTTGAACTCCCTAAACATGACTTAGCTCAGCCTTAAAAAATTACTTTCCCGGTCACATAAAACCAATCTACTTTTATCACCATTGTTACTCCCTATCCCTACCCTTTCTCTTAATACACTTATTACCTACCTCACGTAGTGTTTGATTTCTGCTACTACTTTAAAATTTAATATCTAACTTTCTCGTTATATTTGATTTCATCAACCATCTTTCCCATCATTTAATTTTTCTTCATCTGATTATGGCTTAACTTACCTTTCCTAGAATTGAATACGATACGAATCCTTATTGAAAAAACTCCGTTCAAGAATGTCTGGCATGATTTACACGTTAATTCCATGCTAGTAAAATAAGTTGCCACCTCCATTCAATATCTATGGTTTTAGTTCCTTTAAAGGTCCCAATAAGTTTATTCTTTGCAAATTTAGTTGCCGAATAATATGTCACCCCATCGACGTTGCTACCTCTTTCTAACTATCCTAAACACACACCTCCACCTATATAACCACCTTCCATACATGTTCACGTACATTAACCCTTATAACGATCCTCATCTTCTCACCCACTTCTAACACACGTACAGCTCCGTTGTTACTATCGTTTGTTTACATACGTACATATACCTTCTTCATGTCATTTCTTCTATCTTCTGTCCTGTATTCTAATATCTTACTTCCCCTAACTCGCTCATTTCACATTTCTAATTTTTTGTTTATAAGAAGATCCAAGCATTACAAACTGGAAGCCGACATTCTTCGAACTACATTCTTCTAAAACGTATTCATGTAATATCTTTATACATTACTTGTAAAAGTCTCGTCTTGTAGCAGTAGAAACAAGAATTTATGCTGTAATCATTATTCTGTTTGGTATCGTTCGTAAATATCGTGATTGAGAATCACATGTATTTATTACTGAAATTGTATTTTGGGTTTATAAGAATCTTACAAAATTAATTCCGTAATCGTTCCCATTTGTTATTGGAATCTGTTTGTAAAGAGCAATACACACTAATAATTGAAATGGAAAATCTCTTCTAAAATAACACGCTTCTCTGATTTAATAAATAGTTTCTGTAAATCAGTTACAAAACAATTGACTTCCATCAAGAATAAATCAATGCTAAATCTCGTTTATCAGATATGTTCTACTCAAATCTTGCCACTTTATAAATGTTCATACCACTTAAATGTTTTGTTAAACACATTGAGAATATCCGAGGTATTAACAGGAAATGAAAGAATGGGACGAAATCTTCAAACTTCGAATAAAGTTATTGAAATTCTCTATGTTTCGAAATTTAATACGAATTTTAACAAAATACATGAAGTTGTAGAGTTTTCCGAAAAAGTATGACAAATTCTAGAAAAAATCGAATTTCCTAAAATCTATACTAAGCTTCGTCGTTTGAAATCTAGCACCAGAGAGAGAACTATTGGTGTTAAACAGCACTACTTGTCACGCCCGTAATCACGAAAACTCTCTCGGCGGGAAGGGCGGGAGGAGGTGAGAGAGGGCGAGAGATGGGCGTAGCGAGGTCGCCGGGCCGCGAGGACGCCCGCACCAGCCCTGACCCCTGCGTGACCTTCGCCCGCCCGCCGCCGCCGCCGCCGCGGCCCACACCGGCCGCCCTGGATTCGAACGGCGGCCACTTGCGGAATGCCTCAACTTTCCTACGAGAACGGTTGTTGAATATTGCCCTAGTGCTACAATACCGAAATAAATGCTCCTAAAATAATATTTTTATTTTATTTAATAGGTAATTATTACAAACAAATTAGCTTACTTGATCCTATGTGGCTAGACCGAAGGCCTTTAAGCCATTACAATACCTACATCCTTTCGCGTTCTAATCTTTCGAATTCTGGTATTCACCCCAAATAAATCATCATAAAATAATATTGCTATCAGTGATATACGTAGTAGACGTTAAAACGCGTCTGATACAGAAACGTTTTTGCGGAGATATGGAATAATATTACAGAGTTCATGAATAGCGAGATGCGGTCAATGCCCTACACATAACAACACACTTTTAGCTCGTTGAACTCAAGATGATAAAATAAAACTCGGAGTAACCAAGTAACGTTACTTCCTGAACAGTATGGTTGAATTTCAGATTTAAAAAAAATCTAGATTATTAGTTAAAAACCTTTCCATCCATAATTCCAAAGTATGCGAATTTTCTAAAATATTGAAGATGACGAAAATGCCAAGTTATGAAAAAAACTCGTTCAAGGCATGTCTGGATGAATTAATACTTTAATTCATGCTAAAGGTAATAATAAGTTTGCACCTTCTTCAATTCTATGGTTTAGTTCTGTTTCGAGTCAAGAAAGTTTATTTCTTTCAAATATATTTTTCCTAATAATATGTCCATGTCTGCACAAGGCCGTTCCACCCATCAATTGCGAATAGTTCTTGCAATAAATGTAGCTGCACGTTTTTACTACTTTGTTTCTACTTCTTCATATATTTATACTATATATATCTTGTCTGCTGACTGATGTCTATACCTTCGAAACGCTTTTAATCGTAAGTTTTTTATGTTATAAGAAATCATCAATTAATTCATGCATTACAAAACTAGAACCGGACATTCTTCGAACTGAACATTCTTCTAAAACGTATTCATGTAATATCATTTTATCATTCACTTGTAAAAGTTTGCTCGTTTGTAGCATGTAGAAACAAATATATTTATGCTGTGATTCATTAATTCTGTGTTGTGGTATCGTTCGTAAATATCCTGTGATTGAAATCACATGTATTTATTACTGAATTGTATATTTTGGTTTTAGAATCATGAAATTAATTACGTAATCGTTCGCCATTTGTTTTGAATCCTGTTTTTAAAGGAGAGCAATGACAGCACTAATAAATGAAAATGAAAATCTCTTCTAAAATATACACGCCTCTCTGAATTTAATTAAATAGTTTTAAAACAGTTACAAAACAATTACGTTCCATCAAATAATAAAATCAATGCTAATCTGTTTATCAAATATGTTCTACTTCAAATCTTGGTCACTTTATAAAACTTGTTTCATACCACTTAAATGTTTTTTTAAACACATGTGAAGAATATCTCGAAGGTATTAACAGGAAATGTATAGAAAATGGGACGATAATTTCAAAACTTCAGAACAAAGGTTTATTGAAACTTCTCTAATGTTTTCAGAATATTAATACGAATTTTAACAAATATACATGAAAGTTGTAGAGTTTTTCGAGAAAAAATGTATGACAAATTCTAGAAAAATCGAGATTTCCTAAAAATCTTATAAGCTTCGCGTTTGAAATCTAGCACCAGAGAGAGAACTATTGGTGCTAAAACAGCTCCTACTTTCACGCCCGTAATTCCACGAAAAATTACGTGAAAAGTTCTCAAATTTTCAAAAAGTTGTACAAGACTTATTTAAAAATCCACCTTCAAAGATCAGATTTCATTAAAAGAAAAAAATCTCTATCTTCATAACTGTAGTTCTAGGATGACCGCGAAAAATTTTGAACTCTTGTACTTTTCGTGAAAAAAGTGTTTTCAACGCAAATGATACCTGCACTCTTAAATGTCCTTTACACTAGCCCACAACAAAATGTAGTCAAAAACGATGGAGCCATTTTATTTAATTTGCAAAATGTCCCAGGAGCTTCATGTAAAGTACCCCCAGGACTAAAATTTCGGTTGCAAATTCAAGGGGGCCGACATCAGCCACATTGTTTGGAGAATATCAATTTTGGAGAAAATCGGCTGAATAGTTTAGTCGCTAATGTTCACGCAGACCGGCAGACGGGCAATCGTCTTGCCGTCAATCGATTTTCGCTCTCTAGAACCCGTGGATTCTGGATACCCCACGAGCTACAGGACATTTTTTCTATTTTCAGCAACTCGATTTATCAACTTTTTCGATACCAGACCCTGTAATAATTTGTCCCCAATAGGTATCTCGCAGCAACTGGGGCACAGCCCTAGCCGGCAGAAGCCCTAAATTCCCAACCGGGCTCCAGACACATGTAGTCATACGGGTGTGTATAAGGGATGAGAAAAGGACAAGGAAGAGGTAGGAGAGATGACGCGCGGTCCGTGCCCGTTTGTTAGAGTACTGCTCCGGTATTCCTCTGGTGTTGATCGGAGAAAACCCTGAAAACTACAGAGCATCCGGCCTCTAGAATTTTCCTCCAAACAGCGACTGAATTCGACGTAGCTATACAGCTGGTGTCGAAACTCGTACCACCGCCGGGACTCGAACCTAGAACCTCCCGGTGCGAGCCAATCCATTCACATCAGTAGCTGCCCTGAGCCACCTCTCCCGTCTCGTTGCTTTCGAGCGCGCGCACGAGGCACACATTCGGCCGAGGCGAGACGGTGCGGGCGGGCGTTGCGTCGCGCCGAGAGTAGGCCGAGGCGGGCGTCGACCCTGGGACGTCGGCGGCGGGGGCTTCGTGGAAGAGAGCGCGCGCGCACGCGCCCACCTGCGCGCGCAGCCTACTTGCCTTCTTTCCGGACGCGGCACGGCGGGAGAAGCCACCGGCGGCGCCGCGCCTCTGACGTGTACTCTCCACGGCATGTCCGTAAAGTTAGCATATCCACTTATCACAAAATTGAAAAACTGTATCCCAGAATTTTGTTCTAATTAACGACTAATTTATACCCAAATTTAAAAATGTTCTACTACACAAGAAAAACGCATGAAACATAACAACTAAATGTACCAGAAGTTTGTTCTAACTAAGGACTAATTTATACCCAAATTTAAAAATTTTCTACTACACAAGAAAAACGCATGAAACATAAAAACTAAATGTACCAGAAGTTTGTTCTAAGGACTAATTGATACCCAAATTTAAAAAGTTTTCTACTAATGCACACCATCAAAATATTCAACACTAAAAGTGGGTACGCTAACTTAACGTTAAGTTAGCATACGCACACAAGAAAAACGCATGAAACATAAAAACTAAATGTTCCAGAAGTTTGCTCAAATTAAGGACTAATTTATACTCAAATTCGAAAATTGTGAAACGATGCGCAACATCGAAATATTCAACACTAAAGGTGGCTACGCTAACTTAACGTTAAGTTAGCATACCCACACAAGAAAAACGCATGAAACATAAAAACTAAATGTACCACAAGTTTGTTCTAATTAAGGACTTAACATTAAGTTAGCGTACCCACTTTTAGTGTTAAATATTTTGATGTTGTGCATTAGTAGAACAATTTGTTAAATTTGGGTATAAATTAGTTTTTAATTAGAACAAAATTCTGGGATAAAGTTTTTCAATTTTGTGGTAAGTGGGTATGCTAACTTTACGGACATCTCCACGGCCCACTTGGATGTAGGGATGCGACATCGATAACAAAGTATCCACATTAGCATGCATCGATGTTCAATATACATCGACGAAATATCATCGATGTTTTTCTACATCGATGTTTGTAGACTCGATTCGTATCCTCCAACATTAAATTCGTGTGGAATACAATATAATTTGACAGTATTCGAGTTTATCACTTCGCGAATAAGGGTGTGATAAGGTGCCGACCCCACGACCACAGCGTACTTGTTAGCGATATCTCAACACGCAAAATGAATATGAAGAGGAAATGCAATGACATAGAGGTCATCTCGGGCTAGAGAGTTTGGTCGTTGTAGGTTGTGCAACACACGAAGTGTTTTGGCTCCAACACACGAAGAAAAGGGTTACTATCAGTTATTTCATATTTTAACTTTGACAGTATTGTGATCTTTGGAAGTTTTCAGTAACAAACAAATAATCGGAAAAGGGACGGGGGCAGGGCGGGGCGGCAGCGGGGCGAGGCGGCGCGTGGCAGGGGGGGGTACGGGGCTGGGCGCGCGCGACGGGTTCGCCAGTGTGTGCTCGAACGTCCGGCCCGCATGCCAAAGAGAAACGTTGCGGGTGGCGCGAGTCTTGTTCTTCGTACACAGGCGAGGAGCTCGTTTGACGCCCGACAAAACTTCCTCAGCTGCGATTGCAGTTCCGCGATGTGTGAGCGTAAATTATGACCGGAGACGTTCACGGAAGAAGAAGTGAAGAAGACCCGGATGAAAAAGATGCGGAAAGAGCGATACCAATTGAATTGAAAGGTTTCGAGACCATTATAAGAAAGATAAGAAAAATGAAGAAAAAAAACAGATTAAAGACAAACGAGTGAGAAAAATTAATTTTAGATGTCTTCCAGAAGACATTTATAGCAATAAGGAAGAAAAATCGGCAATAGCATCACATGAAGTTATCGGGGTGGGGAAATGAGGAAGAACAAATCGTTAAATTACGTAAGACAACTTACAATTTTAAAACTTATGAACATGATTTATAAAAACAGAAGAAATTGACGAGAATCGAAGTTGAAATAGAAGTAACACAATTGCTAAGAACTACTTGTAAAAACTACAAAAAAAGGTGTGAAACGTAGAAAGATGGTTGGGCGTCAGATTTCGAAAAATTAAATCAGGGGAAACGTGCAGCATTAGCAGTTAAGAATTAAATGGGTGAGCTGCAGGAAAGGTAACTTGGAAAGGAAACAACTTGAGACACACAGGCAGAGGGAACAAATAACGTGAAAGAAAGAACATTCTCATCGCTTCCAGCTGCCGCACGGGTATGACTGACGCAACTCCGCACGGCTCGTGGCGCGCAAAACCACGATGTGCCTGCCCTTCGCGCTGATGGACAATGTCGCTTCCTCCCTCGCAGCGCCCCCACGGACGCCCCCTCCCCGTTCCCCCCTCCCCCACCACAACCCGCGAGGGAAGCAGTGTCATCTTGCGCCGTTCAGCGCTTACATGTCACCCTTGGAAGGGGAGAAAAAAGGGGCAGAAACAAAAGTACGAAGAGAATTAGCCTGTCTGTGGTTGCAGCTACTAACACGAGGGATGTCCCGAAAGTAAGGATACAAAGCGCAGAGATGCCACCTGGATAGGCGAAGATCGCTAAGACTGTGGGCCGTAGCTGCCGGCTCGAAGGGTCCGCGGTTTGAACTCGCCTTGGCCATTGGATGTTTAAGTGTCTCGTGGTCCTTACGTTCGTGTTCCTCCTACAATGAATCCCCAATGTAAACAATCACAGTGGCTTGCTACCTGGATCTGCGAAGTTAAAAGCGTTCAATCTTACAAAAGTTAATTTCTTAAAGCATAGATGTTGCAGGGAAATATATTTTCGCAATGTTGTAGGGGGATTGAATGGGGCGAAGCTACCTGAGCGAACGAGTGGTAAAAGTACGCGTCAGTGGCCCTGACTCTTGGTGTGTCTGATATGTTCCCTCGCACCGCCAAGTGCCAAGTGCGCGTGTGTTAGCTACCTCAACGCCATAGGGCATTGAGCCACCAACCGCTTTCAATCACGAAATCGTTCAGTTATGGGAAGGACTTGATGTCACAGGCGTCCGATCTCGCACCTAGTAACTATTAACCTGTTCTTCTAAAGAACGTCGGAGTCCGAAACTCTTCCTGATAACGTGAGTTAAAATCCAAGTCGGAAGAGGATTATGGAGTAGGCGCACCCTCTACCACGAACGAATGACAAACGTCTCACGAGTTGACAAAATATATTGGAGTAAATGGTGATTATCTTAAAATGATTACACTTCCTACACTATTTTCCTGTAAGTTTATGCAATACAACGCCACTTGTGTGTGATGTTTTACTTCCAGATTCTCCGTCGGTATTGGAAGTTGTTTGAATTAACAAGTGTTGAAGGGGGGACGTCGTTTCCGTCCCTTGTAATGGCACAACAATATGGCGGCGCAGCGGGGAGGCGGGGCGCGGCGGAGTGGGGCGGGGGCAGTTAGCGGATGGCGGGGAAGGGGCTTGGGCGGGCAGGGGCTCTTGGGTAAGCTGGCGGGGTTAGGCGTGACGGGGCTAGGCGGCGGCGTGGCGGGGATGGCGGCGGGGCGGGATGACAGGACGGGAGCGGAGAGGCGGAGCGGGAGAGGCGGAGCGGGGAGGGGCGGAGCGGGCGGGCGGTTGGGGATGGATGGGGGGGACGGGAGGGGCGGGGCGCGGCGGATGGCGGGACGGAGCGGGAATGGGTGAGCAAACGAGCGGCGGGAGGGCCGGGGAGAGGCGGGAGAGGATGGACGAGGCGGGGCGAGGCGAGCCGAGGCGGGTGAGGCGAGGCGTGGCGGCGGGGCGGGCGGGCAGGCGAGGTGCTGATTGCAGCGATGAGTGATACGTGTGTTCTTCCTGGCGGAACCTTCTCTCGGACTCAGATCTCAGCTCGAACACGGACGCTGTAATCGCCTTCAATCAGGTGGGACTGGGCACCAGCGAGACTAGTTCTTCCGGTGTGATGACTTGTGCAAATGCGGCAGCCGAAAGATGTCAAACGATTCGTGTTCTTGATTCCGTTTAACAAGTAGGATCCCATTCTTCCAACCAATTTCTAATTTCCAGCAGTTAATACGAAATGTTCGAAATAAGAAGAAAGTCAGTATTATTTCATAGGTGGTATTTACACTTTGAGAAGTGTTCTCTGATAACACTTTTTTCTCTTTACATCTTCCAGTAACAACAAGAAAATTAATTTGAAAAAAGAATGATTGATGATATGCTGATGTAGGTAGGACGATACAAAGATTTACAAAAGTACAAGGTTTTGTCGTGTGATATAAATGTTTAAAATGGGGGCCGTATACAGAAAAGGAACTAGGGGAGAGGGATTTTATTAGACAAGATGTTAGAGGAGCAGCAACCTTTAGAAGTTCTAAAGGTTGAATCCTACTGCACTAAAAACTCCATCAAATCTAATTTTTAATTGATTACGAAGTATTTAATGAACGTTATTTCATAGGATTTATTTGAATTATAATGTTTTAAATAAATGCATTTGAAATTATTAAAAATTATTTAATATGAAGCCAGTATTAATAATTCTCTAAAATTACATCGCTTATAGAAGATTCTGTTTAAGCAAAAATCAAATATAACCGTTCCTTCATTAAAAACATGCTCTCATCTCGTAGCCGTGTCTTGAGTGTGGCTTCGTGACAATAAGCAGTCTGTCTCCCAGACGGAAACCGAATACGCATGCCCGCTCCGTCTGCTCCGTCGCAGCCTCCGACCCTTCACGGACACGCCCCTTCCCCCGGGCGCCCGCCACCCTCGCAGGCGCCTGGCCATTGTCATCGCCGCAGCGCCCCCGGGTGAGCCTCGCAGGCGGTTCCAGAGGGCGCTGAAACGCAAAGGGCGAGCGCAGGAGAGGAAACTCTCCCTCGCGAGATGATGGAGCGGCTTTGGTGGTGAAGCTATAAAAATAGGACGTGATAAATGCAGTATTATTGCGGCTATCGTCGAATCGCTCTGGAGATAAGCGGCGTGTTGGACTCCACTTGCCGATAACTATATTTGCTCCTGCTGCACACTGGGGCGTTCGTTTGAAGCTCCCTTTTATCGGCCACAATACAAAGAATTGCTCTCTTTACTCCTTTCGGAATAAACACGTCATGACAATATTTTTTTCAAAGGATCTAGAACTCGATAAAGTGAATTTTTACATTATTCTTCCACCACCTTTTATTGGTGAAAGAGAAATGAAATTTTACCCGTGTTCACTGTAAGATGTGTTCATTATAAAGTGTATAGTGCACACTACTTGTGAACATATAGCAAGTCAATTGTTTAAATTGCTTCAGCTATTCGTGATAAATATCTAAAAATCTTCTTTTATAGTGAACTTGGCCAACTTTTGGTTTAGAAAGATATTCCAGGGAAATATTTTAACCATATTACAGATTAAATTAAATTAAAGTAGATTAAATTTCGATGAATTCGATATAATTCATTTTTTTAGAGTTGCAATCTATTAATTATTCTTACGAGTGAGATTTTGAATATGAATTCACTTAACCGAAAACAAAAACAACAATTCTAAATAATAATGAAAATACTTCGAAATTTGGAACTCATACAAATTGTTCGAGTAAATGGTGCAACGTAATTTGTAATGATGATGCTTTGTGGCTCTTAAAATTCACACTCACAATATCAAAACGGTAGTTGAAAATCAATTAAAGATTTTAAGACCACACGAAACATAAGGTCGCTTTAAAAACGGTTCTTCTCAAGCACGCCATTTATCAACCACTTGGCTTGGAACAACATCACGTCCGCGGCACGGAGTTTGATCTCCGGAGTCCGCCAAACGGATCGGGTGGCCCAGTCATCCGTGTCGTTCGCCCGCCCGCCCAGCGTTCCGCCCAGGACGAGCGGCGCGGCGCGGCGCGGCGCGGCCCCGCGGGGCGTCCCTGGGCGGTCGGCGGCCGCGGAGGCGGTGATAGTGGCGCAAGGCGTTCACTGCACCGCGGGGACCAAATATGGACACGGATTTAGCGGCGCCGCCGCCGCGGCCGCCGGGCGGCGAAGGCGACGGCGAGTGAAAGGCGAGGAGGGGGCGGCGGCGGCGGAGTCTACCTCTGCCGGCTGAATCCACACCAGAGGGGGGTACGAGAACTGTTCGATGATACGGCGAAGTTACCTCCACGCCAATTAAGGCAATAGCGGGAGATTTGGAACACCGGTGCGGCGGCGTGCGGTAGCCGCGACGGCCGCCCTTCTCGTATTTGGGTCCGAGCGACGCCGGGCAGGAGGCAGCGGCGGCAGCGGCGGCGGCGGCGGCGGCGGAGCGCGCGAGAGGCCCAAATGCAGGCAAAAAACGCCCTCGCGCGCGGCGTATTTGGGCCCTGCCGCGCCGTCGCCCCCCGGCACCCTCCGCTCCACGCCGCGACGGCCCAGCCGAGGCTCCGCTTCGAGTCTAGATCGCTGCTGCTAGGGCTCTATAGATGGAAACTGACAGACCACCGGGGAAAAAGGGAGCGCGCGTTAATTGTGTGCTATCAATTTGTCGAGAGGTCTCCTTCGACATCCTTTTCTCTTGTACGTAGGCCATACATGGGTAGATTAATAAGTATAATTTTATTTCGTAACAACCCAACTGTGATGGATGACCACCACCGGACTATACGGTCATATTCTGTAAAATGAGTACGTACGCATATGATTTTTTGTGGGATGAATAAATAAATGGAAATTGGTCACATCATCGTGAAAAAAGGTTATGAAATAGGTACTCTAGGGAAACTGCCAAACTATTGAAAACAGACTCGTTTGGGTTTGGAAGCTCGATACCAAGCGACAGGGGACCACAGGTGATACACTATGTGATCAAAAGTATCCGGACACGTCCAAAATGGTGTAATGTTGTTAAGGCGGAGGAGGGCGCATCCCTTGTTTTGTGTGGCAGTATCACCGCACAGGCCTACCTTGATGTTTTAAACACCACCGTTCCTCTCACTGTTGAAGAAGAATGGAATTCGGGGATGGCGATTGCATCTTGCAACACGATCGAGAACCTGTTCATACTGCTCGGTCTGTGACGGAGATGTTGCACGACAATAACATTCCTGTAATGGAGTGGCTTGCACAGAATCCAATCGAACATCTTTGGGATGTTTTTAAACGCGGACTTCGTGTCAGGCATCACCGACC
Organism: Gryllus bimaculatus; assembly: GCA_017312745.1. Classification (NCBI taxonomy): domain Eukaryota; kingdom Metazoa; phylum Arthropoda; class Insecta; order Orthoptera; family Gryllidae; genus Gryllus; species Gryllus bimaculatus. The sequence goes on from BOPP01000128.1 coordinate 2,274,478, forward strand.
TTCATCGATACCTCTCCTCAGTGCAGCACTTCATGACGAATAGGCCACTCCCCAACCATTCGCCCAAGAAACCTTCCAGCACCTGATTGAAAAAATGCCTGCGAGAGTGGAAGATGTCATCAAGGTTAAGGGTGGGTCGATACCCTATTGAATTCCAACATTGCCGATGGAAGGCGCCTGGTAAGTCATTTTCAGCTACGTGTCCTACTTTTGATCATAGTGTATATGGCTGTTGTGTCGAGTCCTACGACAATTTTATACCGGCCTTAGACTACCGTCTCTGAAGAAAAATACGAAATTTAAGACAAGTCCTAAAATGATATTAAAGAAAATGTGAATTACGATCCAGCCACCGTCTCCCACTATCCTTCGTATCTCATTGTCTTCCTTTACCGAAACCATCTGTTATTTACTCCATAATACCATAAATACTATTATACCTCAAATCCAGAGTAACGCAATTCTAGAAAGATATGTATGTCAGGATAGAGAAGTCTCAATACTCATCCCTAACAGAATGATTTCCCCAAAACAACAAAGCAACTATCGCATAACATTACAGAATATAAACGTCAACTACTGATAAAACATATATACTTAAAATTACGGAATCCATCTCCTTCATTCTCTTCGCAATATTGATGTGTTTTTGATATTAGATATGAAGATGTCACCCCCCGACCTGGAAATAAAATATTATGTATTTAATTTTTTTTTGTAAAGACAGAAGAAAATATTTTTAAAAATGTTCCACATACATTGAAAGTATTCAAATATTATTTTTTTTTAAAAAGTAACGAGTCATAGAGAGCGAGAGAGAATAAAACAATCAAGATTACCACGTGAATATAGAAATACATATGAGTTTATAAATTTTTTTTTCTCATCTACAACTGCACCTAAACAACCTTAAATTCCACACATCAAACATTTCTTGTAGTTTCCATTCCCGATTCATTAAATTCGATTCCGGCAATGTTTGGGTAGGGCTCGCGAGAGAGTGCCATTACGGCCTGACACGAACAAGCACCTACGTGCATACGCGAGCAGCTGCGTGCAGGGAGTTGGGTTTGCATCTCAAACACCCGCAGCGATGGAATATGGAGCAGGAGGCGCTCATTGTGTAGTGCTCCATTGCGTGACGGAGCTCCGGTCGCCGTCAGCGGTGCAATGTTCATTCCAGGTGCCTACGTGTAATTCCACTCCTCTACACCTACGAACGCATGGTTTATTCTGTGTCTTCACCTCCTACTTTTCGGTCTACGTCTCCTCCGTTTCCTTCTTCTGTGTCCAGCACTCCTCCGTCATGTTTTTATTGGTCTTCTTTCTTTTCCGTGTATTACTTCTGTTACATTCCTCGATCCCTACTCCTCCGATCATGTCTCCTTTTTACTGTCCTACACACTTGCGTCGTAATGGATGATCCTGATCCTGAAGATAATGATGATGATAATGGTGATGATTAAAGACCGGAAAAATATGCACATAAATATATAATGCAAACCGTAAGAATATGTAGTAAATATGTAAAATCGGTTATAAAATGTAATATTAAAACGTAACATTTACATAATACGAAGTTACATTTTAAAAAACACTTCCTAAACAAGTTTTAAAAATAATACGACAGTTTTAAAAATAAATGGAGAGCACAATTTGCCGCACTTTTTGTACTATACAACATTCCGCCAGTAGTAAAAACTTCATCCGTTGCTGTCCAGGACCGTTTAACAGCCAGACTTGACGCAATAGAGGCCATCGTTTAAACTGGCGAATCTACGACCAGCAAATAATCACTGCAGCGTGCAGCCTTCTTCTCATCGTTGTTACACGTTGACGATTGCCAATGTTTCTCGGTAATTAGGGTTAAAGGTCACGAAACGCGGCGTCAGTGATACTTTTCACACCTAAAGGTAAAAATGATCTCAGTCGCAGACATGCACCTCCCGCTTCTGAGATAATTAAAGCAGGCGCTTAGGTCTGTGAGGACATCCGACCGTTCCTTTATGTTGCGGAAAACACGGCACGCAGTAATAATGTACGGAAGATGGTAATTTTTGTAAAAAATTTTTTTCGTAAAAAATGCATTAAAATTGAAGTCAGATGATAGAATTTAAAAAAATATTTTGTGAAAATAGAAAAGTACTGTACTAGTAATGAAATTTAGTACTAAATACGTAACAAAAAATTGGATACTGTGTTAGGACGGCGACGATTCGCCAAGAGAACGGTAAGTAGAATGACAAAAAATATGTAATTACATAAAAATCCGGTCTCTAGTGATGTTACGGGATGACGATTGATGTAAATGTATGAAATGAATGGAAGTAAAGGAGATTAAAGGTGATTCACGGCACTTGGCAAAACCCCACCATGCACCAACATACCGTGCCCGAGGCAGGACTCGAACTGACAACCCTTCAGACGTGGACTGCTAGGGCGCGTCCGTCATCGCGAGCGTGACCAGCGAGATCAAGTCCGCACCGAACGACTGCATTCGCACGTTCGCACTGACGCCAGCACACGTATTATGAGCGCGGGAAAACGCTTTTTACGGCAGGCCACAATCGCGCTTGGGGTAGGTCAACACAGCGGAAAACCCGAACGCTGAACGGCTTTCTTTGTAAATCGAGCGCACATTGTGATGTAGTACAAGGGCACAGCGTGTCAGGCAGATAGAGGAACGCATTGCAAAGCATGTTTTGAATCGCGAACCAGTTTGTTCATTGCTAATTCCACATTCGATGGAACGGAACACGGAGAAAAATTCACGCATTAGTTCAGCCTTTCGATTGTGGTATGCCATACAGATGGTAACAGCTCAGCCCTCACGATGAGTTAATCCAACTAATATCTAATATTGTAACACATCGATTGACCTGGAAGGGCACTTTGACACACACAACGAAATGCTCTCGGTTTGGGTGCTTGATTAATTAATTGACTGATTGATTAGTGAGAAAATTGCAGTAAAAATAGCGTAAAAGGGTAAAAAAACGACTCATTAGTCGAAATCGACGAAAAAATGAAGAAAAAGGACATAAAAATTGGCCATTTCATTTCGTCATACCATAAAACGAATTTCTAAAACGAATGTTCTAAAGTGAAAAGGAAAACAAAATGGCATTTCATTAAAATCCGCCCCGTACTCACAAAGCGCATCCGCGAGACAGGCGGGATCGTGGACGCGCTGTGCGCCGGCGGTGTCCCTTTAAGGTTGCCGCGGGGGCCGCGGGGGGCGCGGGCTGTCAGCCGGCGAGTGCGCGCGCGCGTGGCGCCCCGCGTCTCACACTCGCTCGCGCGGCAAACGCGCCTCGTCCAGCCAATTACTCGCGCGAGCGCCACCGTCGCGCCCGCAGCACCGCGCGGGGAGGGCGGGCGTTCGCGCAAATCGACTGCGCGAATCGGCTCCCGCGATCCCGCCTTCGAAATGCAAATAATCACGCAAAAACAATCTATGTTCTTGACCTTTTAATATTAATGTTCACGAGGGAGGGAAATCATTTGATCGAGTTTTAATTTATAAATGAGATTTAAATGACAAAACAAAGTCAAAAGTGATCACAAGAATTAACAAAAGTTTTATATTCTGATTGCATAATAGAAAAATAATAGGGTACATTTATCGACGAAAAAATCGATTAATTAATTTTTCACCCATAATCACTTTCATGCGAAGGACGTTTGATTTATTGATACCTGAAATTTATTATAGTCCTTTCTTATTATGATACCTTTCACCACTATTAAATAAAATGTCGACCACAAATCATTGATGATAAAGAAGATCGGTTTCAACAATTCGGCATTATAAACAAAACACATCGAAATTCCGAAACTGTTGTTGTCGATAACAGAGCAACATTGGGGGATAGCGTGTAGCAACCAGTGAACTGCATTGGGAACTTCAGGGGTGAAGTCAGAGCCCCCCAAATGAGGACTTCCGCCCTCCAATAAAGGGGTGTTTTCTTCAGAATGATCTTGAGGGAATCTTATTCTGTGTCAAATTAAACATCAACCAAAAATTAGCACGGTTTCAAGGGATATCAACCACAAAGTTTTTTTTCACATCTCCAGTGGATACATTTATTATGTATAAAAATATATTTTTATAAGATTTTCTGTATGATATCACTTGGATCCTTCCTAATCGTTATGGATTACCACAATATCTCTGCTGCCAACACGGAATTTATCGACCGAATATTTCATTACGGTAGTTTCTTTTTATTGCTTCAGATGGATAAGAGAGAATTATTGAAGTTATTAAAGATGAAGGTGTTGTAATTCTTAATATTCAGATACGAGCTTGGAAAATTTTTAAACTAGGCCGTTAGGGTTTATTAGTTTAGTAGTTAAGTTTGGTAACTATTTGAGTATTATAATATGTTATCATACGTACAACGTACATCGTACAATGTTCTATCCACTTTGGAAAAAAAAGAAAGAAAGAAAAAAACCTGAAATTTAAGTGTTCATTCGGTCTCCACATTTTTTTCTGTGACAACACTGTTCTCAACAAGAAAAACAGTTGAAATGCACTTTCCGTATTCTTTTCAAAATTAATAATAACTGTCATTCCGATATCGAGAATAGCAGCAAGTGCTGTGTTACAAACATTACTTCCAGAAAAATCAAGAAAACTATTTGAGCATAAGTATGGTATATTTAAAGATATTTGGATAAAAAACAAAAACAAATTCCATTTCAGAAAAACTATTATGTTTACTTCTCTGGTAAAGGTGAGAAATAAAAAGTGAGAAGTCTTTGGACACATGACTCAATATTAAGCAGTACTATTTTATTGAATGACAATATTGACGTATATGATATTGAGTTGTAGGTAGTTAGTTGTTAATAGTTGAGTAAGTAGGCAGTTAGCGTTTTTAATAGACAAGAGACGATTAAAACGCGCACAGTACACTCTTGTGCAATAAAATAATGATGAAACTGAATGTAATGTCGTAATGTTAGACTTTCCCCAACCAAAAAACAATAAGCTCGTGGGACAGGCGTGAGAGAAGATTCACAGCAACTACGCAGTGTTGTCTGAATGTTAACGCACTTGGTAGTCAGCTAAGGGACAGCTACCGCCTAACTCGTGCTCGTGTTTTCAAAATGAATTCGTGAATTTTGGTTCGTTAACTACGCGACAAAAAAATCGCAACAGTATAGCACTAAAATAAGGGCAAGACGCATTGTTTGAGTTTCCTCTCAAATATTCGTTCTTCACTATTACTTTGTGCATAACGTAGTTTACGAAGTAAACGAAAATATTACGAATTAACTTTGAAAATAGATCCCCAGGGATACAAATCTTGATTATAGTATCAAATGGAAAATGATGTCTTCGTTAGTGGAATAATTAAATATAATTTATAATATGATGTGTACAATATCAATATCATTTAAAAGACTCGATTCCATATTTGGCAGGTGTTGATTTCGACCTTCTGCACCATAACTTCCGAGAATTTAGCGAAGCCTTTGCGTGCAGCCTCCATAGACGCCACTTGAAGCAGCACCGAACTCACAGACAACCATATCCCAGGAGGGTTTCTAAGCAAACCGCCCTTTTCCATTAAAAAAAAACAACAAAACCCTTTAAATTATCCGTAAATTATGTAAGATTGTGAGTGCAAAAAACAATTTTGAAGCTATTCTACGTTCCAATGTTATTGATGTACTGTTGACAGAGAAATTTCAACAATCTCTGTTAAGCTGAAATTCAGCTGTTTGGCAAAACAAAGTTCGTCATGTGTTGCCATTATTAAGCAACGAAATACACGTTAAATGAAAGAATAATAGAGCAAAGAATGTGACAGCCACTTACATGCATAGTGAGAAAAACTGACATGCAAATAAAACCTTCAGAAAAGAAATCTGTATGTATCCTTTTATTTTGTGATTCATATGTCTCATGAAAACGAGGAATTACTGAAAAGAACATGTACGAGCCTCAGAGTCTTCACTTTCGTGAGGACCGCAGCAGCGAGAAAAGAATAACCAGTTGACGTGGATAGAGTTTTAACTCACGCATTACCCCGCGCAACAAATTGCATTCAGTGAGTGGGTTTCTTCAAAGTGCAGACATGCAATTATGTTGTTAGAGAGAAAAACAACTTCTGCAGATTGTTTGCCTTTTTGCTCCCTCAAAAGATACACTCATACACATAATGAGTTTACTTTTAAACTACCTTCATTACTTTCAAATTGAAACACATAATGGTAAATGCACAAGTTAAAAAAGTAAAAAAGAAAGATTTTTGTTGTATTTGTTTATTTAAAATTTATATTATAAGTGTTCTTTTTCTCCCCAGGTTATTGAGGTCCATGAGTGATCATCAAATGCTTTTAGGTGACAGCAATAATGAAGTGATAATGTTAATAGATAGTTAAAATGGAGTGAAATGAATTGAATGTCACGAGAAATGGTGGAATAGTAGGGAAAATCAGAGAAAATCTACCTCAGAGAGCCTCCAGACAGCTCGCTTCGTCAATTTAAAATTCCCTTGGATAGGCCGGGGTATTGTGGTACAAATATTAAAATGTAGTACTTTTATAAATGAACGTTTCAGCAATCTTTTTTAAGGTCACTCTTGTGAAAATTGTCATTGTTATGTGTGACTGCAAATGAAACAGTAACATACTATTTTGTATACTAACACGACTGTGGCCCCGGTCAGAAACGTTAAAAAATACTATTGATGTTTTAGCACAATGGCCTTACAACACTACATCAGAATAAATGTAATCAGCATATATATTCAATGAACTGAGAAGACACGTGGCTTTAGGCATGAATAAGGGAGACTTCAGAAGAATTCAATATTTGAGAAACATTCAGCAATTACTAATAATATGCGCGTTTAAGGAATCCACTATTTTAGAGCTTCCCAGTTATTTTTTTGTTTTCCGTCTATCGTACAATGAAAGGGAAGATAAAGACTTGCAGCCACTAACACCGTTCTGTGAGTTAATTATATTCACAATTCTTGTTTTCCAATTATTCTTATGAGGATACATGTTCAAACATGATACTGCTTGGGTCGAAGGGAAGGTAAATATCTAGCCATTCACTAAAATGTCAATTCGTTAAATCTCAGATTTGTTGTTGTCACGACATGTCAACGAGGATACTTAAATTTAATATTTTTTGGGGGTGGGGAGGGAGGGAGAAAGGTAAATAGCCAGTCATTCACTTAAAATTTGTCAGTTGGTTGGCGGGCTGTCGTGTTGAAAAACAATAGGCCCCAGGCATGCGGGCCGCCCTACCCCACGTGAGGGGCGCATGGAGGGGGGGCGTCTAGGCTGCCGCGGCCGCAAGGGGCGCGGTGTGGTCGGGTATGTCGCGACGCCGCCGCGGCGCGCAGGCTGTCCTCTGTCCTCTACTTCACAGAAACAAGCGGCGAAGCACGGTCGACTCCCAAAGCGAACAGACGCCGGCCCGCCCCGCCCCCGCCCCACCCGCGCATCACCTCCGCACCCACGCGTCCGCCGGCGCCTCACGATTCAGTCTGATCTCAAATGCAAGACGCAATTGTTTGAGCTGAAGTGCGCTATCCGCTTTTAAGGTAATAGATAATCAGAATTTTTCCCGCAGCTCCGTTCTGTTGCGTTACCTCAGTGTCACAACACATTTTTTCTCAGTGTCAGCAGCATCGTTCGGAGGAGCCTGGGCTGAATTCAATCACTGTGTGGTGGAGAACACAAGTGGCTAGCTGCTCTGATCTTTATCTTGATTTCTCCAATCAACACTAGTCTACTGTCGGAGCAGAACACTAACAAACGGGTCACGGACCGCACGCAATCTTCCCAGCTACTTTCTATCGTTCTCACCTTTCCCCTTACACACACACACACACACACATGCATGCATTCATTACAGTAACACACATACATGCATTATAGTAACACACATACATGCACTACAGTAACATATAAGACGAGAGATCTGATGCAGGCTTAGAGCTCATCCTGAATGAAGCCCTAGGGGAGATATTTGGAGGGAAACCCCGCATGACCTTCTGTAGATTGGCGGCAGATGTCACATTTCAGTAAAAATCGACATCTCGCAATCTCCCGGCACATAAATACGCTACACTTACGGGATTAATGATCTGCGTAGTTGACGCGCACGAAATTAATCAATTTAATTGATTTCGAATTAATTTAATTGTTTTAATAAATTTAAAAAAATTGTAATTACATTTTGAACCAATTTAAATGATTTTTCGCTACACACAGGCCGAAAGAAAACTTATATTTTGTGTGTGTATGATATAAGAAATTGTAATACAGCACACTGCGAAACTTGTTTTAAATTGCGCATATCCCCCTTCAGTTTTAATAAGAACTCACAAGAGATTGTGAATCATCGGTCGACACCGTGAGCACGTACAAGGTTCGTTTTGGACTTTCAGGAACATTTAGAAGTTGCTTTCCGCAACTTTCTTTCGGAAATAATGAAGAATGAAGTTGAAAACTATAATCTTTAAACATATAAATGCTTAAAATAGTTCAGAGTGCGTAATGTTTACTTATTTTGGGGAGGCTGTTGTAAATTACCAAGGAAAGAATATTTGAATAACAATTATTTGAATACACAAGTTTCATCATTTCAAATTAATTTGTATATAATATTATAAACTAAGTAGTTAGTGTTTCCTGTATGGTGGCCAAATTTCAAAAGACGGTATTTAGAAACATAATTTAAGGTTTTGTCAATGGTTCGAGATTTTAAAAATAATATTCCACTTCCAAAATGCCTATATTTTTTCCTTGATTAACATTGTTCTGTTTTGTTGTTGTTTTTTGAAAATAGTGCATGGATCCGCTATATCATTGCAAAATTTCAATATTTATTATACATTTCATAAAATATATTCCACATACAAATTCATATTACTTGGATTAACGATGAAGAATCGTAGGAAAAACTATCTGAAAAATATTTTTTTAAAGAATTATAGTGGAGATGTATTAGAATTAACAGCTCTATTAGAATTAAGTTATGTATAAGTAGATTAACAGCTATAAATCCGACTTTCATTTCACTTCGCCACGTTCAGAGCACTTCCACACGTTATTTGCTTCGTGCAAGAGTTTGATTCTTCTAAACGAATCATGAGGATTGAAATTCGTCAAATTTGCTAAATGAGTGGCATTTTCTTCAAGGAGGCAGCAGTAAGAATGATCCACAAGAATGCAATACTTTTGGTAATGTATTCCCTATTACGAAGGAGAGAGCCATAAATGGGAGTTGATTCAGTTGTTTGAAGTTCAAAGGATGTAAATGTGAAATTGAATTTTCTGGACCAGACTAATATAGGGCATTTTCCCAAGTTTTAAGGTTTTTGTTTTTTGTGAGTGACTTCAAATCTTTTAGCGAAGCTATTTTTCTTAATTAGTAATTTTAAATAGGCAGAACATATTATTTACTCAATATTTAAATAAAATTAAAAACAATCCACACATTTTTTTTGTTTTCTTCAAGGCCAGTGTTTTCATTTAAAAATACATATATTTGGCAAATTTTTTTAAAAATTTGATATCTGCATCTTCTCTTCGTTAAATATAGAAATAAGGTTAAAAAGATGCTAACAGGACCTAAGATAAGTCAACTTATCACAGCAAAATTGAACTTAAATGATACTTTGAGGATAGATAATTCATGTTCCTTGCCATTTATTTTGGTGTTTATAAAATTACACTTAAGTAAACAGACATAAAGAAAATACTTGAAACAGTTGTGCAGGTTGGTAAAATGTAGTTAACATTTTATCACAATTTCAAAATGTAAATGTGCTGTCTTTGAGAATTCCAAGGGTTGAGAAGCCAATTTTATGATCCGATGTCACGTATGAATTAGTCATTGCTCAGGAGTCTCCCATAAATGTCCAGGAGTGTATATTTCATTGTAAGGAAACACAGAACGAAATACAACAATATTTTTTGCACTGAGAGTGAAGGAAATGACAACTGCTGCAGGTACACGATAAACGATCACATCCAGAACATGTTTTCCTCAGAAGGATTTGCGGCATTAAGAATGCTGTCGATGTTCAAGAGGAAGGATTTCCATATCCGGATTTAGGAAGTTGGCGCGTGATCTATTCGTATTCTCCCACTTCGAAAGTGCATTAAAAGTACAAGACTTCTCTCAGACCAGTCTTTAGAATGCGGTTCCTTCATCTGTTAGAAATGGCAATCTGAGTTGAAAGTGGAAAGAAAGATAAAATAGAAGCAGGTCAACCATGTCAGTCATTTCATCACTGTCTTTGCGACGCGAATAACCGCTTCGCCTCTTATATACCACATGAAACCTGCAATTACTTTTACAACGAAATCGAGTTATAAATCCAGTACCATCTGCTGAAGGATTTTTGAATGCGCTGTTGGGGGACCAAAACGTGGTAGATCCTTGTGTTTGACTAATATTACATCATTTCAAAAATTTAAAAATTAAAATTGTAGATCTATAACCGCTTCTTAAACCAGAATATCTGGTAATACGGTAATCAACATTCTATTAATCTTTCTCAGCTCTAGACCTAGGTAACTTTCAACAAAAGATGCTTCAATCGGCCTTCCATATAGGGGGTCAATGTGACGCCTAGAAATGATGAATTTACAAGAATTTTGAAACTCACGAAATCAAATTAGTCAGTTGCATCGATTCGTTCATTTCGAAGACAGACAGACACGTTTGGAGACCTGAAGACAGACAAAATTCAATATGCCAGTACATAAAGTAAATATTTCTCTCAACAGATTCATAGACGTGTTTTCAAAGAGAAAGTTGTTTTCCAGAAAAGCAAATTGAAGTGATGATGTGGCCACTTCCTTTCTACTTAGATTTACTTTATTTTATGTATTATTATGCATTATATTATGTATTATTATTTTATGTATTACTTTATTTCCTGTTATATATTTTTAAGATTAACATTATTAACCATAATTACTGCTAACGACGTAGCTGACTACCGCTCGCCCAATTCATCCCGATCGCGCCCGAAGGCGTCTACCGCACGCGAAAGCATCGCAAACGAAGCCGCAATCGCCGGCGAACAAGAGGCAGCCGCCAGGGTGCGCCCCTCGCTTCCGCCGTCGCTCGTTCCCTCCTCCGCAGAACTTCGCACCGCCACCCCGCTCACGCGCCGCTCGCCCGCCGCCGCATCTGCATCACAATGAGCGCCCGCCCTCCCTGCGCCACGTGCCGCGCCGCCCGCGATGAAAGGGCGAGTGGCGTCGCGGGCGAGGCGGGGCAGGGGTGGCGGGACTGGGTGAGCGGGGCGGGGGCTGGGGAGACTGGGTGGGCGGGGAGGCAGGCTGTGCTGGGCGGACAGGGGCGGGCGGGACGGGGAGCAGCGCTGGAGGGGCGTGGTGTACAGGAAGGGCACATGGCGGAGCGGGTGGTGGCGGGGCGGTTTTTGGCCGGGCTGGGTGGGATGTAGCGGGGCCAGGGAGACTGGACTGGGCTGGGCGGGAGGAGTGGGGCGTGACGGGATGAAGAGGACTGGGCGGGGAGGAGGCGGGATGTGCAGCGAGGCTGAACTGGACGGAGCGAGTGGGGTGTAATGAGGCCGGGAGGCAGGGCTGGGCGGGGTGGAGAAGGGCGGGGCATTGTGGGAATGGACGATTAATTTTTCTAGGCAGGTCAACTGCTGTAATCGATAGATCCTTCAGTGTAGTGTATTTTATCCGGAGAGGAGGCTGTGTTCCTCCCCCATTAGTTGGGGAGAACGGGATTTACACACACACACACACACACACACACACACACACAGCGAGGCACCAGTCCCAGTTGGATCAAGTTCCAACACTAAGCACCCGACTGGCCTCTCGACATGTGTGGTTTTGTAGTGCATGTAAGTTTATAAAACGGGAGAGGTTACGACGAGGGAAAGGAAGGAAAGAACGCGCGTAGTCCGTTGGCTAGGGTACTGCTCCGGCATGCACCTGAAATTGATTTTTGAGACCACGGAAAACTACCGATCGGAGCATATCGGAGACCTTAGAGGAACCGGAGGAGCAGCGATGAGATGGAACGGGACGAGACGGGACGAGGCGGGAGGGAGTGTGGGGCGGAGCGAGGCGGGTGGGACGGGACAGTGAGGGATATGGTAGGGAAGGGGAAGGGATGGGGAAAGGCTTAGCGGCGCGGGATGTCACGAGATAGGTAGTAGGCAAAGGGATATGAGCCCGAAGTGGGGAGCCTCTTCAGAATTATTACACAGTTGGATTTTAGCGATAAGCAAGGCATCGGGGCGTACAGGCAGAGATGCAGTAGTGCCGGAGCGCCGTTCTGATGTTGCGTTTAAAGAATTTATTCTACCGCTTTTTCGGAGTTTATCATTAGGAACAATAATTGTTAATAATGTTTATCTTTAAAATATATAACATCATTTACTGAAACATAGTAGATTAAGTAGAAAGGAGGTGGCCACATCATCACTTTAATTTGCTTTTCCGGAAATAACTTGCTCTTTTAAAATACTTAGATGAATCTCGTCGAGAGAAATATTAACTGTATATACTGGCATTTTGAATTTTGCAGAGGGTCTCCAAACGTGTTTGTTTCTCTGTCTTCCAAATGAACGAACCGATGCAACTGACGAATTTGATTTCGCGAGTTCCAAAATTGATGTAAATTCATAATTTCTGGGCCTCATATTGATGCCATATATGGAAGGCTGATTGAAACATCTTTTGTAGAAAGTTAACTATGCCAGGAGATGAGAAATATTAATAGATTGTTGATTTTTCTTGCAGTCCGTATTACCATACATTTCTGGTCTAAGAGTCTTGTTTGATATGACAGGAAATCACAAGTACCGGCACTGGGAAATTTAGATTGCGCCTGCTGTGCATAGGGTCAAGGAAAACTGTTTCGAAGGAGGAAGGGGTGGCACAAGAGGCACATTGGAAAATGAAATTTGCTACCAAGCATTTTACTATTAGCCGCTTTGTGCACATTGTAATCGCGATAATGTGTGGTGCAGAAACATTTTGGTTTATTTACAACTATTTCATATATCACGTTTAATATTCGTAATTTTTAAGATTAGCCCAAACTATCCCTTTAATAGTTTTGCACAGTAGTATTCATTCTTTCATCTTTATAAATCGCCTACGATCACATTCTTGAAGTTTATGAGCATAATAATAAAAGCGCTCAATCATTAAGTATGAAATACATATTGTCTTCAATACTGTTGACTATTGTTTACTTCTTCCATTCTAAAAGTAGGCATTGTTAAACATTAAACGTCAAATGAGAGTACTAAAAAAACGTCGAACGCTACTTTAAAACAGTGTGTTTGTTGTCATTAAGATAACATTGGCGTAATACAAAGATTCGGGAGAACGTAACAATTGGCATTTGAGGGTATCGTTCACAGTGAAATGTCGATGGGCGCCATATCAGTGTAAATTGGGCGTTTTGATGCTGAGCAGCGCCGCGCGACGCCGCAGGCAGGGTGGTCAGCGGGTGACGGGGGCGAGAACTGCCTGGGGGCGCGGCAGCGGCGCTGTCAGCTGGCTAATTGAATGCAGATGAGCGAGCCAAAGGGGTGGGGCGGGTGACAGCGGGTGACGCGTGGCGGGCGGGGCGTCTCCCGCGACACGGGACGACGGCGGACGATAACTCGTTCCTGATTAATTCGTTTATCCTTTTTTTAAAACGCATCATTGCTTATACCTACTATATACTTTTTTCCTTTAGCATTTAATTAAGCAAAAAGAAAGTGAGAAAGTGAAGTCTCATGATTTTCGTCTCTGTTCTCAATTTCAAACTCCACATTTGAGAAATTGAGAGTGGTACTATTATGGCCAGAATAGTATTCAGTTGGCAAAGAAGATATTTTTCCAGCTTGTTCAGATAACAGGGGACATTCAAGACGAAAACGGAGTTCTTGGATGCTGAAAGTTTTCGGCCGAAGTCCCTACCACTCAATCGTTACTCGTTCCAAATTGTCCCAATTGGGAGATGAAGCCCAGATCATGTTCTGAAAAAATATCGTACGAAAAAAGGGTAAAGAATTTTTTTAAAATTCGTATCACGTGTCACGTGGAGGGCACAACTAACTAAAAGTTTAATATAAGTAAAATAGTTTTTATTGATAATTAGACTTATAATATTTTCACCTATTCGGTATTGAAAAAAACAACTGAAAGAATCAAATTTTAGAGATTATGAAACATCGTGAGTGGGGAGGATAGGAGAGAGAGAGAGAGAGAGAGAGAGAGAGAGAGAGAGAGAGAGTCAGAGGGACAGAGAGTCAGAAAGAGACAGAGAGAGACAGAGAGAGACAGAGAGAGAGACAGAGAGAGAAACAGAGAGAGAGAGACAGAGAGAGAAACAGAGAGAGAGAGACAGACAGAGAGAGAACAAGGATTTTATAGAATTAGGAAGGTAGAGTTGTTAGTGCAGTAGGAAATTGTTAACGCGCTTTAGGGGAGCGTGTGATAACGATCCATCACCATCAGTAGGGGCTCGCCCTGTGTGGCAGAGCTTGTTGATATGAACGTGATCATTTCTCGGGTAGAATTCCTGCACCTGTTTAGCAAATGAACTGCTTTACAAATGAACGCTTATTGCGTAATGGAATCATCGCAATGCTGTCATTTCACGCATGAAAATATTTATCATTCTGCATTAATTATTGGTTAGTATCAATCTTCAGCAAGTCAGCGTACAATATGTCAGGCGGAAATTATTGGGTATGATATTGCCATTCAAATGAATGCCTTTGATAAACATCAATTAGTAGAGCAGACATTGTTTGTCTTTTTCAAATATACAGCAACTGATCACTACAGATTTATATTTGAAAATAAACCAGTAATATTTAATATCACATCACTTTCTTTGCTGACAGCGATTCGCTGATCAAAGGCCAGGCCATTGCAATATCTCTCCCGAATCAGTGAAGTTCATCAAACATTTCAGAAAACAAAAATATTAGAATTTGGTGACCCCAATTATTTTATCCGCGAGTGGTCTTTCCTCATGTGGCGACCCATTCGACATCTTTAGGCCGATAAACTTCCAGAGCGCGCGTTTATCTCCCTGGGAGCGATTGGACTGGAAGGGGCGGTCCTCGCCAGCCGGCGTCGCTCCCACACGCGGCGCCCCGCTTCCCCGTTCGATAACACCCGCCCCACGCGCCTCGCACTTTCACCCGCGCAACCCCCAACCCTCCCTCACCCGTCCGCCCCACCCCATGCCAACTCGCTCCCGCCCCTCCCTCCATTATGCTCTTCGCCGCCTCCTTTTCCTCCTCTGGCCCTATTCGCTCTTCGACCACCCTTCCTCCCCCACATCTGCCCTTTCTCTCCACGCCCTCTAGGCCTCCCTCTCTCCCTCTGCCTCGCCCTCTATGCCCCTCGACGCCTCCTCCCTCACTCCCTCTTCGTCCCTCCTTCCCTTCGTCATTCCCCCTCTTTCGTTCGTCCATCACCCCTCAACCCTCGTCCGTCCGCCCTTCGTCCCCACGCCACCCCTGCCTGTCACTCCCTCTCCCTCGCCCTCTATGCTCCTCGCCGCCTCCTTCGCCCTCACGTACTCTCCGCCCCTCTTCCTCGTCCCACGTTACGTCCACCCGCCGCTGTCTCCACTTCGTCCTCTTCCCGCCGCGCCAACTCCTTCACGTCCCTTACCCTCACTCCCTCTTCGCCCCTCGACACGCCTTATGTCACACTTCACCTATCTGTTCTTTCTCCCCACGCTAGTCCCACACATCGCTACCTCCCCCTCCCCTCTTCGCCCCTCCTCCTCGTTCCTCCTCTCGCCGCATTCACACGACGCTGCCTCCTCCTCGGCGTCTTTGCTCTCACGCCTTCTGCATCCCTCAATCCCTCCTTCCCTCCGCCCCTCGCTCCTCGCCCCGTCATTACTACCCTTCTCCTCCCCCTAGTCCTTTCCCTCCCCGCCCCTTCGCTCCCTCTGTGAGTCCGCTCCGGGAAGCGCTCATCCCGCGGGCAGCCCGCTGAATCGCGCCAGCGAATGACGAACACAGGAAGCGCGTTCTTTTTTATTTCGTTTCGTCTTCTTATCCACTGCACAAATGTCGCGGACTGTGACTCCCCCAAGTGTTTGTCCGATTCTATTTATGGCGAAAGAAAACGATCTTTAGACAAACTGAGATGAGATATGTGTCTGGGCGAAGAACGTGGTTCTTCTTTTGGAAAACAAACAAGTACATAGCACACGTCTGGAAAATTGGTAAATGCTCTCCTAAAAATGGTCATGTTGGTTAGCACGCCGGAGGACAAACAGTCGGTCATTGAACCTTCTAGATCCTTTTATGAAATTCACGCTCGGTGTAGACTTGCTTGCTTCTAAAAGTAGCCAGCGAGAAATACAATGTAACGGAGGTTGTTCCATTTACCTCATACTCTTAAGTCGTTCCTCTTAAGTCAACTTTTACACAAAGAAAGTGCAGAAAAAAAGCGTATACGCGATTGTAATTTTCTATATACCCAATTCTTCTTAAATGGAAGACTTGTATCGTAATTTTACATACTATTTTACAAATTTAGCATTCGGACTTTCAGCTACATTTATACAAGTATATTGTATATCCTTCAGCTGTATTTACACACTTCCACAGAATCCCTTCAATAATTGTATGACTTCGAATGCTAAAAGCAAACTCTGTTAACATAACGGATTCAATGATTGCAGCCGCAAGATGGTGGATAGTCACCAAGAGAGTCAGAAGATATAATAAACAAATACTTCACATCACTGAGACAACATGCAAAATGTGTAATTAATATGTGTGAAACTAGTATTGTTTTATGGAAAGAATATTATGCTGTGAATTATATGCAAAGAACTGAAAAAGTTATTCAACACTTTACAATTGTTAGGAGAAGACAGAATCAGGTTTCCGAAGATAATAGAACTTATAGGCTGTAAAAATAAAATTCAAACTATTAAAATTTTTAATATCATTCAAATTCTTTCTCTCGTCTCAATATGACCTCCATGGCGACTTCTCTAAACAAACAGCTGGTTCATTGTTCATTTGAGATTATGAATAGACGTACGATCCAAGAACGTGTCTTGTAATGAATTCTAATTGTTCCGATAATTCCGACCCTTGTTGCAGCCACGACGTGGTCACGATGAAACGAGAGAAGGATTCATGAAAGGGAAGCAGCGAGCGCGGAAACAAGAAGCAACGCATTCCGCTCGGAGAGACCGGAATGCGAGCTCCTCTCCGCAGGCGAGTGCCGACGATCCCCTCGTGGCTCGGCCGCGTGCTCATCCGACGGCGCGGCGCGGTGCCGCCTCGATGCCATCTCCAACGCCGCGTGATCAATACGGGCGCGGGCTCGAACCCAGACCCCTCTGGTAGCGGACGCGCGTGGCAGCGCTGCGTCGTTGCTTCCGCTGGAGCGCGCGCAGGCGCCGGAGGCGGCGGCGGCGGCCGACACCCAGCCCCGCCT
>BOPP01000128.1:2298479-2319762 GCA_017312745.1 Gryllus bimaculatus
CACCCCGTCCCGCCACACCACGTCCCGCTCCGCCGCGCCACACCACGCCCCGCCCCGCCACGCCACGCCACGCCACACAACCCCACAAAACGCCTCGCCCCGCCCTGCGTGAAACTTTTAAGAGCGCATGTCCTGCGGGCGCTGAAATTCGCCGCCGCCCGCCGCCCTTATTTTATTTCGGCCCCTTCCCTTTTCCTTGGCGCCCCGAACGTCATCGGAATAACGCCGGTGACTTCAATGTTTAAAAGGTCCGCGCCGGGGTACTAAACTGGCTGAGGAGCTGTAGCGCGCTCGCGCCGCAGCAGGCAGTTTTAGACGAGGGGAAGAGGACGGAGCGGAGACAGCACAGGACGACACATTTGTGGGACGGCAGAAAAGCTTGAATCAACTGATAATGCTGCATCGACGACGCTGATACGTCAAAAAGTATGTTAAAGTACTTTCTAGAAGTGAAAATTAAATATTTTTTGTTAGGTCCACTAAGAATAAAGTACTTTCATATTCAAATTTCTCTTTTTCATCTGCTACCTCACAACATATCTCAACCAAGTATAAAACCAAGAAAATATATAATAAAAAAAACATTTCTTTGACTCTCGTTCTCTTACACTGACAGCATTGAATGTTTACTAAGATTCCCTGCTATTTAACAGGAAAAAATAGACGATTATAATGTTAGAACAATGGTGAATTAAGAGAAAGGAAAAAAGACGAAAATCGGTGGAACTTTTGTTCAAAGCAAAATCTTCTCAAGGACCACAGGACTTGTAATCCACCACACAGAGCTATAAAGCCATAACGGCGTTCGCTGCGTTGCGGATCGCCTTGTTCTCTAAGGCTCACCGAGATCCTGACCGAGAGCTCCCTTTGATCAAGGAACTCCATCTGAGGACACTGTGCTTCTGGCCCAACTCCCGCTGCGCCTCTGCTACAGATGTACCGAATGCTCCCTCCGAGCGATCTCTACCACCGACTACATTTCCACCTCCACCTTTTCATCTTCGTCGCCTTGCATTCATATCACGCAGATACCCATCCACATAATCTAGAAAGCTAAGAGGAAGGCTACAAACGTTTTTGGGGCACGTGTGTAGTGGCTTAAGGCAGGTATTTATTGCGAGTACTCAGTTGTATCAATTTCAAAATACAGGCAACCCAGTCATCGTAGTTGCACCACGATGATTAATCAGGCCGTTCTCTAGGAGCACAGAAAGAAGAAACTTTGTAATTTGCCCACGACTTCTGAGACGGGTTGTACAAAATTGTATCGTAAATCTGTATTGTTATATCGATTTAACGCAACCAGAACAACCAAAAGTCACTCTTAACGACCGGAGTCACTTAATGATTTAACAACTCGCCGTCTGTTGAGTACAATTAAAACAAATCAGTTGTAACTATAGATTTTTTTCTTATAAAATGGAGGTTTACGAAAAGTATTGATCGACATATGAGCGATAACGGACTCAGTAGGTTAGGGCCTCCGTTTACAAACTTCAAACGGCCTAATGATGTCCATAATTACCAACCATAGCTACCAATGACCTGCAGCAGCAAAAATTATGCTGAAGAAAACCACACAAAATAGTTTTCCAAAACCCACGAATCAAATGGGATTCAGGAATACTGCAATAACATCGTAGAGTATGACAGATCTTTACATATCAACAATATCAAAAAAGTTGCCACAACGTAAGACGTGAAAAGTAAATGTTTAATGGTGGGTGGCCTCTTCCTTGAATCCTTGCTGTCGTATGACAGCTACGTGTGACGTACTGAGTACATTCAGTCGGTATGCACTGTAAGATAATTGGCGGAATACCGAAATAAAATATTTGTATTTTTCAGGTGAACTGTTCGATTCTTTTTGGATTTTTCCTGTGTTCCAGGGGAATCAAATGAACTTATAGTCAGTTTTCACAACGCTGGAAGCTGTACAATTTCCTTTCAATTTCTGGGCGCTATGAAAATTAGTACGTATGTATACATGTACTTGGCATTTTAGAGTGGGATTATTCCGACTTTTCCCAGATAACGGTGTTCCCAGACCTGGCCACTGTTTTTATTTATAATCTGCACCTAGGGTTAAGAGCCTGGCGTGCATTTCGTATTCCCTTCATTGTATCTAGCTTACACGTCCTCTCTGAGCTTTTTCTTTCGTAACACAGCTCTAGAAACGATATCTATTAGAAAGCTACAGCTTCATTTTTACTCCGGCCGGGAACCGAACCCGGGACCGCCGTACAGAGAGCAGGCCCGCCGTGGACGATCCACCCGAAGGGCTGGTAAACTCGATTATTTCGCTCGCAAGAGCGGAGATCGCCTGAGCGGCGGCGTCGTCGCAGCGCCTATTGTGCTGCCGCGCGGGGGCGGCGGCCGCCGAAAACATCAGGCTGTTTATTAGGAGCGGGGTATTGATCCCCGCGGGGGCGGCAGCCCGCAGCCCGTTGCAGCCCGCGGGCAGGCTCCGGCGGCGCTCGGGCGCGTTGGTGGCTGCACAAGAAGCGACGCGCTGGGGCGGCAGAGGAATCAAAGCGGCCTCTGCGCTCCATCCACCATTCGCCACGACCACGTGGGAACTGTCACGAAACTTAATGTTCTCAAAGAGGGCTCAGCGAGAACAGAAAATGAGTAAAAACTAGGTTTGTGAAGATGCCTTCGGCTTGTGGGAGGGCAAGGGGGGGGGAAGGGGGCTGAACCACTTTCGATGCAGCACTGCTCTCTGAGAACAACCCTTTTATGGATATCACAGGGTCAGTCCACTACAGCGATGAGAAGAAGACTTAGAAATATCAAATAATAATTCATACTAGAATCTTGATATACAAATCAGTGAATTAATTTGTCCTTGAATGTCCAGGAAGTAAAAACATACATGCATCGCATACAATTGGGAGAATATATAGTTATCTACCGCATGTGTAAAAATAGTTAAAATAATACTGTACCTAAGAATAATATTGTAAACTAACACTTTTATGTTTAAATAAATAAATAAATAAATAAATAAATAAATAAATAAATAAATAAATAAATAAATAAATAAATGCTATTGAAGAAAAGAAGAACTAAGAACTCGCACAGGGCGCAGGGCAACGGGGCGGTGGGGGTCCGTGGAGAAGTCCGCCCCAGTTGCTCCGAGACGATCCTAAGCCTCGCCGCACGCGCTCTCCGCACACGAAGGCGACCTTCTCCGGATTCAATTTATTCCTGCTGACGTGAAGGATTTATAGATGATTTAGGGAAGGCCACCTGACAGAGAAAAAGGTATAGGGGTTTTCAAAACACGTGATAAGTTGTATCGTGACTGACGAAGAGTGGAGATTGCATAATTTACTGTGTAAAATATAGTTCGACGATTTATTTCGATACTGCTATTAACAGCGATAAAAATAAGATGTTTAAAAAACATTATGACACTGAAAGAAGATATGATTAGTCAGCTCGTAGATTGATTGAAGGAAAATAAGGCAAATCGACGCCCAAAAATTGCCTGCCTTTCTAGTCGAGCGTCAATAAGGACAAATCAAACTCTTTACTGACTTATGTATGTTATTCAGAGAAATCAACATGAACATATTTCCACAAATAGAGAAAGACGCTTTACTAATGATAATTCAAATGGTTACTATTGTTTCAGCGCTAACGATAATACATTTCAAATTACGTTAACGCAAATATTAGTCTAGCTTTTAATTTGTTGTTAATGAGACAATATTCTCCTAATAAGAACATTTCATATTCTTACTTTATGTATCGAAATGCATTTTAAAGAAAATATGTGTAATGGAAATTTGAACAAATTATTTCACTTGAGAGTTTTCACATAATCAGCAAAGATGTCACATATGTCGACAATTCTGCATGTGCGGATAAATTATTAGTGAAATGCTCCCAAAAATGCCCAATGATCACGAAAATTTGAGAAATTTATTAACGAAGTATTTCAAAGTGAAGCAATTGATGTAAATTGATATTTTATTTTACATCAGTCAAGAAAAGACGTTTTCAAAAAGTACGTTATTGGATACTAAATATATGACATATTGCTTCAGATTTTAAACACGCGTAACTCTAGAATTACCTGTGTATAAATTACAGTCATTCAAGTTTTTAAGCTTTACAATAGAACGCGATTAGCCGTAACCAATAGACCAATTTGTCGACATCCTTATCTTTATTCCCTGCAACGAGACAATGAACGGAATTGTGATGCGCCATCATAAAACGGCAATTCATAATTCTAGTAATTGCCAATATTTCAACTCCGCCGCTGAATGCCTTCACGCACGTTGCACTCGCTGCTTATCAGTCAGCTTGTCAAGATAGTGGGGTTCTGGTTTTACTTAATCTCTCTGTACCAAGAATATGACGAAACACGATCTGCTTTGAGGAATTCCTAAAGAGAGAGCATATTCTTAAAGAAGCAAAATTCATTTACTAGAATGTCTTTTCCATCACAGAATTTAACTTACAATTAAGAATTTCTTCTCAACTTATTTTTTTTCATTTCGAAAGGGCATTGAGTAAAAAAACCTTTAATGTAATTTTCCCCTCTTTTCCCCATTACTATTTGTTTTATAAAATATCACTAATAACCGCTTTCAACGTTAATGGAAATGCCTACAATTTACGTAATTCCAATGATGAAGACACCATAACCTAAATACTACCATTTAAAAGAGAAACATTACATAATTGACAGAATAGACGTTTGGTGGCCTTATTGTGTTCAGGTGTAAAGATATTCAAATTATACAGAGAGATAAGTGATTCTCACGTTCTTTCTGAGAACATCCGGTTGCTGTAATTTGTCAGTGGGCCAAGGCGTTTACGTTCGCTACTGGTCTGTCAATGCCATTCAAGGAAGTCTTGCAATTAGAATTAATTTTGTTTGTTTAAAAGGTGGAATCTAAAGTCGAAACTAGTATAGAGGCTTGTTTTCTTCTTCTTTCAGAGGAACTGTGAACCGTGGGCTCGCTAACATTCGTAAAATGGTTACTTAAAGAACTGTCGATACCTACTTAGATCTTTAATATAGAAAATTGTGAACTGTGGTATGGAATTGTTGAAATACAGGCGGTGTCGATGGTGTAGCGGTTAGCGTATGCGACTGTTATACCCAAGTTCGCTTGTTCAAACTCGATCAAAGTCGTGAATTTTAGGGAGAAAAAATCCTTCAGAGGGCGTAGTAGATTTACTGCATGAAAAAGATCCTCACGCCTAAATGAAGCCTCTGAGATTCATTTAAATCGCCTGTTTCGTCGCCCAAGAAACACATCCTTTCTCCGCTAGTAGGTGAAAGGAGAGTAGCGAAATTTTCGTGTCAAACGGAAGAGCGGGCTTCGTGGCCTTAGTCTCACCTCATAAAATAGGGCAACAATTATACAATACTATTCCTAGTATACGACCGTTCCTAGTAGTCGTGGGCAGGCACCTTCATCATCTCAGCTCAAAGGGTCGCAAGTTCAAGACCCGCTTCAGGCATTGATGTGATGTGTTGGGTCACGACGGAGCTCCCCCAACACTGTCATTCACATTTCCGGCCAACCTGGGTAGCACAGTGCTAATGGCATATTGTAGCCTAGTATGTATTACATCGGGGTTGCGACTACGAATTCCGCAAAAGGCATGGTGTAGTCTGTTGTTACATAGTAGTGTGTCCTCACCCTCTATCACCTATCAAATAAGGGCGAAAACCGTGCTCGTGGTTTTGTGTGTATTTAGAGAGCCTAATCAACCGCTAAAGGAAACTATGATGGATGAAGAAAAAATCCTCGCTCCATACTCGTCTAATTCCGGTGCAGGGTTACCACAAGGGCGAAAACCGTGCTCGTGGTTTTTTTGTATTTAAGGGGCCTAATCAATCGACAAAGGGAACTATGACGGATGAAGAAAACCTCGCTCCATACTCGTGTGATTCCGGTGCAGGGGTGCCACAGGGGCCAAAAACGTGCTCGTGGTGTTGTGTCTATTTAAAGAACCTAATCAACCGCTAAAGGAAACTATGACGGATGAAGAAAATCCTCGCTCGATACTCGTCAAATCGCGGCGCAGCTGCGCGGCGCAGGGGTGCCGCAAGGGCGGAAACCGGGCGGCCGCCGCGCGGGGCCGCGCGTGCATCCTCGACCCGGCGGAAGGCCTGCGGCGCGGCGCGGGATGTGGGTGAAGGCCCCCTGCGTCGGCGCCGGCGCCGCTCTGGGGCGACCGCCGTGGAAGGTCCCGTGATGAATGCGCGGTTACGCGAGCCAAGGCCCCGCGCCGCACAATAGGGGCACACATGTTCGCCGGCGGAGGCGACGAGGGCACGCCGGGTGACGCGACTGATCGCGCGTGATCGCTTGGCGTTAAGGGCGTGCTGCGGTCGCGGTCGAAGGAGGCGAAGGGCTGTGATGGACTCCGTATGGGGGGAATCGTGAGTTGTACTACGAGCCCGAAAAGGAAGTCTAACACTGCAGTGACGTTGACCGGGAGAGCGTAGGATTGGAGTGAAGGCGAATTTTCGACTAGCTGCAATGACCGGTTAAATACAATCCCTGTGAAAGGGAGCTCTTATGGCGTCAGTTTTCCGTGTTTTCTCGAATCAATACCATCAGCCGATTTTTCCAGTCTCATTCTGATGCAAGATACCTACTTGTAGAAATGATATATTCCTATCGCCGTATCTATCTATCCATATAATTGTCTATCCATCTATCAATCTATTTATCAATCAATCTATCCATCTACTTATCTATTTATCCATCCGTCTACTTATATATCTATGTATTTAGTTAACTACTTCAACCTTGTCTCCTCTTCCCTCCTCCCCCTTTACACACACATCTATACACTCTTACTGGTACTACACTACTGCATATGTCGGAAGCTTGGTTTTTTCCCGGCTGGGGCATGCCCGTTGAGGGAAGGACTAGAAACACCCCGCCCCCCATCCCCTTGCAAGCTAACGTGTAGGTTGCCGCAGAATTTTACTTTCCATTGGACAAGGAACAAGCCACCTCCTGGAATATAACATGCTCTACACTTACAGATACAAAGACACTGTAATTGAAGCACCCTGAAAGACAAAATACTTGGAAAGTCCCTCCGAAATCCTTTTAGAAATATTTTGTTATCTGATCGTTTTAAATTGTAAGGTGTCGTGAACATTTAAATTTTGTTTTGCCCGAATAAGTTGGATTAAAAAAGAATGCTTTACATGGTTTGGGAGGGATTTACGTTCAGCCCCCTGAAGTGGGAATCTCATTTCCATCGTCCCTCCCCCAATTCAGAATGTGCGTTGTGCCAGAAGTGGGGTTTCTGATTACGGAACTATCTTATTTTGAAGAGTACCACGAAGATCCCAACGATAGTTTGGCCACTCAATTATTTAGAACCAACTGTAGTATCTTAATTCGATATCACGGCATTTCGTTATTTTTTAGATATTCTTATCACTATGAAATTTACTGGAATGTCCACACCGATAATCAACACATGACTGTAAATCAATATGTATTGTAAAATCGAAGATTTATTTGGTTTTTGAAATTGTAGAATGAATATGTTGTCGTCGAACTTGTTCAACTTCTCTCCACCACTGCAAACCATTTTCTCTGCTCAAATTCAACCAGTAGTGTGAGGTTCTTTGTGACGAATCTTTACCACTTCATCAATTTCAACCGATCTGAAAATGCTGCTTCTCAGCATCCGAATTCCTTCCTTGATACCTCTCTGACGCTCCTGAAACGTTCCCAGTTTTCAACATGGATTTCAAAAGAAAACTCATGAGAAGGCAAACTTCCTCATTTTAGTTAAGAACAAATCCAGGCCGGACGAAAGGACAAACCACGCCCGTGCGAGTCGAACGAACAACGAACTCCAAAACTGGGAGTGGCCCACTGATTTGGAAAATATCCTTTGCGGGAATTTGGGTTGCGCCGTTGGGCAAGCGGCGCGCGTGGTGGATGCAGAGCGACTGTTAAGGAACGCAGCAGCCGCCGCCGCCGCCGCCGCCGCCGCCGCCGCTGCAGCTGCGCCTGTGACGGAGCGCGGGAATTCCTTTTCGGGCGCCGCCGCGGCCGCTCCATACGCGAAGCGCCCTCCCGCGGCCAGCCAAGGTCGCTCGACCGCCCCGGGCAGCGCGGCGCCACTGCCACACGGCGCCCCGAAACCTCGGGTTCGAACCCTGGCCAATCCCTATGCAGTTCGCGATAGACAAAGGTACTCTCGGTACGTTTACCGTGGCTTCTCCAGTTTCCTCTACTTCTCATCCCACCCCTCACCCCCTCATTCTCACTATCATCAATTCATGCGACCATCACTCATAACCAGGGGCCGGATATTGATGACCTAAAACATTGCCGAAAATGATCAATAAAATCACTTACAATCCTTTGAAAATGTCCTAAAAAGATTTTTTTTTATGAAAACCACTTCAGATGAACAACTCAAGCTGTTGCATATGTCAGTGATGTAACTGAGGCTTCTTCCTTTAGTTCAAGTGAACTCAGTTTGCAAACGTTTGGTTTGGACTGTTGTTTAAAAGAAAATCTCTGCCTTTATTTACCGCGAAATTGGCCGAACTGACAATAGCGTCGATCACAGGAACCTTAGAATACAAAGAACTCACATCGGCTGATATTGCAATATATGAGCAAAAAAATCAAATAGGTTACTCAGGAAATCTATGATGCACATTTGTTGCACCTCCTAAATATAGTTTGAAACAAGTACATTAAAATGACGTTAAACCGTGGAAAAAATGACTTATTATTCGAAATAGACGAAAATGCAAAAAAAAATGTAATGAAAAATGGGGTCATTTCTTTTAGTCATAACATAAAATGAATTTCAAAAGTAAACGCCATTGATCCAAAGTGAAAAGAAGAAAAAAATACATATCATTAAAGCCCGTCCCCTACTCATGACCTGAGCAGATGGAGGGTCTCTAAACATGTAAATCAATCTACTAGCCAAGAAACGAATACGATAATAGAAAGCAACGAAAAACTGCATTCCGTTTCCCCTCTATTTCTTGCTGCTCCTGCTACTGTTACCCTTTTTTTCCTGCCCCGCGCGTCTTTCGCCCCTTTCGGAGCAGCGTGCGCCCGCCTCGTGCGCCACGAGACTTCTCGCGGCGCCCGTCGCTTATGGACGTGCCCGCGTTCCACAGCGGGACAGCAGACCCAGTTAGAAATTGAATTAATGCCTTATTTTACGTGGCGAGACGCTGGCCATGAGGCCCGCTCTTCCGTCTGACCACGCACATTTCGCTACGCTCCTTTCACCAACAAGCAGAGAAAGGAGGTATTTCTTGGGGGGAAACAGGCGATTAGAATTTAGCTCAGAGGTGACATTTAGGCTTGAGGATCTTTTACATGCAAGTAAATCTACTAACATGGGACAGCCGGCTTTACTTCCCCTCCGAAGGAAGGCGTACGAAGGATTTTTTGGCCCTTAAAAATCCACGGCTTCGATCGGGTTTGAAACCGCTAACTTAGATATAACACCTAACCGTTACACCATCGCCGCGCGTTATGTGATCTCCTGCGCATCTGAATCAGGCGGAGGAGAGCTTAACGAGTTGGGGCAGGCAAATCCAAACCGAGCTGCAATGAGCTTAACATTTGCAAACAATGACTCAGGAATACTCGCCTTCAAATGGTTTGAGAAATTGCTGTTTTAAGAGATAATGCAATCGCTCTAATGTCAAAGTTATGCTTGACCTCAAAAGAAACTTTAAGTTGCCAATATGGCCTCGCGAAGGTTATGAAAACAGCCAATAATTAAGATACAGAAAATTGTGGAAGGTTTGAGTTGTGTGCCAAATATAACGCTGCTAGCAAAAAATGAAACGTTGAAGCAACGACATATTTCGTAGAACAGTAGATGCTGATATAATTTATTATGCCTAAAGTGTACATTCTGGTTTCTTTAGCAGATTTTTACTTCGGAAGATTATGAGTGTTTAATATTGAGCAATAATAATTTTTAAATATTATTAAATCTCTTTCATTTGAATCCATCACTCTCGTTAAATACTTCCTTATATAAAATTAAAGCTCCTCGCATTGTGTTTAAAAACATACACCTGAACAATCCGTAGTCAATAAATCTAAAATGTGAAAATGGGGGCTTCCTTTCTTCTCTTACGAGCTACACAAAGATTAAATGCTTGCTTAAGGTAGAGAATTGCTGTGACTCAGCGAATAATTTAACGTTTACTTCAGCAGCGAAAAGTGTTTTCTACGAGTAAGTGAGAATTTACTGTTTCCGGGAACCTCATCTACTTTGATCAGTGGTCCGTGAGTGTTTTGCATGTTATATTCGGGAGATGGCGGTGTTCCTCGCCCGCTGGAACGTCAGATCCGGCGGCTATCAACACGCGAGCTATGCTTGCGAGGTTTTTCCCCTTTCAATAACCTCTTCCAGCGCAGCACCACTCCCACCCGGGACAAGATTGCGACTGGTCTCCGAACTTCTGGGGGACTGTTGTGCATGTAAGTGTAAGCGCTTTCGTAAAGAAAGAAGAGGTGGCAATGTTCAGGGAGGAAAGGTGGTTCATGGTCCATTGCCGTTTTTTTAAGGGTTCTTCCCCGACATTCGCTTAGCATTCACCGGAGAAATCACGGAAAACTAGCGATCAGAGCAACAGGCCGCTAGAATTCTCGTTCAAAGAGAGGTTAAAATTAAAACAGTTATGTAAGGTGAAAATCTACGAATGGTGAAACGAAGTTGTCGCTGAGCGTTTGCAGCCGGGGAGTTCCGGGGATGCCACGTCTTCTGACGCGTGTCAATCACTGTCTGAACCGTAAGATAGCACGCGCAGTCTGACGCGCGCGTCCCCAAAACTCTTGAGCGATCCGCCAACAACCTGCGTCCGGGCGGGCGGCGCGGCGAGGCGTGACGCGCTGGGGTGTGGGAAGAGGAGGGGCAGGCGGGAGGGGAGGGGTTGGGAAGGGAGGGAAGGGGAGGGCCAAGGGAGGGGGAGGGAATGGGGAGGGTGGACGGAGAGGGGGCGGGGCGAGGTGGGGGAATAAGGGCCGGGGTGGGGAGGGGAGGGAGGAAGATACGGAGAGAGGAGAGGAGGAAAGGGACGATGGGGTTTAGAGGACGGGGAGGGGTAAGAGGGGGTTGAGGAGAGGAGGGGATTGGAGAGGGACGTGATGAATGGGACGTACAGGATTGGGGAAGTGGCGGGGGAGAGGGGCTGAATGGGGTTGGAGGCGGGGAGGGAGGGATGGGAACGATAGGGAGAGGCGGGGAGTTACGGGACGGAGCGGGGAGGCGCGGAAAGGCGGGACGGAGCGGGGCGGGGCCTAATAGATTTAATGGCGAGATAAACAAAGGCGGCCGCTTTGCTTGTTAGCGGCCGCCGCGCGCGCTTCCTGTTGCCGGGCGCTGGCGGCGCACAGCGCGTGCGGTGTCGCCGGCGGCGGCAAGGAGGGCGGTGCTCGATTCACCCGTACAGAGTCCCTTCCTAACGACACCAGCACAATTAAAATTATTAATTGATAATTCAAGAAAAGAATGTGTTCCATGCAGGCAGGTATGTTGTCTAGGTGCCTAGTCGAGTCGTTAAGATTCGGGTACGCACAAAGTTCAGTCGAAAACTGAAAAGTAATTCCACGTTGAGGAAAGTTGTAAAATATTGGAATACATACTCTGTTGTTCTATTACTTTTGTTTATTCGTGTGAGAATGTGAGAATTCTTGGACATCACCTTTCTCAGTAACTGCTTCACAATTTTCTCTTTCCTCGAAATGTACACATCGTCGCCAAACCGTACCGTCACTTCCTCCAGACTCACTGCACTTCGCTCTGAGCCTGCGAGAGCTGCCGTATGGCGCCACCTACAGCAGCAGCGGCGGCGGGCGGCGGCGCCTGCGAGAGGTTCAAGGCGCCGCTGCACAGGTGGCCGTGTATTCGTTTGCCTTACGGTCCAAGCGAAAGATTTTTTCCCCAAGATGCACTCAACAATACTGAACACTCACAATGAGTTGAACGTACCAGTTAACTCCGGCAAGGTAAACGACACCTGAGACGTGTACGTGGCGAGTGTCGGCAGTAGAAACGCAATGTCACACAAATTGAGAGTAGACATGACTGCAACAGGTTTACCTAGAACTTTTGTACTCTATTACCTATCTGATATATTGCTTTTCTAAAGGAAAACACACTATAAAATATCAAAATAAATGTATTAACAAGCTATAACTGGTACAATGTTTCGAAAAGGTACCGCCTGCTCAAAATTGGATCATGTGAAGTAAAAAAGAATCATGAAATTGTCCCATAAAAATTAAAATGTTCATGAATAAATTAATGTTAGTATGAAAGACGGACTTCTTTTAGTATTGGGATCTAGAAATGCCAGTCTTGTAAAAGTGTCATATTATTACCATAATTTTTTATTTTTATTTTCAGTTGTTTTCTGTTATCCCTTACACTCTTGAAGGCAGAGGTCACTCATACGAAATTCAATTTTTTCTTGTCTGACCAGAAGAGAGAGCTCAGGAGCAGAGCTCCGGATTCCCGAAAATGTAACTTATTCGTTTCTATTGAAATTTCTCCGTTCAAGCTCTAAAACCAGGTGATAACGAATTTTTAGCATTGTACACCATTAAGGTTGAAAAAATCTTCAACGCAACTATTTTTCTTACACAAGGAATGACTGATGTAAACCTGAAAACGATTGGTTAGTGATCGATGACACAGTTTTATTTACAAAAGTTATGGTTTTGGTTACACAAAAAGGAAAATGTGGTCATGCGTTCAAGACCCCGCCAACTGCAAGGATCATTGAGGACTAATAGTGCTGGCTTAATTGAATGACGTTGGAAATGTTGATAATGATTATAGGACTATGGGTGAAGATTGAGAAGCAGTGCAAACGTGAAAACCCCGATACAACTTGCCGAGATATCTCTACGCTCACAATAATTTCATGGATAGGCTGGGAAACGAGCCCTGGCCTCAGCAATGGACGGAGAGAACATTACTCCACGAGACTCTAGGATAATGAGAGTGGAAAAGGAAACGCAACGAACTTAGAAGTTAGTATTCTAACAGGAGTCCCATCAATCTATTGCGATGCGCTTGAAATTCTGTTTGAGAAGGCTCTGGGCAGCAACCTTTTGCCAGTGGACCTAGGGTTCGAGCCTCGACGGTGGGGCATTTTCGACGCTAGCTACACACATTGAATTCAGCCGCTGTCTGGAGGAGAATTCTAGCGGCTGCCTGCTCTGGCCATTACTTTTCCGTGATTCCTCTGATCAATGACAGGCGAATGCCTCAGAAGTATCCAAAAAAGTACCCACCGACTGCACACGATTTTTGTCTCCTCTTCTCCGCTTACAAACACGCACTTACGTGCATTATACCACCACACATGCCGTATCTGCCTGAGTTTGTTCGGATTGTGACGATGCCCCGCTGGGGAAGATACCTGGATGAGGAAACCCCCGAGCTGACTGAAGCTCGGTACCGTATCTCATACGTGAGAAACGGAGAAATAATTCCACAACTTCTCGAGACGTAACACACACTAGCCTTACTGGAATAATGACAACAACAATTGATGCACGTGGAAACACGAAATCCATGGATCGAAATTATTTCGCAGTGGTTACAGGGTTTTCTTTAAACATGCCAAACTCCACCTCCGGGGCTTTAAACGAGACCTTACGTCCCTAGCACGTGCTCCCTGCCAGCGACGCTCGCTTCGGTGCGTGTCGTGCATCCGGGAGCTGCCATTTCCGAGGTGGTAATCGAACCCGCGCCGCGCCGTGCCGCGCCCGCAAAAAAGAGAGAGAGCTCAAAGACGGCAGAGCGCGGCGGCCGAAAATGGGTCGCGCCGGGCGCGGTGCAAGAAACGCACGGGAAGCAGCCTTTTGGTGTAGGAAGAGCGCACGAGGACCACGCATCAGCGTCTCACGGGCGGCACATCGCCCTGCGAAGGCGTGGAAACTGAAGCCGGTCAGAAAAAGGTCGCTTGTCGGAGGAAGGTGACTCACAAGTTGGTGAAAAATCAACGTTATCATATTTTTTTGGGGGGGGGGAGGAAATCATTATATTATGAACTTAAAAGTATTTAATGTAAAAATTGATCAAACAATAACATCAAAACAATAACATCAAATTGTTTAAAATGAAATAAAACTTTAATAAAATATGAACGAAGTACCCAATTTTTAAGTTGTATTTTATTTACTTCGAGGAGGAGGAGAGATGTAAAAACTGATCAAACAATAACATCAAAATATTCGGATAGTTTAAAATTAAATAAAACGCTAATAAAATATAAACGGAGTACCCAATTTTTAAGTTGCATTTTATTTAATTCGAGGAGGAGGGGAGATGTAAAAATTGATCAAACAATAACATCAAAATATTTTTATTGTTTAAATTTTAAAAACTTTAATAAAATATAAATGGAGTGCACAATTTTTAAGTTGTACGTTATTTCACTAGGGAAGGAGAGGAGGTCGAGACGGAGAACTCATCTTGTAGGGTTATAAGAAATACGAGCCGTTACAATGAGAGGAGGAGGAAGAAATGGTTACGTTTTAATGGCCTCCTACACAACATATACTGATTGATATAACCAAGGGAAAATCCGTGGACAGTCGCCTTCATTTAGAACACTTTGCCATAGCAGAATAGGTAATTTCGCTCTATATAATACTGTTGCTCCATTTCATTTCATTCGAACTTCAACAAATGAAACGTAGAGAAAACGTATTTCTTGGAATCATAACAGATTTTGAGTTGCAGACGATTTCGTGTTATTTAGAAATATTCCAAATTTTTGTCGGTATTTCCTTTTTCGATCTCAGTGCCCCCACTATATGGCTACCATAATTGTACCGTACGGAACATTGTGAATAGAACACTACGAGAGAGACTTCTTGCTCCACTTAGAACTACCACCGCTCGGATAGACAAGAACTACTTGCTCCATGGCACCAATCCGGAAATATCGGTAACTTTATTTAAAATATATTTTAGTTTCCGTGTCAATTAGAAAGGAAAGAATCGAACAAACTATTCGATATTTCGTTGACGAAATTACCATAAAATGTATTAATAACAGAAACATTGAGAGTGTAATGATAAAAAACCTTCAGGATTTGTTGCGCACACCAAATTATCTAAAACGGCATCTTGTACCAACCGTCTTCTTTCGCATAAAAACGGTTTTGAAATATTTCATTTGCATTTTTTCGATGGAAATTTACTCCCAAACTCACATTTATTAATGTTTCGTATTTTTCATAAAAGAGGTTTCCTCAAAGGAATGTACGGGAATTTTATAGGTATCGAAATTAACCAGGAATGACAATACCATATTGGACGTAAAGGAATTAATTACAGAATAATACATTATGTGTTGACCAATAGCAATATTACACACGATTATTACATACACTCTTCATCTTTCTCTTTTAGCTCATTCTGGATTTTTAATATGCAAATTACTATTTCCTACATCAAGCTGTCGGTGGGGTGAGTCTTTACATGCTTCCTTCTTCTCCTGAAGTCTTGGCATCGCCTCCGATACTTAACCTCCAGTGCAATCCAGCATTTATATTCCTTCGCAGGCACTCCACAAACGGCTTTCTTTGACTGCCAAGGCGTGAGTAAGTCCCTCTCAGAGTCTGGGTTACATTTGAAACCGCGCACTTTGTTCTCTCCGTCGTCAGCTCGCCTGCGGTTTTTGTTCTTTTCTTCCGACCACTTTCGCCTTTCCGTTTGTCTTTTGTTTCCTCGCCGACGAGTCTGCGCTTTGCCACCCACGTAGTCGTTGTCCCTCGTCTACTTCCTCTGCCGTTCTGAGCGTCGTTTCCTTTGAGGCGGGCAATTGCCGCGCTCCGCTGTTGTGCTCGATTGCGACCGCTGATGCTTTTCCTTTTTCTTTGCCATAAATCTTGAAGTGCCCGCCGTTACGGCCGCGCTCTGCCTCCTCCATCGCCGATCTCGTTGCCATTATCATTGCCCGCCCTGCCTGCCCCACTGCGAGTCACACTGGCGAACCTCCTGCTCTGCCACTGCGCGCACCGCCTCAATGACAGTCGTGACAAGCGCTGCAGCGTCTCTGGCTGGGAGGTCCTTGGGTTCGAACGGGAGAGGTAGTTCGGGACAACAGATGACACGGCAGTGCCTCTGACCGGGAGGTCCTGAGGTTGCACTCCCCACAGTGGCAACATTTGCAAGACTAGCCGGAGAAGTAGGTGGAGTTCTGTCGCTGCCTGGAGGAGAATTCTAGAGGCCGGCTGTTCTGATCAGTAATCCAGGGGTGTCCAACTTGCAAGGTCTCAAGGGCCACAATTAAAATATTTAATATGATTGGGGGCCATATTTTCATTACTCCTGCAATACACACCTGACTTCCCCATATTGTTGATCTTGGTACTTGGCCCGGCGTCTCTGAAACGGGGGGATTGAACCTTGCCTGATATCAGGCCGTACCACGCATAACGCAGTGAAGCACAGAGGAGTGATTTTGAATTTCTGAATTTACTATAAAAATAATTCTTTGCATTTAAACTTTCCTTATTTTTATATTAAAGGGGGTGTTTCCCCGGCAGAGCGCATGCGCTAGGCCTACAATGTTTGCGCCTGACGTGGAAGCAAAGGGATTTTGACTAATAATAACCTTTCACGGGCCACAATAAATGACACCACAGCCCGCATGTGGCTCGGGGGCCGCCAGTTGGACAACCCTGGTATATGTAATCGATCAACTTTTTTTAAAACAATTTCGTTAAGGTTCGCTAGGTCATGTAGCGATCACGTTGGTTGTTTACATTAGAGTCACAATATGGGAACGTGACACGTAAGGACAACACACAAATCCCACAAAAATATCCATTCCCGAGGCGAGATTCGAACCCGCGATCGTTGGAGCAAGCTGCGGTCCTACAGCCTTACTGACTTCTGGTATCCAGGTCGACCGATCGACTTTTGTTTCCCTTAAATATAAGTATATTCACGTGATAGATGTAGATGTTAGGATTGGAGAAAAAATATGAAAGCTTGTGTATGATGCATGCAAAAATGATGTAGGACACATTGTTTTGGCGACGCATGTGTTTTAAATATGTTTCTAAACAAAACGATTCGTTTTTAGATGTTTGTTAAGAATAATAATTATTTGAAAAATAATCGATTAAAATTATATTATCATCTTGCCTCTCTACCGTTTCATTGATGACAACGTTTATCTTGCGTTAATTATGGGATTACAGTTATGACCGTATAGCAAATAAATGAAACTGTTAATAGCAAATTCTGATTAAGAAAGAGGGCAATCTGGTGTCTAATAACTACTTAGAATGAATTCCAATGTCGGAAACGTGATTAATAAGATTGATAAGTGTTGAAGTTAATTTACTTTAAACATATAATTACATATTTTATAATTACTCGTTTATGTAAGATTGTGTGCGAAGAAAACGCTCTGTGTAAGCTAGTTAGATTCTTAAATTACGCACTCATCAACAGGAATCTGCGGCCAGATGTTCGAGGAGTCCTAAATATAATTTATCTACGAACTTGCGTAGAATTATTAAACAAAATATAATGTGTAGGGTTGCGGAATAATTTAAATATCCATTGCACTATGATTGTTCAACAGTGTAGACTAAGCGACAAAAATAGTAATGATCACATGATAAATGACCAAATGACCATAAGACCACATTTAAAATTTCTTGCTAATTCTGCTTGAAATGACATCTTATATCTTCAATAATGTTACCATGGGCACCATGAAAAGAATGCAATAGGTTGTGATCGTTGTGAACAAGTCTGAAAACTAAATAACTGGTCCTTGTGAGAAACACGCCGGCCTGGATGGCAGAGTCCGAGTTCGAAGGGCCGTAGCTGCTTCGTGCCTGAAGGGTTGCGGGTTCGAATCCCCCCCGCGGCATGAATGATTGTATGTGTTCCTATATACAGAATGCGAGTTTCTCTACCAAAAACAACTTAATATCAAACCCTCCAGAGATGATCTCCCCTTCAATTAAAAATGAATTATTGGCTCGTAATTAATTTGTATATTAAGCACCCATTGGATTCCTAATTACTAGAGCCCGCAAGTTTGGCAAAATGCCTTTTTGTTATTACAACTATTTTATGACTTTCAAGAATAGGAATCAATTAATGGTACTTGTTGGTTTGTTTTAGTAGATTTTCATTTTGCCTTTTTTTAGCCTGTGATACCTATTTCAGCCATTTTGTCTTATGTTTGCCCTTCAAAAACATCAACTTATTCAACTGCTTATTATTCACATCAGTCGAATAAAGCACCAAGTTGGTTGAATTGTTTAACAGCCGACCACCGATGAAATGTCGGTTGTGTCTCTGTCGGTCGTGTGCAAGGAGTCTGCGGCCGCGAAGGCGCGGGCGCCGGCGCGAGACGCAGATGGCGCCGGCGATAGCAGCGCGGCTGCCGAGCCGAGCATCGAACCCCGGCCCGGAGGCTGCGCTCGGCGAGCGCGCGGGACGGCGCCGGGCTGTGAACCGCGGCCCGCGGCGCGAGCACGCGAGCGCACGTTCCATCCTGATTGCGCCGCGCCCGACGTCGACGCTGGACGCTCTTTGAATGGAAGAGGGCCTTCTTTACTCCATGGAAGATTCAGGGGCGACCCGATGCGGGAACTTTTCAACCTGGGTTCTTATCACGATCCGGTCACGGCGTGCAGTTTGTGATGAACGAAGCAAGTTCACGGCATACTCCCATTTCTTCGGTCTTATGGAATGTGTGTGTGTGTGTGTGTGTGTGTGTGTGTGTGTGTGTGTGTGTGTGTGTGTGTGTGTGTGTGGTCATTGCCGGCGGTAAGCATGGGCAAACAGGCGGTCGTCTGAGGCTCTGCAAGTCAAGGGGCCCGATGATATGGGACTAATGAGAAAAGAAATTGGGGAAAAATTGACGAAGAAATTAGGACTCGAGAAAATCGTTTTCGTAATTTTGTCAATCACTGTTCAATGTACTAATATTTCATAAACGTTTCAATTACTTTTATCTTAAGTAGTTAGTTGTAAGTTAACTTATAAGGGACGACTATGGAATTAATCAAATGGCGCTAACATTAAAATAGGTTCTAATGAAATTCATATTTATAATTTCATGGTTTTACTCGTAACAAATGATTTTATTAAACCCTAACTAAACACAACAAATCGTTTTAAGCTCACCAACAAAATTGTATAATTATAAAATACATTTCCAAAAACTTTTTCTAGCGTAATCGTTTTAATTTTTGTTATTTGTTGAAATACAATACAATTCATACAGTTTCTTGATACATCTTTCACATTTTACGTTTTTCTGAGGGGCATTACTTTTCAGCAATATCCTAGGCATAAAATTGTCACTCTGTATGGTGTCCCACCAACAATGGGGCACCCCGGTAGCATCGAAACACGATCCCGAAATGGAGCTCTTGCTCAATAACGCGGAATTATGGGACTAGTAATACTCCGTAGAGATATTGTTTGAAATATTTTTAGTTTTCGAGAAATTTATTCACCTTTGTTTTTGTTTTTTAATGGAACACAATATAGCCGAAGGTTACCTTCATTGCAAAAAAATATAAAAAAAGTAATAATCGAAACTATGGTTTTATTTCTATTTGCCTTGGGTGACGAACCTCAAAAAAAGGATTGTCGATCCAAATGACATAGGATGCTGTTTAAATTCCTTTTATCCAAATGTTGGCTAAAATGAATTTAGGGCGCAGTGTGTTAAAACTCATTCATGTGCACCTTCAGCGCCCAATAAAGTGAATGGAGAAGTGAAAGAAATGTGAATGGCTTTCCGTTCTTCTGAATGAACAATTCCATGAATTCAAAAGTGTGAGGTTCGTGTTATTAGTTTATTTCGTCAACAAAAATAGTTCTTAAACACAGTAGAACCTCGCTAATTCAAAGTCCGCAAATCCGAAATTTCGGATAATCCAAACAAATTTCGGATAATCCGAACAAAATTCGGAATGAAGTTAAAATATTTATATGTAGTGTATAGAAAGGATTTTATAATTACTGTAGAACTGAACAACTAATAATGGAAACACAAGTTATCGAAATGAAACCGTTATTACAATGGTAGCTACAGTGTATATCACGTTTATGTAGCAGTAATTTTCGCTTAGAGGAACTTGCAAAATATGTAATATTTTGCTGTAAGAAGCTGAATTTTCTTGATGATGCGATGCGATTGTATGATGCGGTGGTTAAGCTACGTTGCCATTTTCTAACATCGCTGCGCGTAGGTGTATTTGTAGATGTACGGAACATTTTTTGGATAATGCGAACATTTCCGAATCTGAGCACACCACACCCCCAAATAGTTCGGATTACGGGGGTTCTACGGTATAAATAAATTATGCTTTCTGCTTTCGAATTCTCGAAGTATAAATTACTCCACGGAAGAAAAATTATTTTATTTATCTGTTTTATTTGAACTATGTAGGGGTGTACTTCATAAAAGTGCTATCTGTATCAATCATTTATATTTTAGTCCTCCAGAACTTCTACATTAATTCTACTCTAGAAATTTTTTTTCCAACTGTCTCAAAAAAAGAGTTCATTAGTTTTAATCCGAAAGTGAGAGATTTCTCATTTTGAAAAATGCAGAGACGCAATTGCAATTTCTTTAATACTCCATTGCAATCAGCAGATGACCGCGGAAAGCCTGACTCGGCACAAGATTTATAAATTGTTTTGCAATAGTATATAGTTAGTTATATTAGTTACCCAGCAAGGGCAAAGTATTTTTTCTGCTTGCGCAAAAAACACAATAATTCTCGACATTTAAAGACAACAGAACAATTCTTTATGAATCATCAGTGATCCGAAAACATCAGAAAAGATTAGAAAGACATTCAAAAAAATCTTGCAATGAACAGTTTAGGTAACAGTATTAATGTAAAGAGACTGAAACGGTTTAAGCCACTAGATTTGAGTCAAATACTTTACTCATTTACGAAGAGTCATCATTCTTCACACGTGTTTCTATGCACAACACATGATTTGTCTAATGCTCTTTAGATAAACAAATAGCAAATACATAGAATATACAAAGAATATTGTCTGAAAATCCCATATCCTGCATGAATTCTTTTGAATTTTTTTTTTGCTTCAGAATGGAGTACCCCAAACGTGCGCAAAGGGCACGAGATTCCTCCGTAGGACTGGTCCCACCCTTTTGCGAAGGGCAGTCGGCGGGCGCGGGTGCGGAAGAGCCGCGAACCCGTGGTCGGCGACCGGCGGGGGTGGAGGTGGCGGCGGCGGGGGC
>BOPP01000128.1:2345960-2530848 GCA_017312745.1 Gryllus bimaculatus
GGGCGGGCGGGCAGGCGTAGCGACCTCTTTGAAATATCAACCATAACT
Organism: Gryllus bimaculatus; assembly: GCA_017312745.1. Lineage (NCBI taxonomy): Eukaryota > Metazoa > Arthropoda > Insecta > Orthoptera > Gryllidae > Gryllus > Gryllus bimaculatus. The sequence goes on from BOPP01000128.1 coordinate 2,346,009, forward strand.
CGTGCTATGAAAGCTATGAAAGGCGCTATGGCGGCGGCGAGGGCGCCTGGGGCGGGATGCCTGGCAAATCAGGGCACCCCTTATAAGGCGCGTGTGGATACAGAGGCTCAGGTGCGGAGTGTGTCATATGTGAAACGTCGGCGGTCGTGCACAGCGCCGGGTCACGCCGCTCCCGCCATCTGGACTCGCCCCGAACGGCGTTCGCCTTCGATGCTAAAATGAGTGATTGTTTGATTGTTAATGATTTCGGGATCGTCAAATGCTAAGATCATAGTGCATGTTTTTTTTATTGTTTTTTTCGGGAGGTAGCGGTGATCTTCACGTCTGTGATTTATTGCCCCGGCAAAGACGCCACACTATCTTACTCCCTGTTCGCAATCCTTGGCGAACGTTGGACCGATCACCTATCCTTCAAGTGCGTACCCCACAGCTCTAGAAAAGCTCCGACAAACGCCGGAGATCGGGTATGCGGCGTATACGCTTTGAATCCCCAGAAGGCCTTTGTGGCTTGTGGCGGGATAAAAAAAAATAAAATGTTGTTCTTACTCTTGAAACGAAGCCCTACACAATAGGCATTTGCCTAAATGCGAACAGCCGAGGTATTTTCTTGAATGTTCACTTCCTTGATGTGGCTAAAAAACTGAACGCTGCATGCAAAGGCATCTCCACACGTTGGGCCTTTGCTGAGCAACGAGGTACTGCTCGTCCAATCCCGAACAGCTGAGTGTGCGGCAAAAGTTCGCTTTCTTTTATGTGTCCTAAAGACGCGGTGAGTAGCGTTCACACTACTTGTGATTCGGGGAACGCTTGCTCGCTACTGGCTCAATAACGAATGTGTGCAGCCGCCTTAAGGGAACACCGAATGTTCGTCGCTCGGCAGATAGCAAGCACCCCACTCGCTCTCCAATAGGGTGTGGGCGAGCGGTCGCCACTCGCCAAACGCCGAAACATGGAGCCGCCTTCATGTCGGGGCTCTGGACATACAAATAGAGTGTATTCAGGTTGGAATAGATATTTTAAGGGGATTAGACATTTACAAATTTGGTGTCCAAGTAATAATATTGAAATTATATTCCTTCCCAATTTTAAAAAAATGAAGAAGGAGAAGACGAAGAAGAAGAAGAAGAGGAACAACAACAACAACAACAAAAAGAAAAAGAAAAAGAAGAAGAAAAAGAAGAACGAGAAGAAGAAGAAGAAGAAGAAGAAGAAGAAGAAGAAGAAGAAGAAGAAGAAAGATGGAACCGGCTCACGGCCCAATACTGTATGCTCCGAATTCACGATCAAACAAATCAATGAATTGTGTTCGGTGTTCGTTCACTTTTTTTGCTTAAGAGCTACGATTCACCACGACCTCAGCGTGTTGGGGTACATGCGCCGCAGCTCTTCGGCTTATGCGGCAAAGAAGGGGGCAGTGCTTACTTACTAACTTATTTCTAACTTAACCTATGGATGAAGCCGGCACTTTGGCCGGCAACCTAAGATTAGCACAAGACTTTGTATTTTACTACATGCTTATTTGTTTTAGTTTTCTTAGATTTTTTTTTCATTCACACGCACATTCACACTAGGTTCTATTTACACTTGACACACGCACTTTCACACGACACTACGCACCCTCAACATCCAGCTGACACATTCTTCTCCAATACGTCTCTGTAATATTGAATGCATCATAAAACCATCCGAGAACCCTTTTATAAACCCCACAGATGCGCGGTCACGCAAACTCCAAGCAAAGTCTCGAAGCCCAAACGCTTCGTAGGCGCCTTGTTCAGCAGGGTGCGGCGCGGCGACGCGACGGGAGCGGCGAGCTTCATCCGGAGCGAATGCCCGGCCGCGCCCGGGGGCACGCGCGCAGCGCTGCGCCGGCGATGAAAGCGGGCGGTGCGAAAGCAACGCAACGCGACGCGACGCGAAGCGAAGCGAAACGGCGCGACGCACGCGACGCGACGCGACGCGACGCGACGCGACGCGACGCGGCGGCTGCTGCAGGCTCGCAGACGAAGGGCGTCCCTGTCTCTTTTGCTCTTACTCTTTTTACTTTCTCGCTACGGAGTAGAGAGAACGATATGTAATCCTGGGCGAAAAAACGGCGAATTTTCGGTGGAATAACTCTTCATTAAAGTAATGAAGGGTTAGGTAACGAAAAAGTGGATAACTCCAGATGCTAAATTTAGAAAAAAAAATTATATAACTATAATAAATATAATACGTGGTGTAGCCAGAATCAATGTTCTGTGTGTCATTAAAACCGGAAAGTCGATTGACGGCAAAACGTCTGTCTGTACATCTGTGAACAATGGTGGCGACTAAACCGTTCAGCTAATTTCCTCCAAAATTGATATTCCGTAATTGATATGGCTGTCGCGGCCCCTCTTGAATTCAAATTCGATATTTTAATTTTGAGATGTACTTTACATGAAACCCTTAGGTCATTTTCCAAATTTAAAAAAAAAAATGGCTCAATTGTTTTTTAAAAAAATTTATTGTTGGATAGTGTGAAAGACATTTAAGATAACTGTGCAGGTCTCATGATCGTTAAAAACCCTGTATTTTCAAAATTCCGAAAGTTCAAACTTTTTTCGGGGTCTTTCCAGAACTAAAATATTAAAGATAGAATTTTTCTTCCTAATGAAATCTGTTCATTAAAGTTAGATTTAGAAATAAGGTCACGCACAATTTCTCGAAAATTTGAGTATTTTGGAGGTGAAACAACGAGCGAGAAAGTATGTGCTATTTTAGTACCACTAATTTTGTTGGGTTTTATTCAGCTGAAGTCGGTTACTCTCTACCTCTCAAAGGGGTGTATCTTGGAGTATTCAAAACGTACTAAGTGGGAACTAACCCACAGACGGGATCCTCTAATGTCAGGTCTGAAGAAAGCGAGACCTTCCGCCACAACACACCCATCAAGGGTAAGGAACAAACGAGAATGCCTGGGGCATGGTTTAAACTCATGACCTTTCCGGCTGAGGTGAAGTGTTGGTACGCGCTCTTAGCCACCTCAGACGCACAAGTCGGCCAAAGAATTAATAACAATTAAATTCACAGGCGAGCCAGTAGAAGATTATAAAAACAAAATGTTATTGGCGGACACAAGGTTGTGTTTCATAATTAATAATGTGTGGATTGGGTAAAGCATGCATGTCAAATTGGTGGTAGCGAGGCTTCGTATTCCCCTGTAAATTACAGAATCAGTGTTCAACGTCTGCATTCCACTCGGTAGAAATTCGACCCATGTCTGTCTTGAGTTGGACGAACGTGTCATCCCACGCTAACTGAACTTCCGCTGGAATGCAGACGCTAATGAATACGGAGCGACGGCGCAATTACAGGTAGAGAAAATGTGAGAGCCTCGAAGAAACCTGCGCAAAACCTCGCTTTGTCCACCACATATTCCAGAAGCAGTGTCAAGGAATGGAGCACAGGTTGAAAACTATATTCTGTATGTTACCCAGCGCTCCTTGGGGATAATTTATCCGACATAATGCAACATATCGTCGGTGCTCAGGAGAAATTAAATCTAAAAAAATCGTCATTCTTGAGTTAAATAAAAAAATGTTCAGAAAATAATACATTTCAATCAATAAAATTTCATAAACATGCTTCACCAGGCAGCTGGTTTGTACAGTAAAACACTTCGGCTTTGGCAGCGATATAAATACCCCTGTTCAAGATGATTACGTTCAAAAAGTCTCTCTTCTTGCGCGGAATGGTGTGAGTGGCTGAATGATTGTTGTTTGGGCTGCTCTCCTTTGCCCTGGTGTCAAGAGTGGTTTGAAGAGGCGGATGTGACCACGTGCGGGAAGGGGGCCAAGTGGTGCGGAGCTCGCCTCGCCTCGGCTGAGCGGTCGCTTGCCTTTACGCGCCGGGCAACCAGGACCTTGCAACTCGCCATCGAAACCGGGGACAAAGCTGGAGGGTGCTACGATTGGAGTCGCTAGTGCCGCCGGGTGTACCAGCAGGTTAGGCTCGCCATACAAATTGGTTAATTTGTGAGAAATACGAAAAGTGTCTTCGAAATGTTCAATTATTCATAATACACACATATAAGAAACCTCGGATGAAAGCGCGAACATCGGCGCTATCTTTTGTAACATTAAGGGCCTGCGTGCGACTCACGCAGGTTGCGCGCTCACGCAGCAGCCACGCACTCACGCAGCAGCCACGCACGTTTTAAGCGTCGTTGGCAGCAGTTTGTATCTTAGATCCTGTAAGAAAGTGCTGAAGGATAGCGCGCAACTGTAATGGTTTCCACCTCGTTAAATGGGAGTTAAAAGGCCCTGACGTACAGTGAGCCGATTAATGGCGAAATTTCGGTCGGCCGACAGCCGATGGACTAAACGAAAAGAAGCAAATCTTCGGCTGATTGACGATGTGTTCGGACGCCGTGGGGAAAGGATGTTCGGTTTCACTATAATTATTTCCATTTACTACTACGTGCTCAAACGAACGGAACATCGAACGGAAATGTCCGACGTCGGGCGACCGAAATTTCGGGCAAAATCGGTGCCACTGTGACCGACAGACCCGACTCCTCCATACCCTATTACGATGCCAAAATTCAGTTTAGTCTGATATTTGCGTGAGTTACACATGAGAAGTGGAATGAGGCTCGAGAACCTCTCTGTTATCACGGTTGATAGTATATTGACATGTTATAAGGTGTCTAACAAACTATGGGTCACCCACATAACTTCTAAACGGTTTGCGATATCGAAATGCAGTTATAGCTTACAAATGCAGAATCATGCTGCACGTAATATTCCGTAGAGATGTTGTTTGAAATATTTTTAGTTTTCGAGAAATTTAATCACCTCTGATATTTAAAATAAAATGATATATTTTACTCACTAGCAATAGATAATAAAAAGAGGAATGCAATGAAATAACATATTTTAATATTCTGATAGTATTTTGAGTATAAAATTACACTTTCTGATGTGTGATTTTAAATAAAACGTACAATATTTGCTGTAGCCCTTCATGTAACTTTGGGGAGGATGGACTTCACGAACTCTCCCCTCTCCTCGCAACATTACCGGTGCCGTGAAGGCACTCTTCCCCAAAGGCAACTGTTGCAAGGGCTTCTACAGCAAATATTGTTTGTTTAATTTAAAATCACATGTCAGAAAGTTTAATTTTCTACCCAAAATACTGTCAGACCATTAACATATGTTACATAATTGCATTACTCTTTTTATTATTTATCTATTGCTAGTGAGAAAAATATAAAATTTTATTTAAAATATCAAAGATGATTACATTTCTAGAAAATTAAAATATTTAAAAGAATATCTCTACGACATATTACTTGCCCCATGATTCTGCACTGTTGAGCAAAAACTGCATTTCGATATCGTGAACCGTTTAGGAGTTATGGGGGAGACCCATAGTTTGCTGGACTCTGTACACTTATGCCCTTTCTAAAAGAAAGATTCGATTGCCATTTAGAACATGCTATCACTGCCGGCAGAATTGCTGTGCAGCATTGAGTAAAACGGCAGAAAAGCAAAAGGTAAACTACATCATTCGATGTGTTCTTTACGACTTGCTTGCCATCTACCTTTTTCTTAAACCTTTCGCTCTGCACGTTGTGAAAGTTACAAATTCTCAAAGGCGTAAAATCTCCGCTTGTAGAATACTAATTGCTTCTCTGCTGTGACTAGATAAGTATCCCACATGATAAAATATCAGTAGTAAGACAGAAAGTGGTAATTGGTGAAATTTTATTGGTCTCGTAAATTGATATAGCAAATATTTGGATTTAATATCCAATCAACAATTGTAGAAGTGTTTCCAACAAAGTAAGTATCACATTATTGTTCGTTCACTACTCCTATACAAAACAATGTGTATCGCCTTAGAGTTCTCATAGAATTCCAACTATGCAGACTGAAAATATTTCAAAGTGAAATAAAACTACTTGTAATGTTTCAAATTACAGAATTATAAAATATTTATCACTATAAATCCTCGACTTCTGAGTGCCTTTTCATACAAACCTTCGTACATTTGACGACTCGCTACCACATAAAAAGTTTTACGTGACATTCGTTTTGGTAACGAGAGTTCAAACGTCTGGCCCAAAAACAGTAGTATGCAGCAACGGTTTGTGTTTCTAACAGATACCAATTATTATAAATGTATTTCTGTCTTCATACAATTACACACAAGAGAGAGAATATTACAATGCGCTCATAAATATCCCGAAATAGCATATATTTACATTCCACAAAAAGCAGAATGCAAAGCGTAGATGCGTACACGATTGAAAATATTTCAAAGTGAAATAAAATTATTTGTAATGTTTAAAATTAGAGAATTATAAAATATTTATCACTATAATTCCTGGACTTCTGAGTGTCTTTTCATACAAACCTTCGTACATTTGACGACTCGCTACCACATAAAAAGTTTTACGTGGCATTCGTTTTGGTACCGAGAGTTCAAATGTCTGGTCCAAAACAGTAGTATGCAGCAACGGTTCGCGTTTCTAACAGATATCAATTATTATAAATGTATTTCTGTCTTCATAATAATTACACACAAGAGAGAAAATATTACAATGCGCTCATAAATATCCCGAAATAGCATATGTTTACATTCCACAAAAAGCAGAATGCGAAGTGTAGATCCGCACACGATGAAAGAAAAATATTCAAAATGGTGGACGAAAAATTGAAAAATACAGACAATGTGAGAATAAAGTGCATATTGGTTGCAACGCCATTATTATAGAAAGATCAAATACTATCAAATTGTTGTTCATGATCCATGAATTGTTGATTTTGCTAATGCAGCCATTTGTCTAGTTTTGTGATTACTACATACCTGATTTTGGAATCAATAGGTTCAAAATAATCTTCTTTCCGTGCATAGCTCATCCTCCATATCCTGCATCCAACCAAGAACGCAGCGCTACTTTGAGAGACTGGTAGGATTTTCCTTATATGACGATGCACTTCTCAAAATTAAAGACAATGTGAAAAAGGTAGATATAATGCGACGTGTATTCAACTAATGAACTACCCAAACCACTCCCGACCTCTTCGCACTTCGACAGTGTCTGAAAACAAGTGACTTTCGTGAAAGGGCGGCGGGACGAAGTGGCCGATGTTCAGTTGTTGATGGCGCTTTCAGTTGTTGGTGGCAGCCCTGTTCTGTGGGGATACGACGGAAGGAGTAGTCAAGGACAGAAGCGTCTCTGGAAAACTCATGTTTTGGCCCTTCTGGTCAGTAGGCACGTTATTCTTTGCCACTTAGGTGCTGTGCCATCCAGCCGAATGCTTACTTCTGATGTACTTTCTATTTTTTTTATTTGGAGTTAAATTATGGTGAGAATTATTTTTACGATGAAAAGGACGAAAAAATATAAGAAAAAAGTACAACTTAAATAAATTAAACATTTTATTAATTCAAACAAAAATACTATAATTATGCTTATATCTCTTTTAATTATATTAAAAATGCATTCCCTATCGACGTCGACGAGTTTCTTAATTTATATACTCCATTTTGTTTTTAGTTGAGGGAGAATATTCGTTAGACATGAATGAATCTCGAGAACGATAATACAATTCTACTATAAAGATTTATTTGATTCATTGATACAACAAAAAGTGCATAATTCTTTAAATATGTTAAATCGCGTGTTTGTGACCGTCAGTCTTCATTTACACATTTTCATTTTTTAATTCATTTTCATTTTTTCGACAATGCAGCACTTCGTAAAATCGTGTATTTTGAGTCTGTAATCAGAAATACTGAAGTTGGAGAGACTTGGAAAGATGATGCAATGTAAATTGAGGCAATGTAAATCTAGACATTCTCCTAGAAAATAGTGTCTAGCGAAGAAAGGCCATAGTATTTTGAGTCAAACGCAGGTACTCCTGACAATCCGGCGTCTCTTACGCAGTCAAATTAATTTAAATCCGTGCGACCCGGCAAAAAATTTAGGAAAAAATATATCAGCAGTCAAAAAATATAATTAATAACGGAACAAAATGGCAACGTATTAATCTGAACAGTTAGTCGATCCTTTATCACCTGACCACACGAGACGTTACACCATAAAAATTGTTAGTTAAGTAGAGAAATATGTTTCTATTTTTACTAGTATAAAATTCATAAGGATAGCCCATAAGACACTTGCCTAAAGAAACATTTCATGCGGGTCTGACGAGAATGACGCGCACTTAACGGGTGATAGTTGAAGCCTGAAGTGCGTTAAGCGGAGAAATTAAAAATTATTACAGCGCGAGCAAATGCTGGTAATGTAGTATATCATGCAATCGAATTTAAATAAAATGTTTAACTTTTAATTGTGAAATTGTTTTTATTTATAAAAATTACTCGAAGGTCAGCTGATCGGAGATACTTCAGTCGCTCTCGCGCTTTCGACCGCAGATAGCGCAATGTGTGCGACATTATTTTTGTAGAGCAAAGCCCTTGATATTTGGCACCAAAATGAACCCACTCAGATTAAAACCGCTCTCCTGTAAAATAATTTTCCCTTTGAATGCATCGACCGTATCTAAATTCCCCATTCCATCTGCGTCTACGAGATCTATTCCAGCCGAGTTCACGACGTGAGTGGTAAGCTGCTCTCTCGCAAAACAAGCCTTCAGCTTAGCAGGGAATTCGGGCGCGCGGAGCGGTGTAGAGGCGCTAGGGGCGGCTGGCCACCAGGCGACTGTGGGCGGGGCAGAGGTGGCGGGGAGTCTGGGAGGCGCAGGCCGGAAGGGCGGGCGGCAGCAGGACGGGCGGGGCAGGAGAGACGAAGTCAGGACGGGGAGGACGGGTTAGGTGGGACATATGGGCGGACAAGAGGGGGAAGGGCGGTAGGGCCGGGCGGATGGAGAGGGCGGGGCAGGCGGGCACGCTGAGCGGGCGACGCGGGCGGCGAGGGGCTGGGAAGGCGGGGGGAGGTGGGAAGGGGCGGTGAACAAGGCCGGGGCGGGCGGGGTGCTGCGGAGCAAGAAGGGAGAAGGGCGGCGAGGACGGGTGTAGGCGGGACATGTGGGGCGGACGGACGGAGAAGGGTCGGGTAGGGCCAGGAGGGATGGAGAGGGCGGGTGTAGGCGGGTCAAGCGGGGCGGCGCGCGGTGGGGCAACGCGGGGCGGCGAGGGGCTTGGGAAGGGACGGGGGAGGTGGGGAGGCGGTGGACAAGGCGAAGCGGGGCGGGGTGGGCGGTGCAGAACGGGGCGGGTCGGGTTGAAACAAAGCAGGTCGGGAGGGCGGGCGAGGACGGTTATGGGGTTACTGGGACATGTGGGTCAGACAGACGGCGAAAGGCCGAGGATGGGAGGGCGGGAAGGGGCGGCGGCAGCGGCGGCGACGGGCGGCGAGGGACTTGGGAGGGGCGCGGACAGGCTAGCGGGCGGGGGCGGGCGTCTGCCGGTGTCGCCCCGCGCTTTCTACAGGGAAATGAGGAGGAGTGGGAGCGGCTGCCGGTCGCTCCACATGCGCGCGTCGCCGTGTCATTATGTTAATTGCGACGCCCGCAACAAAAGAGGGCAGTGAGCGCCGGCCGCGGATGCCAGCCCTCCGGTCGCGCTGCCCACGAGAGAGACAGGAAGAGAGAGAGGTATCGTCTCTCAGACGGAAGGCACCAGTCCGACAGGAAGCAGGGCAACGTCGGGTTGCGAAGACGCAGTTTTCACTACGATGGCGGACGAGTTGTTGAGTAGACAAGTGAAACGAAGCACAGTATGAATACATCCTAAGAGGCTTGAAATTGAATGTAAGGATGCTATTCTTTACGTGGCGAGACTCAGTCCATCAGAGCCGCTCTTTCGCATGTCCACTTGGAAGGGGAGGCGGAGAGAGTTGGTTCTTTAAATTTCATTGATTTTTAACATTTCAAACGATGGACTAGTCGCAGAAACAAAATAAGACGCAGTAGCATCACAAGTATGCCATTAATCGGTAATGTTAATATCTCAATGTTCGTGAAAGTGTGGCATACTTTATTACTTTACATGCCTTAACTGGTCTGTATGAAGAGTTTCGGGCAGTAACAAATATGAAGAGAAGATTCTCTTCAACCAAAATCGAGATAAAAAGCATTTACGAATAGCGGGAAACTTCCTGAGACTGGTGTGGCTTATCTTGTTTCTGCCTCTGCCCCAAGCCCTTCCCTTGTGTCATGTCCCTGGCAGGATATATTAACACATTTCTAGCATGGAACGTCAATTTCTGTAAGAAGGGACGATCCCCGACATTCCGCCCGTCTATTCATACTCTGGACAATATTCTTAGGCGTTCACAAAATGAAGATGGAAGACAGGTTTCGCTGGGACAAACTGGGATTCTATACAGATTTTCACATGAAATTTTACTTTCATTTGTACTTACACGTCATAATAAAACCTCTGCATTGAATGTACAATGAATATTTGCAGTTTTACTTAACTTCATCACAACACTATTTTACAAAACTAAATCACTCAAGTTTTGCTCCCTTCAGTGTATTCACAGAATTGTCAGAAAAGAAATGCAATTGAGTATTTTCGTGGCGAAAGTAGCATTGTTCAAGCTTTCTAGATCTTTTTTAATTACTCGGTAGACAAAACCATTCCCAGATCCCCACCTCCTTCTTCCTTTCTCGCAGGACAATATTTATTTTCAGTTGTTCATAAAACAGGTCTGAAAAGTTGCATTGCTGTAAATTGAATTTTCTTGACCTTCGTAACCAAAGTAAATTTGAACGAACGAAAAAACTTTTTTAATTTAGTTTCATTAACTAGTAACATTGTGCATAAATTTGATAAATGTAAGGATAACTTGAAAGTATAACATGTTGAATATTATATGATAATGAAGGTTTGAGTAATTATGTTTTTTTATTATAAAATTACACAACATTTTGCATTCGACAGTTTTAGATGAGTCTTAATGATAGCTGGTGATTTTTACAAAACCTCTCAGTGACGTTTTTTCTGTGCAAACAAAAAGTAATCTCAATGAGAATCCAATTAGAGATCAATGGCAAAGGAAACACATTTCTTCATGGAAATTAAAACCTCATATGACGCCCAAAATCTTCATCACGCGTATAGATTATTCCCACGTTCAATTATTTTCAATATTATATTACACGAAACCCTTGAACTCCTCAGTTCCAATTTAAACAAGGCTACATGTCGTCCGTAAATTGGCTGCTCGTCGGAGAGACCCATAAAGTGACATCCTTCTCTTTACATCCAGTGCAAGAGTTGGCCTCTGAGGCTTTGATTGCATGCTAAAACAGTTGGGCGACCCCAGATTTCGTCTGTTTCCATCGCCCGCCTGTCGCGGCGGCGAAGCGAGGCGAGGAAGAAGCAGCTGCTCGTGGTGTNGGGCGGATGCTGCGCCAGACCGGTTCGCGCCCCAGCGCTGGCATCGCCCGCGCGCCGAAGTTCAAGGCATCCGCGAACCTCACTGAATACATCAGGAAATTTTTGCACATAGAGTCGTAAAACGGTATGATTTACGTCCGAGGCAACCGCACGCTTTGAAGAGTTAAAAGTGTTTTACACTATGTTTTCGTTGTACGAATATGATAATATATAAGGTTGCATGTCCTTTACTTAAGTTATTATGTAGAGAAATATTGTCTTCCTTATTAAGAAGAAGCATCCAATAATTATTAAGTTAATACAAAAACCGCTGACATTTTTTGGACATTTTATATTCTTGAAGAACATACATCATACGACGTTTTGGAAGTTAGATTTTCACTCCCGTCATCAGTCTGTAACGTTAATAAAAAAGATAATGTAAATACGTAGTTCCGATCAGGGCTACAGTGTGCTGCTGCTGTCGTTAAATTCACATTATGCCAGGAAACCTTTATTTGCGTATATTCGCCTAGATCAGCCCATCAACATGATGTCGCATTGTCGGAATACACAGAAAAAAGTACCTTCAGTCGCCCCAATTGGGGAACCAATTCCGTCCATCGTGATTACTATAATACGTGGCTTGTATCGTGCAAAATAAAAGTCAGATTTTTTCACCGGATAATTTAGGCGGAGTATTATTGTCCAACTATCGTAACGTTTAAGTTCGCGCATGCGCAGACGCTTATAAGTATGGGTTTGAACTGAATACGATGTAGTGCTTCGCGCTGTACTAAAACTCTCTATTTGAAGCTTCTGGATGCTGGCGAAGCGGCTGTCGTAGGCGAACCGCAGAGGAGACATTGGCTAAAGGTCATTTTCGAAGAGGTCTCCCAACACTACCCTAGCGTTCAGGGGGAATCAGCAGATCATTTAGGGAGGGAGGCATCGTCATTTTTTGTTAAATCATAAATATATTTGAAGACCTGAAGTAAATTTTGATCCAAGTGCCATTTTTTTCAATTTTCGAGTTATAACCGGATTTATGGTCTATGGGCTTGATATATATTCTGATCTAAGTATATAGTGTAAATCTGTGTGTAGTTGTTCAGATCATTGACCAAAAAACGCGTGAGCTGTATGTGCCCTGCAGCAAATCATTGGGCCATGCACGCGTACGAGCATCTCACTGGGGCTTACACATTATTATTATTATTATTATTATTATTATTATTATTATTATTATTATTATTGTTGTTGTTGTTGTTATTATTATTATATTTTTTGTCATAATGTGTTTGTCGCATTCTTAATGCGCTGAATGCTGATATTTCGTATTCAACTTGTAAATATAAAAAAAGTATTGGCTGATTATTTAATCAATTTTTATAATTCCCTCTTATCATGTTTCTAGTTTTTAGGGACTTCATTACATAATTCGGAAAGTATAGTATATTAGAGAGATGAGTAATCAATGACTTCTTGGTTACACGTTGAATACTCCGTTTCGTAAAATATAGTCACACTCGTTGGTATGTAACGAGTACGAAATTGTTTCGCAGCACATTTAGCCGTTCCAGGGAAGTTAAGTCAATGAGACTGCTCTTCGATACCAGGTGGATCAATAATAATTTACAGAAGCAGATGCGCATCCAGAGATGAATTTTGGGAGGGGAAATTCAGAAAGTTTGGTTCGAAGGTGTCATATTACAGAGTTTGTAAAATGTCGTAGGCTTCAGTTATGCTGAAATACCACTTTATTCTGTTAATGATCATCCAAAAATATTTTTGCTTGAACGTTTCGTGATAAATTAAAATTAATAGTTACTGAAAAATTTTAGGGGATGGGAAAAGTTCCCTCCCCGAGGATCCACGGCGGCAGAAGCTAGAGAAGAGAGAAATTAACATTTTGGAACCACTAAACATATGTTTGCTTCAGTTTTTTTCCCTTATTGGGTAGTTTTGACAAATCCTTTCGGCTAAAATTTTCGGTACGGTTAAATTGGTTTCAGAAGCCTACCTCATAAAATAGCACTTCATGACCAAAATTAAACAACTGGTCAATAAAAGCTACTGAATTGCTTGTCCCATAGTATTCAAGAAACAAACATAGTTCTTCCTAGTGCATCGTTTGGCGACTCCACCTGAACGATTTTTCGGGGTCAAAATTGACCTTGGAATGCAGGCGACATTTTGTAGCGCTGCCTCGCCGCAGAGGAAGCGTGCGCGAGGAGGCGGTGGCGGAGGCGGAGGCCGGCGTGGCAACAGCGGCGGTGGCGCGGCGAGCGGCGCCGCCGGCATCGACGACCGGTCGGGCGCTGGGAGCAAACGGTCGCCGCCGCCGCCTGCTTCGCGCCCTGATACTCTCCGTGCTGAATGGGGAGCGGAACACTTGGTCGCGCTTCGCGGGGAATTAGGGGCGCGCTTGACCTTGGAATTTAATTTCACGTTGGCTCGTTTTGTTCTCTTTTACAAACTACACCCGCCGCTACTCTCTCTGGCCAGTTTAATGATTGAGTATCGCGTCTGTGAAGTTCAGAATACACAAAATGAGTAGGGAAATTCTATACATAATATGTAGTATATACAGTATATAATAGAATATAATAGTTGTATTTTGTCCTATTATTCAAATCGCGCCTTACTGAAGTTCAAATTTGCACTTCATTTGCATTCATTTGCACTTCTGTAAACGAATTCTCTTTGTCGATCGACGTGAAAGTCATTGAGTTTTCCCTCACCATGCAACAAATGAGGTATAAACAAGTTGAAAAAAGCTCAGATCATGTGGAGGCAGTAAGCTTAGCTGGCCAGAAAAGGAACCTTAGAGAGAAGTACCTGAAGTGTAAGAAACGGTGAAAACTGGGAGTATTGAAGCGTTTGTTCCACCTCGTTTTAATCTCGGTTTGCCCCTGACAAGGTTCTGTTGCTTGGGAATTACCGGTTAAGACATCACCAATCAGAATAAATGATAGACAGCCAATAGGTTATTTAAAAACAAATTGTTAACTGTGGGTACTATCAAGTAATTCCAGTCTCAATGTAGAAGTAATAAATAGACTAAGTACGCAAATGAACATAAAGAAAACTGAACTAGGCAAAAATAATAATTAAAAAATGATTAAGACGTTTCTCAATTGGTTAATTTTAATGGGAGTAATTTTTCAGGAAGGAAAATATATTGTGGAATTGATTCCTTGAGGGCTTCATTCATTTTATTCCGATATATTGGACCGCTCCTAGGTGTTCAGAAGTAACTTCCTAACGGCGTCGTACCAACTGTCTGTCGTATTCGAAGCTCGTCGGCGCAAGTGCTGGCAGTTTCCTGGTGGCGCATCTGCTGTCGGCGGCGGTCTGGCGGACGCGCGCTGTTTCCTCGTGGCGGCCGCGGCGGCGACGGGCGCTGGCGTGGCGGCGCGGGACGGCGCGTGATAAAGCGCTAAGCGGCCCCGTCGGGGAATCCCACATTGCTGGCCGGCGCACAGTTGGGCCAGAGAGGGGAAAATTTGGCTTAAAAATATATTTTTAAGCGTTTTTCGGGAATTTCGGAAATAAGAAACAAATTTTGTAATTACATGATTGCTTATTAATTTGTTTAACCTTCAAATGTTTAATTATATAACTTTAGAAACAAAACTTCCATCATGTGACACTTCTTCCAGAAGTGAATTTGTATATGAAGGCATTAACATTGGTGTAACTTCTAGGTCAAATGCCTTTGTTACAATTTCTCTCTTTTCCATTTCTGAAATCGGTGGGTCTCTGAATATTTGTCTGGTTAAACTTTTTCTATATTTGTATCTTCTTTTGTATTGTTAGTGTGTTAAATAACATCACACAGATCTCTCCTTGTTAATAAAGATCTCTCAGTACGAGATCATGAACGAAGAACAAGAAAAATGAATATTGTAGATAGAAATGCTGACAAAACTAGGTGTGAATCATTATAAACAAAGTACCTTAACGCAATATGGGGCAAACATGGGCAAACTTAAATTAATGTTTTGAAAATTGAAATTCCAGAATCCGATTCAGTTAGTATTCAGGAACTTCCCGGAAGACAACTAAAAGACTATATGAAAAACCGGATTTAAAAATTTCATTGCATTGTGACACGTGAAGTTTCTACTTGGAATTACCTAATTATTATTCAAGGAATATGTTATTTACTCATACAGATTTAAAGAACACACCTCGAAGTAACTTATCCGTAGCACGTACGATTCTGCTGCTCGAGAGAGCAAAACTATTTACATCGAAAAACACATTTTCTCAGCGCGAGGGCGAAGAAGTGCTGGTTCAAACTTGTGCTAGTTCAAACTTGAAAGCCCTGAAAGAAGTGGCGTGATTCTCCATTCCTTTCCTGATCGGGGAACGATGAAGGAGACATTTTGCTACCCCTTTTACGTGAAATGGAGCTTCTGAAGCATATTTTGATTTAGAACTTTTCGCCGACTTTCCCCTCCTCTGGCCGCACCGTGCTTCTTCTCTCGCCTTTCAGTTGGTTAACCTTGAACTCTGCTGGTGAAAAATACTAACGCAAATAGCTGTAATTGTGGGGTCTCGGACACCCAAGATAGAAAATAATTCGCTGAACGCAATATTTTTCCACGAAAAGTATATTTAATAAAATTCATCATTATTATAAGTTATATATTTTGGTAAAAGTAAAGAAATTAAATATAAGCATAAAAATGCATCAATAATGATAAACACAGAATATTATTACTAAAAAACAAATATTAGAATGTTATTAATTTCCAAAGTAGAATAACTGAAACAAAGAAAGGTTGAGTGTTGCAAACAAATAAATTTGGGGCAGATCATGCAAATATGTTTGGTCTTTCTGTGAGATCCTCGCGAACAATATTCACTACGTGATTTTCTTGTTTTCTCTGGAACTGCTAATTGTGTTCTTACCACAAGTTGATCCAAAACTTGTTACTACTGTCCACCAACTATCCCAGGATTTCTTTGTCGGTGATATTTCATATGTAAAACTGCAATGGAAATAAAAATTAAACTCTTTGTAGGCTAATGTACACAGTGTATTTTCTACCCATATTCTAATAAACGTCGTTGCTAAACATTATTGACTACATAAGAAGACATGTATTTAAAAAACTTACTTAACTATGTTGGTGGTGTCTAGGATACCCGAAGACGTTGAAATCGACTATAACTCGTCACTACACAAACAACAAGATGGTGGTTCGTGAGATCGCAAATCGTACAATTTTAAATTAATTGTACATTTTTCTCACCAGCTGTGGATAGATCATAAAAAGAGGAATACAATGATGTATCAATATATTGTGATAGAAATTTGAGGACGAAAATAAATTTTCCGAGATCTATCCATTGCTAGTGAGAGAAATATGCAGTTACATTGAAAAATCAAATATATTTAAAAATCCCGAAAATTAAAAATATTACGACCAATTTCTGTACATCATATTATTTGCCCCATGATTCAGCATTGCTGAGCGAAAACTCCATTTCGATATCATGAACCGTTTAGAAGATATGAGGGTGTCCCATAATTAGTGGGTCACCTGGTATATTGTCTGAAAACAAACGCCCAAAATTCTCTCACGAAACCTTTTTACATTTAACGTAAGATAACCCAAAATAATAACGCTTGAACAAACATGATTCTTGATCTATCTTGACTGTAATTTTATTGTTCTCTGTTGAATACTACAATTATTGGTTCCCTCAAAGAACTCACAGACTACCGAAGTTCTATTCTGACTTCTATTTCTTCCAATACCCCATTTACACCCCGTGAATGTACAGGAACAACATCGCTTGAGTTAACATTTAAACAGATTAAGAAACACTTTACATGAACGCATTCCTCATTAACCATCCTTATGTAGACACCATCTCTCCAGAAACCAATGAAAACAGCAAATTTTCATACATCGGTCTGAAATATGCTGGCAAAACTATTTTTATGTCCAACGTTTATTATGTAAAACTGAAATAGTTACCTACAGCGTTTTATATTTCTTTTGCTTTATTTGTGCGGTCATGGACTTCGGTCATGGACACGCAACGACAAATAGCCTATAATTTCCCCACCTCGATGGGGAAACAAAAAGCAGTTAAAACCTACAAATGGTTAACATCAGTCAATAAAATTTGCGTAAGTCGTGCGCTCTGTTCCCCATTCATTGTCTCCCTCGGGCGGAAACTATTTGGCAGCGAGTTGCCGGAGCGGCGGACACGTCATCGCGGGGCAGAAAGGCCACGCAGCTGCTTCCGGGGATTCGACGTAGCCTCGATAGGCACCGCCCATGAAGCGCGTAGTACTTCACTTTGTTCACGCTGGCGTAAGGGCGTTAAGCCCACAAAGCGCCGAGAAACAATTGCCGAAAAACGACAAAACGAACGTCTAAGTTAATGAATACAGAGGTGATTGAACTCGTCAAAAGAGGGACTAACTGATCTTTAAAAATTTCGTTTCTAATATAAATATAACTCTATGATATTAAAATATTACCGCTGCCTCAAAATAATGATCACTGATTTTCTTCTGAAAATAGTAAATAAGAAAAAATTGTAATTAAACATACAATATTTTTACTAATATTGTTGTTCTGGGTATAATTGTAATTTTAGGATATTAAAATATTACCCAGGTTTATCCAACTCCTCAAAGCAATAAACATTTATTTCTTTTGAAAATAGATAAAAAAATGTATATTACTACAAATAATTCCGTCATTACCTAAAATAAGAAGTGGTAACCTTTCATGTAATAAAATATAGTTCCAATTACAAAGGAGAGATAACATTTCATATTCAACTTGTAATCGGCAACGTATCATTATCATGACGCTTTCACTTTTATTTTTGAAGCCAGTGTTACTCAAATTACAGAACGTATTTGCGGTACCTAGGAACGCCACTCTCATTCGACCTTGGGATGTGACGTTTCCGGGGAACAATGTCCGTCGCTTGTTGCAGTCCACCGATCTGCCCGCGCTCTTCCCAACTACGCTGACGCTGCGGCCGCGCGTGAGATGAGCCACAAATTTATGGTGACTCCCACCCCCCCTAGGCGCTAGGCGGCGCTCAGCGGCTCTCGGTCGAGCTCCGGCCTCCACCCCCCACCTACGCCCTCCCCAACGCCACGCCTGCCGCCCTCGCAGCGACGGATCCCGATTGCATCTCGCGTTCGACTTTCACCGTCCGCCCCAACAAGGCATAGCCCGATTGCATCCCTCACACACCATGCCTGCCGCCTTGTAAGCGACGCATACCGATTGCATCCCGCCCTCGACTTTTACCGTCCGCCCCAACAAGGCATAGCCTAATTGCATCTCTCACACACCCCGACTACCGTCCTCACAGCAATGTATCCCGATTGCATTTTAGGAAATATAATATATTGATATTGAAATACTGCGCAGAATAAAGCATCAGTTGTGAAACAATAAATGAAAGGAAAATCTTAGTGATGAGACAGTTGTTTATCAACGCGCTTTGTGAGATAAACTTTATTGAGTTGTTATTAGTGATTGGGTGAGGGCTATGAAGCATACTTGACCTATCAAAAATATAGATCCTAGGCTTTAAAAACAATTTACACTCTGCATGAAACGTGTCCATAGAACAACAGTATATTATGTATTCAAAGTGGCCAGACTATTCCACATTAATATAAGGCACTGAAGGAACAATCGATTATAAAAAATATTTGTGCAAAAGCTTAATATTAACGCAGGCAACACCTTTTTCCCGAACAGTTTAAAGGTTTCAAGCGTAATATGGCGTAAATGGGTGGAGGATGCTTGTCTCTTGCCGAATATGTTTTTCGTGAGTTTGTGATGAAGCCTTTTTCATGACCCATTGTACACACTCTAAAACTTCTTTTAAAGTGAGAAAATTTAAAATACTTGGCGACTTTGTTGTTTGCGGCCAACACAACTCCTGGCTTCAGTTTGGTGCGTGTAAGTCTGGATATTCTGTGTAAACCAACAGGAAATGTATACAAAACATGCCAGGGTTTGCACAAGCTCGATTTTTTTCGATTACAAAATGAACCCCAACCATTTCAATTAATTTTATTTCATTTTTGAAAGGTGCATATCAAGATCTGTTTTCCGCTGTGTAATCAAACCTGCTGGTTCCTGGCCACTCGCCTCTGCGCAACACCTCAACGCGACACCCTTTGAAGCTGTGTTCTGCTAGCGATGGCGCGTATGCTCTCCTGCGCATCGCGTAGCGAGACTCCGCCGCAGAACACCGCAGCAGCGCCAACCCGCCGCACGTGGGAAGGTCTCCATTCAAACCAAAGCTCTGCTACGCGCCGCGGTATTCGGAAGCACGAAGCGGTGAGAAGCGGCCCAAACTCTCAACCGCTCCAGTCTCATCCACCTTCGCCCCCCCTCCCCCCGTGCGCATCACAGCCTCCGGGCCGTTGTTCGGGCGCACACTGGCCGCGCCCCCGCCGCCATCCTCACAGCTACCGTTGCCGCCGCCGCCGCCGACGACCAGCCTACCGCTCCGCGCGCCGCTTGGCCGTGGGAACCGGGGCTTCCACAAAATCCGTATTGATCACAGGGGCGGGCGCCGCGAAGCCACCGCTGTGCCCGCGAGCGCCCGTGGAGGCGGGTCGAGTTGGCAGCGCATTACATCGACGTCGATGCTTTTGTAGAAACATCGATGTTTAAACATCGATGTATTCACATCAATGTATTATCGATATTTGTTCTCTTCTGATCTCTTGTTTATGAATGAAAAATGTCCTTGATAACAATACAGCGTTGGCGCGCGACAATGGAGTAACGGTACTGCGGTGGCGGGTTCAAACCCGCCTTCCTTCGGAGGGGAAGTAAAGCTGGCTGTCCCATGTTAGTAGATTTACTTGCATGTAAAAGATCCTCAAGCCTAAATGACGCCTCTGAGCTAAATTCAAATCGCCTGTTTCTCGCCCAGGAAATACCTCCTTTCTCTGCTAGTTGGTGGAAGGAGAGTAGCGAAATTTGCGTGGTGAGACGGAAGACCAGGCCTCATGGCCTGAGTATAGCCACGTAAAATAAGGCATCAATTCAGTTCAATTTAATACTCTAAAAGTTAAAATATGAAATAATAACTGATAGTAACACTGTTATTCATGTGCTGGAACCAAAGGAACGCTGTTTGCACTAATTTCTTCGAGCAAACTCTCTCGCCGGAGATGACCGTCATCCCCTTGTCCCATTTCTTCACGTTCATTTCGCACATTTAGACACAGTCAGCAAATATGCTGTGGTCGTACGTCTGTGCCTTTATCTCGTACCCTTATTCGTCGAATTGATAAACACGAACTCTGTCAAATTAAATGCACACGAATTTAATGTTAGTAGTTCCTAATCCAGTCTAAAAACCTCGATGGTTTTTTAGTCGGTGTGTTTTGAAGATCGATGTTCGCTAACATGCATGTTGTGTTATCGATGTGGCATCACTAGAGCGCGGCGCCGCCGCCGTGGGGCGCGCGTGTTCCGGAGGCGCTTCCGCCCGGCCACTTCCGGCGTCGACGCCCCGCAGCCTCCGCTTTCCGAGCGCGGCGGAGTCGCCCGGCCTCTTGGGTTCTCGCGATGCGGGACGTCCACTGGTGAAACTTGTGGAAAGTTGCGTCTCCTCCTCTCTGATGCCTGTTTTTCGAAATATTTCTTTTTAATTATAAATAAATTTCGTTGAGATTGTCTGCAACACGCTATAGGTATATTTTGTGAGTAATTATTGAATATAAAATGTGAAAATGTAAATATTGAATGAGAGTAAATATTGGATATAAAATAATGCAGTATATAACAAAAAATAAACAAAATATATTCAGTGATAGCAGTCGATATTTCGTTGTAGTGCATATAATTTTTAATGAGAATCGAGAGATAATCAAAACACGAAAAATAGTGTGTGCGTTTTAAAAAATATATTGAAATCACTCAAGAACCGAACTTATTCTCGGGGCTTTAGCCCATTGTAAGTGATTTTTAACAGCAATACTCAATTCACGTGGAAAAGTTGAACATAAAACTGATATAAACTTAATTTTTATCTTGACATGGCATCAATCTAACCGTTTGCATATCTGCAGATATAAAAACGTTGGCTTTTCAACAAATACGCAAATATACGCCTTTAACTAAAAATTAGTGTTATTTTTTTCTACGTTTAAAATTCACTCCTTATTTTCAAATGAATTAAATACTGGTACTTAGTTGCAACTTGAAGAAATGACAGGACTAATCTTCCTTTAACTATAATCACAGACAACTTTTCTTATTTCTGTTTCACAACTCCATTCAGAAACTGCAGTCCAGTGCATGTTTTCAGTTCGTTCTTCTACAATCCAGCGTAAACGTGCACGTGACTTCAACTTAAATAAACGAACGCCAAATTATACCAATTTATAAGCATTTATCATACAATTCTCCAAAGATATTCCTTCAATTTTCCAACCCTTTATTAGATTTCTTCTTGCAGTCATCGCATCAATTTGTCAACGCATAACACTCCGCACATTTTTTCGCCGTGTCGTGCAATAGCTCGTCGTGCCGTTGCTTTGAAACTTCCTGCTGCCTCCACTTCTGGCCGCAGAGCGGAGCTGCGGGGGCGGAGACGGGCGGCATCTCGCGGGCGCTAACGAGCCAATTAACGCGGACTCTTAACGCCATGGCGCACCTCCCGGCGGATCTGCGCAGGCGCCGTCCGTGGCAAATTACCCCCAGGTACAAATGTCTCCTAATTGGGAAAAAGTTGTTGACGCGGCGGGGACGTTGGTCGAATTAAAACGGAAAGTTGCTTCTAAAAGTCTTCGTGTTCTGTGTATCCTATATGCGAGTAGCTCGCGAGAATGTTATTTTTTAAGACAATGATTGGAAAAAATCCCTGGTAAGCACATTGAACATCAAGACAAAAGTATGGTGAGAATTAAAAAAATAATAAAACGCCCTCTAGAATATGTTCAATAAGTCTGAAAATGTTTTCATAGAACCATAGCTTGAATCGGCGCTTATATCATCAGCTAGAATGCTATCCACAACTAGAATCAGCTTTACGTCGCATCTAACACAACTGATAAACTTACGTTTCCAGACAAGCGGATGGGATGCATTGTCATCCGTTGATTGTATCCTGCGAGAAAGAAACTTTTTGAACATGAATATCGTTACCTTTTATCCCCAATTGGTTTTGCATTCATTCAAATACATCATAGAACAAATTCCGTGGTGGCAGCAGATATACTGTCAAAATCCACGATTATTAATTAAGGATAGTATAGATATCAACCACAAAGTTGTCTATTACAATATAAATTTTAATGAAAATAAAAGAAAACACAGTCATTAACGAGTTTCGGGACATCATCCCGTCTTCAGTACATGATATTTGGGTATGTACTCTATTTATGTATAAATTTTACAATGTTCTTTCTTTATTCATAAGCTAATTATATTTGTTCATTCATTTTCATTATTGAAGAGCCACTGAAGATGGGATGAAGACACGAAACACTGTAGGGCTGTGTTTTCTTTTTATTAAACTTTATTTTGTAAGAAATACGTTGCGTCCGATCCGATGGCCGAGATCGCTTCGGCACTACTGCCTTGGCCCAGAAGATCACAGGTTCGAGACTCGCCTTGGGCATGTGTGTGTTGTGTGTGTGTTTCTTTATTCACCATGGTCATAATTTCATCTCACCCCCTTGGGCTGACAATCCTGGGGTACAAAAATGGAATCAGCATTTAAACTGCTGATTCCTCATATAGAAAAGTATTGCGCACCTACCCCGATAATTAAAGTTTGAACCCCGGTGGAATGCAATATCGCGTGGCCCCATGATGGTCGATTCGCGAGCCAAAAAACAACAACAAAACTACTTTGTGGTTGATAATTCCGAAATCCTTAATTAATAATCTTAAAACAAGTGTATTACATGCCACTTGTATATCTGCCACAAACTGTTCAAACTGAACTACGTTGCTTAAAACAAATTTATTTCATGCCACTTGTATATCTGCCACAAACTGTTCAAACTGAACTACGTTGCCTCAAACTGGTGTCTTCCGTCTTCTTCCTCGTCGCTGCAATTTCTTCAAACTCTTTTTCCTCTGCCTCCGTCGCCGCGTAGTCATGTCTCCACTGACGATAAGTTCCGCTTCTCCGCGGCTGCTGCACCGCCTCGCCGGGGCGTTGGGCGTCGCGACGCCTCCTCCCGCGGTCGACGTGGCCGCGGTTATCGACCCCGGCGCCTCGACGCTAGTGATGCGACATCGATAGCAACAACATCGATGTTAGCAAACATTGATTGAAACATCGATGTTGAAAACAAATCGCCGAAAAACTATCGATGTTTTTCAACTACCCCTACGAGTATCCATAAATACATTTTATTAAATATACATTAAATTCGTGTGGAATACAATATAATTTTTCAGTATTCGAGTTTATGAATAAGGGTATTATAAGGTACCGACCAGACGCCCACAGCGTACTTGTTGGCTATATCTCATAGTGCAAAACGATTATGAAGAGGAAATACAATGGCATAGAGGTCATCTAAGGCTTAGAGAGTTTGGCCGTTATAGGGAGTGCAACCAGCATTCCATTGGTTCCAACACACGAATAAAAATGTTACTATATTTTATTTCATATTTTCACTTTTACAGTATTGTGGCTATGGGAATGTTTCATTCAGAAACAAAAGAAAAGAAAAAACGAGATTAGATAATTCTGTAATTAAGTTTGAGAACTTGGTGGCAGAATACACTAACTCAACATTACAGAATTTCACAACTTCACAAAACTTACAAACTTTTCAAATTAACGTGAACATTTCACCGAGCAAATCTTTCATAGCATTCCATTTCACCACACTTCACCGCACTGCGAATTACTGTGATGTAAAGTTTTTCTTACACACTCGTTTCCCTCAGTTTGACAACGCCACTGCAATGCACATAATTAATAATAATAATAATAATAATAATAATACTTAATTACGTAGAAGACAGTTACTTACACTGAATAATATTAAATATATTTATAACACACATATCAACATTCTGGAAACTACCGCACCCTACCTGGAAGCTACCTGGAAACTACCGGAAAATACCGGAAATTACCGCACACATCACAAAAAATCGCTGTTAATAAAACATCGGTGTTAATACATCGATGTTTGAAACCTCGGCATCGCGTCGCCGCTGAGGCTGCTGCTTGCGATGTGCGACCGCAGCCCTAAAGAGGGCGCGAAGTGCGACGCAGCCAGCCCGAAATTCTACGAATACGCACATAGCACTCACGTGAGAACACTTTACACTTTAAGGCTACTGCAAGAACAGGTTCGTGTATATGTGTGTAATTGGACATGAAGATATATTTCTGATGAAAACAGCTTTCAAAAGTCTGGTTATATTCAGATTTCATTTTTTTGCCAAAGTTTTTAATCAATTGTTTTGCAGATTTCGATTTCTTAACAATTATGAACAGGTCTGCCACATGGAAGTCAAGAATTGTCTACCTATTATTAAACAATAGCACAGACGAAATAATTTAGTATAAACGCCAGCAACCCCTTACCAGTACAATATAACACCTCTTCTAATTGTAATGCGTTGTAATGTTATATTTAAATTGAACTACTACATAATCGAGACCTGTCAATTACACGATTTGTAGGAAGCACTGTCAAATGCAAATTACAGTCGACGTCGGTTATAGAGGACTGAGGACTAACATGTTTGGTTCACTCTATTAGGGGTTCACTATATCCGATGGGATCAAAATTATATAGAATTTCTCCACAAGTATTTATTTTATTGATATAAAGATACAGCAATTTCCTGTATGTCTAATTTGAGTTGCGCTACTTGAAGTAGACCTAACCATAATCTTAGATTAGTCAATGTACCAAAAGTACTTTGTCTGTAATATTTTCTGTTTACTTTCATCGAAACTTTATTTTTTATATAAAACTCACTTAATTTTACATCAGGACTTCATTAACACTTTTTTTAAATGTTAGTATTCATTCAGGAATAAAAATCAACGCCAATTCTGACCAGGAAAGTATCACAACGTAATTGAACTTTCTTGGAGTGTAATGGAATATTCTAAATGCAGTTCTTTGATGAGACCTCTAATAGTGTGTAGAAAGCTCTAAGGAAGCACTTCCCTCTTCGTCTCATTTCTAAGAAATCTTCAATTGGGGAATGAGGCTTCAGAATTTTCAGTTGGCTCAGAGGAGATAAAAGGCACCGCTGCTTTCCATAATGGCTTCGCCTTATTATGTGGTATACTTATCTGATGAATGGTCTGCTCCATGATGAAGTACTGATTGCATGTACCGCTATATTACCTGCAATTTCGGGTTGGAGATGTCGAGTCGCGTTTCAAAGATAAATATTTTACCATGACAATGAACTCATCAAAGTATTCTAGTCACAAATAACAACAAAGCGTGTAATACAAAACAATAACTGATGTAATCGATTTGCTTTTGACATGGCTTTCAGTTGCAGTCTATTCTTCATATTTGGACTCAGTCGACATCAAAAAGACACTTATCACTTGGGTTGATCAAGTGATAAGTCTTTGGTCAAATTTCTTCTTACAAACTGGTCCATGCGAACACGATGCACTTCGTGAGAGCGTAGGCTTCCGCGGCCGGAGTCAGTATTTACTTGGCTGTCCGGGTGACGCCGCGTCCATGGCGAAGGTGCCGACGTTTCGGTCGCCATTCTGCGACCTTCCTCAAGCTTCTGTGCGTATGCTTAAGTAAGACCTAAGAAACGAACCAATCACAGGTAACTATAAATCGAGAATCAGAAGAGGAGTGAAGTCGATAGACGAACTGACGCCATATGGGCCATGGACACTCAGAGCATTACGCCCTGAGGAAGGTCGCAGAATGGCGACCGAAACGTCGGCTGCTTCGCCATGGACGCGGCGTCACCCGGACAGTAAAGTAAATACGATGCACTTCGTAAATCTTTTTTTTAATATGAAAATGTCTCCTGGGATCAACTATAAAAGACCACCCTCTGAACTTGCGTTTAAACATTGTAGGCCCGATACTGCGTGTGTGTAAACATTCTTAAAAAATGCTAAACATGCATTAGGAAAAAGTGTCAAATCTCGTGAGATAGCGTGAGGGCGTGCGCGAAGAGGCCTCTCCTCTCCCTGGTGTTCGCCGCCGCCTCACCGAGCGGCGCCCCGCCTCGGGCGGTTTGTCGGTGCGGCCGCCTCCGCCGCAGCGGGCGCCAGGCGGGGCGGTTCGCTCCGTGTTTAGATCCCCGGCGCCACCCGCTCGCCAGATTGCACCCCACGGCGCCGACTTAGGCGGGCGCGAACACACGGCGCGGCGGGGCCTCTGCTGGCGAGAACATAAGGGCCCATTTGCAATGCAAACATAAACATAAGCGTGGCGTTAACATACAAGTGAGGACTACGGCCATAAGCGGACGCCTTCGCAATGCGTTCGCGTAAGCATAGCACGTAAGATGTTCACTTAAAAAGC
Source organism: Gryllus bimaculatus (assembly GCA_017312745.1). Lineage (NCBI taxonomy): Eukaryota > Metazoa > Arthropoda > Insecta > Orthoptera > Gryllidae > Gryllus > Gryllus bimaculatus. The sequence continues at coordinate 2,372,860 of BOPP01000128.1, forward strand.
TCGCAAGTTTCAAGCTTCTGGGCGTATGCTTAAGTAAGACATAAGAAACGAACCAATCATAGGTAACTAAAAATCGATAATAGAAAGAGGAGTGAAGTCGACAGACGAACTAACGCCATATGGGCCATGGACACAGTCGATTCCTCGAAATCGATTCTCACAACCAACCAATAGTAAACTAGAATGTCTCACAGCCAATAGAAACTCTTATGTTTATGTTAGACATTGTTGGTGACGGTGTAGGCGCGATGTAGGAACGATAGTGACGGCGTTGTTAAATACGATATTCTCCTGCATCAACCATTATGGAGATGTCATGGAAGCAGGGGAGCGTTTCAGAGGTGGGAATGGCGGTGGAGTTGGAGGATGCGGCGGCCACGCGGCGCATATAAAGCGCTTGACGTGATTCATTCGCTTATAAAACCCCCACAGCTCCGTCTCCGAGGCCCCTGCTGCCGCCCTTCACAGCATTACGGGCGTCCTCAGGATTTTTACCGTTTCTTTTCCCTCGCTGCCGCGTCCAAAATATTCTGCTCTGCAAAGTAAAAGCCCCTACTTCTTTGCGCCAACGTTCGTCCCTTTTATATTTCTTTCTTGAATTTTCAGCATTGTCGCGTTTTTCAAATTATTACTATAGTGCCTTCACTTCGATATTTCTTGACATACACACTTTTCCGAACATGCTAAGTTACGTCGATGTCGTTAACACTTAACGTCGCTGATTAAATTGTAATTTTGCCTTTATCGCTTTGTGAATACCACTATACTCGTATAAACTATAAATACTACGTATGTTGCATTCACAACCCCGAGTCATTATATTCACGGGGAGTAAAAAAAAAAAAAACTATATTCTTCCTGCAAAGGAACTATGCCAGGTACAGTACTTATTTACCTGTCGAATCCGTATAAACACCACCGCAAGACCAAAGGCCTTGATATCCATCCTGTGCCCCGGGGACGCCGAGCGTCTTGTGGGGCAGAATCCTCGTGCAGCCCTGCGCTGCTCTCCCCGGTCGCCTCCGTGTGATTTATCTCTCCTCTCGCAGGCGCGTGAAATATTCCGCACGCCTCCACCTGCCCGAAAGCCCTCGGGGCAGCGCCGACGAGGACCTCCTCGCAGCCGCCGGCCGCTCCCCCGCCCCCCTCCCCCCCGCACAGTGCGCCGGTGCTGCCCCAACACCGCACGACAGAACACGGTTAATGCGATTTTCGTAATACTGTACTGTTATATTCACACAACGTAACAAGACAGAGCAAGAAAAAACATTTTTAATAATTTTAATAATTTAATTTTTTTATTATTTAATAAGATAATAACTGTTAATAATTTAACGTTACCGTTAAAAATTTAACAGTCTGTAACGGCGACCGTTAAAAATTTAACAGTCCACGGTCTGTTAAAAACAATCGAAATACATGAGTTGTTACTCATTATCAAAGTAAAAGAGTTTTCGATTATTAATTGTTCTTATAAGAAGATGCAGGTGCCCACACAAGGGGACGGGAGGGGCTTCATAAAGCACTCCCCCCGAAGCAGATGACTTATTCTTAGGCATAGCTTTGTGAATTGATACTACTTCTGGTTACGCCACTGAGAAGGTTGTGCTACGAAAAGAATTGAAAGGCACACGTCCGCAACAAAAAATAACCGAATTGATTGGTTTTAAACATCGGCTAAAGTCTCGGATTACAAACTTCAAACCCTTCCGCTATTTCCTCTATATCTGCGTAGTGACGTTGATAACTATTTCAATATAGTATTTGAACCTACAACGTTTAAAATAGCATGTCTTGTGAAAATGAAAATATGACAACAAAATAAATATTGCTAGCCAGGGTGAGCAAGGAGACTAGAACATGTGGCTTTGTTGCATGTCTGATCGAAGTAATGCAGGGTCAAATTCTTCCATTGATGTAAATGCCCATCCTTTATCGGTGGTGAACGGGACCAAAAAGGTCTCTCGTTGCTCTGCAACCAGAAGCGAACTCGCATATTAGGATGCACGTGCGTTATTAGTTGGGACAGAGTGATATGACAATATAGCGATAAAAATATTTTTATGTAGTACTTGTATTTTAACTCTGCTCTGAGGGACTACATCAGTGTCAAAATCTTTCCACTTTACAATGTTTACGATATTTCACTCAATATTTTACGCTCTTAATTAGGTACATAACAAAATACATAATTTCTTTTATGTTATTTCTTGAAGAAATGCAATTTTTCCTTTACAGATTAACCATTTGTACAATTGCAGGAGTTGCAAATGACTGCAGCTGAAAAGTTCGCGTTTAGTTAACAGCATCATGTTGTAGTGCGTGTCTATCAAAATCTGCATGTAATGAGATAAAATGTGTTTTGCGTTAGTTTTAATGGTCGTCTTTTAGCCCGTTTTGGCCCATTGTGTGCTGCTTGGAATCCCCCTCCCCCTTCATTGTTTGACGTAACCAATGAATAACGGCCTTCCTTTCAGACTTTAAACGCCCTTAAATGGTCAAATGGGGCGCCTGAGCCTGCTGGGTGCATGTGGAACATTTCTTTAAGAATTAAGAAATAGTTATCTATGTTTCTCAGATAGCTAAAGCCATCGCGTGATGTCAGGAACTAGGCAGAGGTGTGGTAAGTGCGATCGACGATTTGTTGACATATGTAAATAACATTCAGTAGGTTGTGACTGAAATAAATATGAAATACTGGAAATATCTTTAATATCCATGCTATTCTGAATGATACCCGGTTCCTTGCATAGTTCAAATCCTGTAGTGTTGCATCTCTATGAAGTTAATATGCATGCCAAGGTTTTTCGCAAATTTGATTTTGTTTCATATTTTACAGGCGTACTAAGTATACGGCATTTCGCTTCTAAGCACTTTCACTTTTATTAGTATTTTCTCACACAAAAATATTGGCGATATTTACTCTTCCATTTTAAGATGGCTTTTCAGTTGCCTCTATATGGAAACATAGAGGTAATTCCTAAACGTTGACGATGAATCCTTTCAAATTACAATTTTTCCCACATTGATCTATAAAGAGCAGAGAATTAACCATCCAATTAATGTATTACGTGTATTCAGAAAATTATTAAATTGTTAGAATTTTGTATCTTAAGCACATTGTTATAAACTCTCTTGATAAATTTTTTGTCCAAAATTGAGGCATGTGAAGGTTGAGGAAGGAAAGTTGTAGCGTTGCACTGCTGACAAGTTACTCGCTTCCCCTACGAGAAATTAAAATACTTTCCACAACTTCAGCCCCTAAAAGACGACAAGTCGAAATGAACACTAGACATGACCATAGGCATGCATACATGAAGAGGGAGCAGCGGACCGTGACCCTGAAAATTTCGAAAGAAGACCCATAGCACCACTTAATAAAAGTCGTTGTTTCCTTAAATATGATCAATTTATTATTTTTCACTTTTTTATGCTCACAGGGAAATAGATACATATTTGCTGAAGAGACTCCCCGAATCATCTTAACATCCCGAGCAATTTTTATACACATTTAAAAAATAACAAAACTAAATGCTTACTGTAACGTCTCTCTAAACACAGAATTATGTCATTGATTCGATGTGTAGAAGGAACGAGATCCACCATTAATTGCGATCACACACACATTCTTACGTGCACTTTTTATATAACTCTTGACGACTAAATAATAGTCGATGTATGTCGAAATCAAGAGAGACAATTTAAGGATGAATGTAAATTTGCAGAAGAAACAAAGTTGTTCCAGTTTTTAGGAGGGACCTGTTCCCCTTCCTGCATACCTTAAGTGCTTTCCTTCCGTCTCTGGCACATTTTCAAATCAGAAGGATGCAGTACGTTCTTCGTGAGCGAACAGACACAAGTATTTGGCAAGCGTCCGAGTTGCATACTTTTCTGATTTAGCAGTCTACAAGAGTATTTGTCGATTCTCCGCCAAGTACAAATATAGAATCGTGTCCTGTGATGGAGACTTCCAAAAGTAACGTAAAACTCGTCTGATATTTACATCTACATTTAGGCCTTTCTGGAGAAAAATAACTTGTTGGCGAAACGCAATGTTTTCAAAGCGCAATATGTCAATGAAGAGTGTCAGAATATACGTGATAAATTGTAGAACTTAAACTAAAATATGGTATGTCAATTACATAGTAACAATCTTAAATAATTCTGCCTAGGGTTTCACACATCTGCAGGGGAAAAAATTATGTATTATAACATAAATATTATTTATGTTATTTTCTCTCATTATCGGTATCTGTAACTCATTAAAATGTATTCTAAATAATTTAAGTTTTTAATGTTATATTTTTATATCCTTTTATATTTGTTATATTTTTTATATTCCCTTCGAAACATTTTATTCCTAAACTAGGATTAACTGAATGGAGAGATATCTTATTTAGATTTGTGCGAATCTACATTCTACTAGCTTTGCCGAAAAAGGACATCATTTGTAATTTTAATACATAGTCCAGTCCATATGTGATTCAGAAAGTTCACAAAATACTTTTAGGTTCTTCGCGATTGAGATTTCGAAATACAATCGTAGTTACTACAAAAAGTAGTTATGAGATCAGTCTGTGTTAAAGAACACGAGAATAATGTATTTTGCAGTTAGGACATTTAGCCTTGAATGTGACGTAATTACATTGTTTCATCATCTGTTACACTTTTTATATAGGAATCAAATGAGATCACATCCCGGTAGAATTAGCATTACGAAAAGCGATGTTTTTAGTCAGTTTTATATCGAAGCGCTGTGTTTCTCTTTTGGTCAATCCATCCACACAGGAACTCGTATGATACTAATAGGTGGCTGTAACGACCTGAAGGAAGATTATGAATAACAAAAAGGCACTAAAACCGCATTGTTAACATATAGAAAGTTTATATCTCTACCTTAAGAGATCTATCAAATGCGGATAAGTTACAAAGAAACTATTAATTTTTACTTAGCCCAAAGACGATGTTACTAGAAGTCGCTGTCAGAAGTGAACCTAGGGCGTCAAGTGAGCCAGAAATGCAATGTCACATCCAACCTCTCAACAGACTGACGTCCAAGAGACGAGTTTCACGGTAGCCTCGGTCACTTCAGGCTTCGTCAATGGGTCGACATTCTTGCGGAGATTCAATTTCGCCGCTTCCGAAACCGGATACCCCTCTTTGTGAAGCGTCCCACTTCCTGGCGCTGGAACCTGTTTCCGAGGCTTGGTCACCGACATCCAGTCCGTTTGGGATCGAAACATCCGTTTGGTACACGGTTTCACTTTAATTGACTCGGAGAAATACGGGTTTGCTTGGTCCAGCAATTTCAGCGCGGACATCCGTAAGCGCATCTACTTTTTCTGTATTTTACTTTTACAATATGCTACATGACAATAAAAATTCAAAATCAAATAATTTTCCCTTGTGTTTGAGTAATCTTTCTTTAATTAATTGCTCAATAAAGGAAGAAACAACTACCAAAAGAAAAATCAATCAAATAACTTTATGAATTATTTCTTCTTTCTACGGCTTTTATCCAACAGATAGTAGGTTACACTTTACGTCTTGGTGTGACTTATATTCGACCATAGACAAAACACCAACACACTTAACGGCTCTGATCTGTTGTCAGCAGAACGTATGGCCCTCCGCGAGAACATATACAAGACAAGGGACAAATAACTGTGTCTAAGGTGGGAATCAAACCCGTGACACTTCGGACCGAAGAGCTGAGTCGTCACATGCTCTTAGTCAGCCCGGCCATCCAGGCCGGATGATCACTTTTCTAATCTTAGAAATATTATTTACAGAACTTGTCCTGAAATTTTTCCAACAATGTCTTAATGTAATCCAGTAAAATATTGAAGTTTCTTCAAGTCTATCATCTCATAATTTGTGAAGTTTTTTTTTGCGTTGTTGAACTGACCCTACCGATACATTCAGTTATTTTTTTCCCACAATGCAATCCTCCTCGAAAATAACGTTTAGGAGAGAAAAAAATCAGTGGGGCCTCCAACTATAAGGAGTAATCATGTCATGGACATTGTTGTGCCTAGGCGACTAACAATCAGCAACTTGAAGTCAGACGACGTGTACCGTACGCTACAAAATTATGATTACCTCCCTTATAACAACTATAGCAATAACAGAAAAGTTGTTAAAAATATTTTTCTGGAAATAACGCTGCCTGCATTGGATGTCTAATTTGTTTACATTTTGTTATTTGTTAAAATCACGTCTGAATTAATTAAAAAAGGGTGTCTTGGTACGTTGGCTGTAGAAGACCAACGCATAATTGTTTTGTTCATCGGACACAAAAAGCTGCTTCTAAAATTGCTTTCATGCCAGTCCTGGTTCAAACGCCCCTTGAAGAACTCCTTGACTAGAGAAGGGCCCTGAGAATGAGCACTCCTTGCACATCGAAGTTACGATCTAAACTTTTATTTAAACAGATAGTCATTTGACGTAAATCAGCTGTTACGGTATCATCCTATCGGGAAGTTGAACGTCACCATAGTGATGTCACTGTAGTGATGAGTAAGCTCGTGATTGGATGACACCATAACAGCTGATGATCTGTCATATGATGCTCTAAATAAATCGAAGAATAGCCGTCTACTTTGTGGAATGGTACCACTACAAAACCATTGCTACTGTCTGACTACCATTCAACATTTAAAAAAGTGTATCTCAGAATGACGAGTGCGACTCTGACTCAGTTGTGTTCAAACACTCGAAACCCTGCTGGGCCGAGCGAAAGGCTGTTATTGTATGGTTTATTTAGTCGCGCACTTGACGTGAATCAGCTGTTGCTGTTTCATCAAATCGGGAGCTTATGTGTCACTACAGTGACGTCACTATGGGGTCGTTCAAGCTTCCGAATGGATGCTAACGTGAACAGCTGATTTACGCGAAGTGCACTGTTAATTAAATCCTGGTTCTGGTGGTGCTGGTGCTGGCCCCTCGCACGCCTCGAACAGTGCAAGCCACGCACCACTCGTGGATGACGGCCGCTCCCGGACGAGTCCGCCGAGTCGGCGGGACGCGGCGCGAATCCCGAACGCACTCCTCCGCGGGCGCGGGCGCGCGCAGGTATTTATTGTCGGAGCCAAGGTTAGCCCCGCGCTACGCATGCGCCGGCGGCGGCAATGGGGGCGGGCTCGCGGCCGGGGAGGGGAGGGGGGCAGGGGAGGGGGCAGCCCGGCACGGCGCGACGGGGGCAGCGCCGGCGCCCGGAGAGGGGGGCGGCGCCGGAGGGACGACAGCGACGCCGCCACCGCCGTCGCTGCACAGTAGTCGCAGGCAGGCTGCGGGCGGCACAGACTCCCTAATTCATTTCCTTATAAGTCTATTCCTCGAATAGATTCGGAATAGATTATCAAATACTTTCGAGTCTAAAGACGAGCCCTTTCACTAAAATCGGCATATTTGTTCTTTATTTTTTGACAAACTAAAAAAATACCGTCATTAGTAAATTATGGCAAAATTATTTATTTTTTTGTTCGTATGTTTCAATAAAAATTTATTTTTGTTCTAATAGCTTAACCTATCGCTATATTTATAATTATTAGACTGCAGATCGTTTCTAAAATAATTGCATCTGAACAGAATCGATATTCCTAACGAAATTATATTGATGAAAAAGCGGCGAAAATAAACTTGTTCACTAAAAATTCGTATAGAAAATAAATAAATAACGACTTTTTAAAATTTGAAATAAAATTCAGGTGAAATATCTCCCAATTGCTTTTCTCCTGTATACTTCCGTTTAAATCTCTAAGCATAATGATCATTGAATAATTTCGAATTATTTTATTCGGAATGTGTACAAGTTTTTTTTTTTCTCTTATAGTGTTTTTCTTTACCTTTATCTGCTAATTACTTTCGCCATTCTACCCTTCCTCTCCATTCACATTTATATCCTCATCCACCAGCTATATTCTCTCGTCTCCCAGGCGAATTTCAGACGAGATTTTCATATGAGGTACAAAAGAAACACTCTTGTTTTTATCATCTGATGGGAATATTATCTGTACCCATAGAGAAATTGCGACGTTTTCAGAAAGTAGAAATCCAGCTTCAATAAAAGTTTTTGCTCCCAAATGTTCACAGTTATAATTGATTTGCTTTTTATAAAAAAAAGTTTGTAGCCAGACAAATATTTTCTTTTATTGTATATCGAGGTTCATAAAATGTTCTATTTACTCCCTAATATTAAAAAAAATATTTAAAAAACAGCTTACTCAATGGAATTTGAAGTGGAGATAATTTCATTGAAGGTAATTTTCAACGGCAGAACAAATAATATACAGATTGTTAGTGCAAGACACTAGAGAACGGATTTTACCGGACCCAGCCAGATTCACCACATATCGTACAAACGAATCTGAAGTAGAAATTTGATAAAAATCTTTATCATTTAAAGAAAGATTGGATTGTCCAAGAAAAAGTATGAGTATTACAATAAGTAGAGTACAATAAGTAACTACAAATTACAATAATAATAATAATAATAATAATAATAATAATAATAATAATAAATTACAATAAGTAATTACAATAAGTACAAAAGTATTACAATAATATGTGACAATTTTGTTTTCTTGTTCTAATTTCAAAATCAACGCAGTGTTTACACTAGAAAAATAGAAAGAAAGAAAAGAGGAAAGAAAGGAAGGAAGAAAAAAGATAGAAAAAGAAAGAAAAACAACAGTAATTCATGATAAATTTAAGTATTTTTTTACCGAAGGGACTATTCACTACGCTGTAATGGAGCACAGAATTTGAAGCCTTCCTCGCTGCTTCCGCCGAAACCAAAATTCCGACCTTGAGGGCTGGAAGGGCGCGTGCCCGGGGAAACGAGCTTTTTCCTCCACTGTGCCCCGCCGGGATGTTGACCCCCTCCGGCGCCGCGTGGCGGTGGCGGCGGCGGTCGTCGTGGAGGTGGCTGCGCCGGCCGCGATGGAGGTGGCACAGCCCGGCGGGGGGCGGGGCGCGGCGGCCCCAGCAGGTCGATACAGCCTCCGCGCCCGGCCCATTGACGCGGCCGGCGCTGCTCGGGGAGGCCGCTGAGCCACGCTCTGCCGCCTGCCCTAGCATCGTCCTGGGTACGCAGCCCTGTTCCGCGGCGGCGGGAAAAGCGACCGCCCCAGTTCGAGGAGGATATTGCATGCTTGTGGCGTGCAATTCGCGGGCTTTGCTCGGTCGTCTCTGTACCAAGTATTCGGGCTTTTGATTTTGCGTTAGCCCGAGCGGAGCTCACAACACGGCGACATCGCGGACGGCTTACGAAGAAAACGCTGTGCCGACAACAGCTCGTTTTCGATCCAATTATTTACACTGGAGCTCAGTGAGCTGTAGCGTTTTCAAACGGAGGAAAGCATGCTGCGTTCACGAATTATGGCTCTGCCATTGCGATGTTTGCCTGCTCGTGTCTGTTAGAAGTAGCTCTGTGTTTGGCTGAGGACTCGCTATTCTGAGGACTACACGGAGAGATAACGTGCTGTGCTCGCGATCTACGGCATTGCAATGCGCGGCTTCAACTCATTTGTTCACTCTCAAAGTCATACCCGAGGCCCCTGCGTTTGACCGAGTACGGGCGATTGGAGGCGGTGGGTGTTTGCGAGCCAACTATTCTCAGTCCCGCCCACTGCGTTCAACCAATCGCAAACTATGCGGGAGTAGAGCGTCGTGCTCTCACAACAAATAGCTCTACAATAACCGTTTTTACTCGCTCATAATGTTTCTACTAAATAATAATAATAATAATAATAATAATAATAATAATAATAATAATAATAATAATAATAATATAAAAAATAAAATATACAGGAAGTCCCACCAACTATGGGCCACCCTCATAACTTCTAAATGGTTCCCGATATTGACATATAGTTTTCGCTCAACAATGTAGAATCATGGGGCAAGTGATATTGTTTGAAATATTTTTAGTTTTCGACAAATTTAATCATCTTTGGTTTTTAAAATGGAGCCATATATTTTTCTCGCTAGCAATATCCAGATCATAAAAAAAGGAATGCAATGATGTAACATATGTTTATATTTTGATAGTATTTTGTGCATAAAATTATATTTTATGACCTGAGATTTTCTATAAAACGTACAGCAATTTTTCCTGTAGCTGCCATCGCAACAGGATTCGCTTTTGGCGAACGTGACCTTCGCGACCTCTCCCCTCTCCAGTAAAACTGCCGGCGCCCGAAGGCAACCTTCCCCAAAGGAGACAGTTCAAAGGGTTGCTACAGGAAATCTTGCATATTTAAATCAAAATCACAAGACGGAAAGTATAATTTTATACTCAAAATACTATCAAAACATTAACATATGTTACGTCATTACATTCATCTATTTATGATCTATTGTCCGTGAGATAAATACACAGTTCTATTTAAACAAAATTAAAGATGATTAAATTGCTTGGAAACAAAATATTTCGATCAATGTCTCTACAGTAAATTACTTGCCCCATGATTCCACATTGTTGGGCGAAAACAACATTTCGATATCAAAAACCGTTTAGAAGTTATAGGGATGGCCCCTAGTTTGTGGGACTCTCTGAATAATAGTATAATAAATACCAGCACTCGAGCACACTGCGTTCGGCCGACTGGAGCTCGCCAACTTCACGACAATCCTGGGCGGTGCGGAAGGATTGCATGCCGTTCTCGCGACTTCCAAGCCCACAGCACTGCAACACGCGGATTGTGTCCTCTGCTTGCCGTTCGAAGCCATACCTCAGTCCTCGGCGTTCGACCCTGCAGAGCTCGCTTCCCCGCGGGCAATCGTAAATGCGCCGAAGGAGACTCAGTACAAAAATTTGTGACTCTACAAAAAATTAATCATCTTGAATGAATAAAAACATGTTTGATGTGCAAAAATATATTGTAGATATGAATTTAAAATCATGAAATATAGGGTTAAAACGCATCGGTTCAAACAAAAAGGTTCCATGTCACATTTTGCCGGTTTTGAGTTAATGGTGGGAAACTTCTTGAAATATAAATTCAACTTTCTATGCATAAATGTTCGTTACCCGAGAACTGTGACATTTGTAGAGTGTCCTTTAACTATTAATGTTAAGAAAAAAAGTATCCATGTCCGGAGCTTTGATCCTTTTCGCTTGCTCTTCAAAATTTGGAGCTCCAGGACTGGAATGATCTTGTTTCCTCCGATTCAAATGTTTCTGCAAGCTCCCCCGCCTAACATCCCTGAACTCCAAACGGCGTTTCGTAGATTCGTGGAGCGCCTGCAGAGACGGCGGTCGGGCGAGCGGCCTGCTATGCTGGTGCGCGGAGAAGAACCTGTCCGATGACCTTGAACTTGCCGTCCTCGGATGCGGCTGACACGGGGACGTAATTGGCGGCGGCGCACCTGCGGCAGGCGCCGATGGCACGGCGCCGGTTTTGGGGACTCGTTCCTCGGAGGACCCGGTCCCGGAAGTCCTCAAGAACGGAACAACTGATCTACTAAGGTAGATCTCATTGTTCCTTACAAGACAGGGTTTTTCAAACGGTGGTAGGCGTGCTCTGAGGTGTGTATGCGTTAGGCTTGTAGTGGGTATGCGATTAACTTCCATGAGACGAAATAAAGAGAATGATCACGTAAATGAATAATTCAAGCAAAACTGAATGTTCAAGATATTTAATATCAATTTTCAGACACGAATACTGTTTTTATAGTGGTGGGATATAACGTTCAGTTTCTTTCTCGTTCTTGTAATTATCTATTCTGTGAATTTAAAAGAATATTATCAAGAAATTTTTTATTTATTTTAGAGAACCATTTTAATTATTTAGCCAGATAATAATATTCAAAACCATATATTTAAGTAAGAGAGCGAGAGCGAGAGAGAGAGAGAGCGAGAGAGAGAGAGAGAGAGAGAGAGAGAGAGAGAGAGAGAGAGAGAGAGAGAGAGAGAGAGTCTAAAGAGATTGTTGCAGTTCGTCGGAATCCCTAATAAGATGCACAGTTCATTCTATTCAAGTTGATCAAACGAAAAAAAATGTAGCATATGAATTAAATCTTCTCTCTTAGAACAAAATTTTCACATTGGTTTAGTATTAATGCAAAGAGCGGTCAACATGTTGTCAAGTGAATTTTTATTACAAAAATAAATTTTCTATTTTAATTTCAAAATGTAACAAGTCGCCAAACGATAATGGCTTGTTAAGAGAAAGTCTCTCGCATATCCTAATTCGCAAAAATTCTCCAAAAAGGTCTACCAAATATCAAGGAATGGTTATAGGGTTGATCCGGTTATAATTAACAGCTCTAGATTAACGCAGTGAGATTTCATTGCAAAAAGCTTTCAAGCGCATTACGACTATCCATGTACTATTTTGAAAATTTTCCAATTTTCAACAATTCCTGCAGTAAGGATATCCTCGACACTCTTGTAGCTGCTTTCTACAACGCACATCCACTGTAATCATATTATTTCTCATTTACCCTAAAATAGTCACGGGAGTATACTAGAAGCTCCAATGTGTTCCTAACTCTAAAGAACAATCAAATAAAATATAAGATAATTCTCCCTTTTTTCAATATTCTTTATTCCTTTCACAACGATGTTGATCTTCTTTCCAAGAAAATACATTCTCGTTACTGGGCTTCAAACGGTATACTGATTTCGACAGGAGGCCCTGAAATCCCTATGCAGCCGCAAAATAAAGACGTATCAAGTCATTTGAGAAATAGATTTCCATAAAATGTTAGTAATGAAACTTTGTATTTTCAATTTATATTTGTTTCATTTCAGTATGAAACCGGAGAACATTTATTTAGAGCTTACTGCTTTCACCCCATTTAATTTTAGGATAGCGAAGTACCAATAGTTGCGTGAATTCGCTTTGGGAGCGACATTGTTCTTTTTATTTGCATCAGCGACATTTTGAAAGGCGAATTTAACATTTCTTGTAAAATCTGGGACCCTGGACCATTAGATATATCTGGAAACATGTCACCAATCACCGATCAGTAAAGATTTACTCCAGGAGACATCCTTTTGAGTATGAAAAACGAAAATAATTCACATTGTACTTTGTATTATTACATTTTTATTTATTGTATTTTACAAATTTTAATTTTTGTAATTAACCCTCCGCATACTTCACAAACTAGGCTTTGTTGCTTTAAATAATGGAGCTTAAAATCCCCTTTAGGTAGACTACCTATTGATTGCTCCGAAGATTTGACGCCGATCCAACCCTGCTTTAGTTCATGAATTTGTTGGTTACAAAAATATATAATTTCTCCACTGTGTTTCTTCGTATTTAGCTTGAGCTTCTATACCCTTCGCCCATCATGAACGCCATCTATTTATTCGTACATTTATTTGGCAGCGCAACATTCAAAATCAATTCCCTCGGAAGTATTCAATGTTGTTCGTATAATTCTAATGTTTTCATTATCAGCACAGAAAGGCATGAAATGAACATCTCTGTCTTTTTTGAAAAACTTTTAGCTTCTTGGTGATTCTTTCGCACCGGATCCCGTCTTCGCCTTGGCTCAGCGTGCCAGCCGCAGGAAGCAAGATTGTCTCTTTTTCGCCGATGCTATATTGCCTGTCTCGCGTGGATACTGCAGTCTAAAGAGTGCGTTTCGAATCCCTTCAAACGAGCGGAACGGCGGCCATAAAAGCGGCTTCCCAGGCGGAACGGTCGGTCGCATCGACTTGAACCGTCGCGTCGCGCGCGGAGGGCGGTGGGGGCGGCGACGCGGTCGCGGAAGAGAGCGCCCGGCTGGCCTTGACCCTGACCGCCGCCGCGCCGCCTCCACCGCACTTTCACGGCTCGTTCGATATAGCGCGCGCGCGTATATTTAGCCCCGGGGCGCCGCGCCGGTGGCGGAGGTCGCGATATCGGCAATGCCGACGCCGACGCCGACGCCGCACACCCCCAGCCGCAGTGGGGGAGGGGGTGGAGTCGGGTGGGGGTAGCGGCGCATGCAACCCGCAGTCACCCAACGGAATACAATCATTGTCTCACCTCCGAAAAATATCACTACATTGCAGTTATTTTTAGCTTATTATAGACCCATAATTCATATAATTGTATAATTCATATAATTTTCAGAAAATATTTTGCATGGTTGTAATATTTTTCAATGAATTTATTTGGTAATCGTCTTCAGTGTGTAAGAAAAGTAACATTTCAAAAATTGTATTTTTTTTAAGTAAAGAGGCAATTGCGGTAAATGTACTTAAAAATTAATTGAAATGGTAATAAGTTTGTTAAGTGAAAACAAATGTTTAGAAAATGGTATATTTTTATCATTAACGTTTCACAAACCTAGTACTTCACAAGATCGTCGGCATAGTATAGCGTAGTATATATAGCGTAATATACAGTATAGTATAGCGTCTCTAATTTGTGATTAAAACTGTAATAATGTAGTTCATTATGAATTTTATTCTATCGCATGACGGTTTTCTTTAACATTCACAGTTTCCTGGATTGGATTTGGTTCACTTCTAGATTGACTATTGAAATAATTGACACATGTGCAATCTTCTCTCGCGGTAAGGAGAGAGACCTTCTGTGACACAACATACGAAAGACAAGACTCTTCAACAGTTTAATCCAACAGGTATGAACAAACAGGATTAAACGACTTGTTATGATCAATTTGTTTATTGAATTTGAATATTAAACAATTTTCTTCATCAAATTAGACGGAGTGTTTTACATTTCAATTCCTTTTGAACTATAATATTTCGAGTATATTCCTGCAGTTCGTAAGCAAATTTTCATCTTCGCCCTATGATGTACTAGTTTCCGACAGCATTAAAGTATATTAGTGTATATTGTGCCTTGAAATTACCAAGCTTGCAGTCACTCTCGACACAGAGTGAGAGAAGAAAGATGAGAAGGAACGCAAGGGCTGCGGGTGGAAGAGTCAGAGGAATTTGAAAGGTCATATTCACGATTGTTTTCTGCTCATTGAGATTCTGAAAGGATTCGAGGAGTCGTCTCCGCTGGCAGAGACGTTTCCTCCTGCACAATCTGTAAGAGCTCCAAGGGGATCTTTCAACGAGATTAATATTACGTTACCTTCTTGACTATCACTCACCAGCGATTCTTTTCAGCAATTTTCACATTTGTTGTTCCCTCTTACCCATATCGCTTCTTGGAATTTATACTTTTTTTTTTTTGGTCAGGAATTTCATCATTATTTTTTGTACAACCTAGTATGTGAAGTATTAATAGTTTGTTACTCTTGTATCTGAACGCTTCCTACTGAAGGTTACATTATTTCTTTATTAGTAAACTTTCTTTCTCTCATAATACAGGCTACCATACCTTCATTCTTCCCTTTTTTTGTAATATCACTAATTTTCGGTCTAACAAGAAACCCTTCCAATTTTTATTTATTCTTCGTTTCATTTTGTAGCAAATAATTAAGAATTCCTTAATTTTTAATTAAGTTCTTATGTTACCTTCAATATCGGATAGCCCAAAGATAGCTAAGCATGTTCAATAATGTGAATGAATTGCCTTTCTACCGGCTTTTTGAGGTTGAGCGATATATTATTTTCTTATCAATCCTCCCCACAAAACGCCCATGAATCTCATCACGTTTATTCTTGTTCCAAATACAACTCCGGAGAGCAAATATCGTGTGAAGGGGAGAAAAGCTCCCTATCCTCTAGTGTGGGATATTTCAATGAAGGTTTGTCTCTCATTCGCATTCTGACAGTTCGCACGACGTCTCCGGCGAAGGAGAAATATTCCATCCGCAAAATCTGCCGACGCGACGTGACAGGATAGGCGCGCTGCGCCAAGGGCGCTGTTACATCACCCAACAATGCGCTCCCGCGCGTTGCGGGGCGGGGGGGCCGGCGAGAGGGGGTAGCGCGGGGCCGCGGAGTGGTGGCAGCGGCTGCGGCGGTGGAAGGGCGGCCGCCAGGGTGGGGACGGCGTCCTGGAGGGCAGAGAGACGTCGTGGGGCGGCGAGGTGGGGAGTCGGCAGGGGCGGCGGGGAGGCCGGCCGCTTCCCCTGCGAAGCTTCCCCGCTGCCGCGACCGGGACGAGACGAGGAGAGACGAGTCGAGACTAAATGGGACGGGACGGGACGGGACGGGACGGGACGGGACGGGACGGGACGGGACGGGACGGGACAGGACGGGACGGGACGCGAGTCGAAGGGACGAGACGAGACGTAACGGGCATGCCTCCTCCGAGCAGCGAGGCCTGCCGGCCCGACCCGACCCGACTCAAAGCGCGACGCAAACACCCACAAGTTTGCGGTAGGACTAAGCGACTGAGAAGACACGTCGCTGCTCCGCGGTGACAACTTCGCCAAGACGGGCTGTGAAGGAATTATGGACAGTCAACGAGGTGCTTAGCGACTTGTGGGAACTTCTCTTCCCTTGTGGAGCTCAAACAACGAGCGATTACTGCGATTCTGTTGAGGCGAGCCTGAGAAAGCCTCGACATCACTGTTACTGTTTCATCACAAACTTCGATTATGAATGGTCAGTTTTCAGAAAGAAACATGTTTATCTCATTCATCTTAAACGTGGATGATTTTTTCGATGGAGTTCATTTCCAAGCGAGACATTATTTATGATGCATTAAATAGTAGAATGTTGACAGTACCTAGCCTATAATCAAATTAATTTTTTTGTAATTTTCTTTTCGATTATTTGGCCTTCTTTCTGTTATAGTAGTATCCCAAGTTAATACTTACAGCCAGTTGAATCTGATACTAGGCAAAAGCCAGTGCAAACTTTCAAGCAAGAGAAAACAAGCCAGCTTATCATGCAAACATTGCATGACCGGGTACGTGAAGAAAAAAGAAGTTGCATGTGCCAGTTCGCAGGGATAAAGAAGAAGCTATGCCATACGCTGTGAGGCGCTAACGACATACTACAGGAAGATAAACAAAGTTGACGACTTCGTCAGCCTAAGGGAATTTAAATCTGATGAACGTGGCCAAAAACTACCTAACTGGGATTATAGTGATCGTGAGACA
This sequence comes from Gryllus bimaculatus, assembly GCA_017312745.1. NCBI lineage: Eukaryota > Metazoa > Arthropoda > Insecta > Orthoptera > Gryllidae > Gryllus > Gryllus bimaculatus. The sequence goes on from BOPP01000128.1 coordinate 2,389,837, forward strand.
ACGCGCTATTAAATGACGTTCCTAATATTTCAGCACCTTCACTAAACTGTTAGAGATTCCCTTGTATATTTTTATTATTTCCTGAATATCGTATTTGTAATTCCCTTCCCCAAATTTCCAGCATGAAATTTCAAAAACGTTCGAGCACTTGAAAGTAGTAATTTTCTATACAACAAAATTGCCAGCATAACATAGTGACTAAGTTCATATTTCAATTTTTTTCATGAACCCAGGTAAAAATCTTTCGTTTCTACAATGTGCCGAATGTGCAATGTGCGAAATGAATATGAAGAAAGAGGAAATACAAGGGCGTGGAGGTCATCTCGGGCGAGTGAGTTGGGTAGATAGCGTTTCTTTAGTTCCAACACATGAATAACAGTGTTCTTCTTCTTACTTTTATTTTAGGCTAGAGCCTGTTTCTTTACAAAGGATACTTAATTAAAATTTTTAAAAAAACCTGATGCATTACATTTATGTAGTCATATTTATAAATTGGCACTATATTCATATTGTCTTGTTTCACAAAATGTTTTTCCACCTAGTTCTTGGACATCCTAGTCTTCTCCTTCCTTCCGGTCTTATATCTCTAGTCACTTTCACCAGTCTCTCTTCTTCCATTCTGCCTACAGTGTTAGTATCAGTTATTATTTCATATTTTAACTTTTACAGTATTGTGATCACGGGAATTTTATATCGGGAATATCGGAAAAGAAAAACGAAACATCGATGACAAAATATCGCCGTTAATACATCGATGATTCTACAAAAACGTTTTGAAAACATTAACATCAATGTGGCATCCCTAAGACAGGCTCCCTCCTCCGCGCCGCCCGCGCTGGCAGGGAGAGATAAAGCGAGGGGCGGGGGCGGGGGCGGGGCGTGATTCACTCGACGCGGGAAGGGGGCGCGGAGGGAGGGCGTGGCGCGACTCGCACGCGCTCTGCACGCGCGCGCGGTACCTCGGGTGCGTCACCCGCTCGCGCAGCGCCGCGCCGCGCCGGGCGGCGGCGGCCCCTTCTGGGAAGGCCGGATGACGAGCCGACTGCCCGCGCGCCGACAGGGATATCCTGGCTTCGAGATTACGCGCACACGCCTCGGCTCGGAAAAGGAAAACTTCGCCCCGGAATTAGACTCCCGGATGCAGCTCTTGATGTGAAACCGCTGCCTGCGTGCGTTCACATGCTGCATGTAAGAATGTACCCTTGTGTAGGCACGTTAGGTTGGGTGGGTGGATGTGCGAATATGTGCGTGAGTTATACTAGGATTTATTTAAACGTGCAGTTGGCGTAAATCAGCCCTTTACGGTTTCATCCAATCGGAACCTGAACGACCACTTAGTGACGTCACTGTAGCGACATTTAAGCTCCCGTTTGGATGAAATCGCAGCTCATTTACGTCAAATACACGACTAAATAAATGGAACTAAAGAAACCCTCTACATACAGAAAAGTACCAGGTTATATATGTTATTTGAGCTCCATATAGGTGCATCAGAACAAACGACCCAACCCTCCGAAAGATTTAGTCATTCCCATGACCCAATATTAATTTACGGTTTATGTGCCTTCACTGTCCACGAAACAATAAGTTACTACACTACACACTATACGTTACGAAACTGCCTGATTATCATGCAGCTATCGGATGCTGAATAATCAACAAGACAATGCCAGCTCAGCTTTCTCGTCGGCTATCTCATTACCATGGGATACCGTATAAAATACACCACAATGGAAAGTCAATTTGTATGCATTCAACACTTCCGTGGCACCTAAACGAATGGGCTAAATAATGACAGAGGCAAGAGACTTACTGTTAATTTTTCAGGCATTAAAATTAAATTAAAGATATAGTATAATCGGGTACGTATGCAATTAAATCAGTTAATGAGACTTGCGATATTTTTTTGTGTGCATCAGTCTCACCCCATCTTATTTCAGCTAGTAAAACTGTGTACGCTTTGCGACGAATCCTCCGTTCTCGGCTTCTAACGCTGCCTCCGGCGCTTACAGGTGGTGCCTCAGAAGCATGGAGAACCACTTCGCCCTCCTAAAGCAGCCCGTGTCCTCCCGGGAGGGCCCCCGACATCAGTAGCCAACGGAGGCACCCCGCCGCCGATCCACCACGCAGCCGCGCAACGCTGCGTCTGGTAAGCCCGCGAACTAGCTGGCGACGAGTACCCCGCCACCGGACCGAGGAGCATGTGGACGCCCTCCCACCCCGCGGCGCAGCGTCCTCCCTCCCACACAGCGGCGTCCTCCCACCCCGTCCCGGCGCGCCCTCCCACCCCTCGGCCCCCACCGCCGCGCAGCATCCCCGAGACGCCGCCCCGCCCCACCCGGGCGCTAGACAACCCCACCCCGCCACCGCGCGCGGCCCCAAGACGCGCACAGGCAGCGCTAGGCGCGGACGACGCCCGAAACAGACGCTCACATCCCCTCCTCCACCTCCTCCTCCACCTCCACCTCCGCCCTCCGCGGGCGGTGGGCGATTTGAACGGCCCAGTGCTCTCCACGTGCTCGTCCGCGGCCGGCTGGTTGACAGTTCGTCCAGGCACGGCTGAGTGTTGATGCCTATCCTCTGCGAGAACAATGGAGTTGCGTAAGAGACTTACGTTCGTTTTCTTCACAAGCGACGTCAAACGGTTACATTCGTCAGTGAAAAGTGAAGAAATACAGTAAGTGTTCGTCATCGTGATTGATAAAACAACTCGCGAGGTTTCTACAAGTGAGAACAGCAGTCATCCCATGTCAGCTGGCCAATTCAACTAGTACTTCTAAACTTAGAGGAATTTTGAAATAAATATACACACCCTACAGTGAAAAGTTCCTGTCACAGTCACAAACACAGCTGACAACGTCTAAGGGGGTGCACTGGTCACGCGGCTTGTGCGTGCGGAGGCGGCGCGAGCGCGGGCGTGCGTGCGTGTGTGAATGAACGGCGTGCGCGGGGCGTGCTCAAGCGGCCGCTGCACCGGCCTTACATGGCACCTCTCCGCGCCGCGCCGCGCCACGCCCTCGGACAATGGCTCTGGGTGGATTCCTAGCGTGGGCACAACTCCACAACAATTCATGTTCTGTCGGGGGGGCACATCTCCCCGGGGTGGGCACCTGAACTTTTCGCTTTTATCCGCACCCCCGGCCGCCGCTCATGGACGACTACCCGTTATCCGGGTGCAGTGGGAACCCAGTTTGACCCCTCAGCAACCTTCCCATTCAATGCCTGGGTTGGGCCGCCCTGCTAGCTCAGAGCTCCTAGCTTTCCAGGCTAGTGCCGGCGTCAATATCGTCGTATGAAGACGTTTCACTCACATGCGCCGGGACACCGAGTCCCTCCTCTTTGCCCAGAGTATTGGGCCACTGCCACGACGAAGACGAGAGCCCTACTGGGGGCCACCCGAACTCAGGGCCGGGTGGCTCGGTGCCCCATCCCTTCTCCTCACTGACTACACCGTAAAGCTAACGACGTGAGTAACGCCGAGAACCTGACAGTGGGTAAATTCCCGCCGGACTTTTATACGTGGACTCCAGAGCGTTGCTAAGAACCTCATTCACTCAATTCTGTCCAAAGGTCGGCGTGCCAGGGGCCCAACCGGTGGTTTACCGGCAACCAAGAGCTAGATCATTACCTACTCACTGCCTCCACCTTGAAGCTAACGGCGTGAGTTGCGCCGTGAAACTAAGGGTCCGCATGGTCGTCTACAACTCTCCACCAGAGACCATGCCTCCTACTCACTCACCATCCTCCCCAGCGGGGAGTGACTCGGGATGAATGGAAAAGCTAAAGCGAGGCTTTAACAAATTAACTGTTGCTTGAGCAGTACCGAATTCATTAAGACAAGCACAGCGAATACGCACCAGGAGTCCCCAAAGAATGCTTTGAGTCTACACAAAAGAATTAACAACAAAGATTCCAATGTACGTTCTACGGTGGAACAACTGTTATTGAACGGACTTTCTTTCAAATGTGTAGAAATTGTATCTTGAAGATCGTTGACATAGATCAATTCCTTGCTTATTTTCTGCGGCAAAATTATGCTGGATGAAAATATTTTATAGGGAATGCAATTTGTTGCTTCGGAATAAAAAATATTGAGAATCATGGTGTGTAATTTGTATATTAATTTAAAATATTTATCGGTGATCCGATAGTTACGGGTTCAAAAGATACGATCTCGGACAAAAGTGTTTGCTTTCAAGTCATTTAATAATCATAATAATATCATACGTTTTTCGTTTATGACTCACAGACGGAATTTTAACACAGAAACCGCTATTTACCTTCGGATTTCACTAATGACCTCTATGTGAGCTGGCAATGTATGTCTAGGTCCCAGGCCTAAGCACTGTGGGTCTGTCTTGCCATAAGGTCAGGAGTTGATCTATGAATCACTGTGGAGTAATCTGAAGTAGAAGTACAATAATTGACGTAATTAACATTTTCAGTAGTGGAGCCATGATTTGCTAACTTAAGGCTATCAAGCATGCAAAATGAATACTTTTCTAATGGATGTTGATTGTACTTGTACTTCTACAGAAATATCAGTAGTTTCCACACGAATTTTCAATTTCTAAGGCCTCTGTCCAGTCATTCATGCTTTACAGCAGTCTTCTGCTACAAACCGGTCTGTGTCGGGAATCCCAAAGGTGTGGCCGGGAAAACTGTAGTCTACCTCATGCGAACAAAACCGCGCGTCCTGAATTTTCGTTTCATTGCCAAAGATTTAACTGTTGAACAAGTTACGCTTACAATGTTAACTATGAGTGCGTGAACGACACACGGTTGCCGGTTGTTTCAGTTGATTCAATTCAATCGGTTAGATTTATGGTCAGATCACAAAGATTTATAAAACTACAAAGAGTTAAAGTAAAGGTTCGAAATAAGAAAGAAATGATTATGACAGCAGAAATACTGACTTGATAGATAGTAAGTATGTTATCAATGACGTCAATTGCGTCAATCGGTTCTCTTACCTCCTTCATTAAATTTATATTCTCTCTCTCCCTCTCTCTCTCTATCTATCTCCCCCTCTCTCCCCCTCTTTCCCCTCTCTCCCCCTCTCTCTCTCCCTCTCCCCCTCTCTCACCCCCTCTCCCTCTCCCCCTCTCTCTCTGGGTAAGGATTCTACAAGTTAATAAATTAATTACTGAAGTACCAATGTGTGTTTACTTCATGGAGAATAAGGAGAATCCCTAACAAACAACAATATTCTAAATATACCGTAACTTTGCTGTTACAAACTTATGGAATTTCTCATGCTCAGATCAAGATATAACGTCCTTCCAGAGGTCTGACACATCTTCGCCCCGATACGTCACATAGGTTTTACATTTTTTGAGTAAATAATGTAAATCTGTAACTAATAAACATATTATTCGTTTACGAGGCAATAAGTATTAATTATTGTTATAGTGTAAATTGATTCCTAAAGCTCCTTTCGCTCTCTCTCTCTCTCTCTCTCTCTCTCTCTCTCTCTCTCTCTCTCTCTCTCTCTCTCTCTCTTTCTTTCTTTCTTTCTTTCTTTCTCTTTTTTTAAAATTATGCATTGATTGTCTAAATTAGGAAAAGGATACCGCAGTGTTCTTAAAAATAACTATAATGACGTTTCGTCCTTTCAGCACGTCTCATCTCCACTGTGCGTTGCCGGCAGCGCCGCTCGCATCCCGTGTGGTGGAAGGGGCGACGGCGACGCGGTCGGCTTCACAGAAAGAGTCGAGCGAAGACCGTTGCGTCGCCACATCCGACTGAGGCGCTGCCTCCTACATCCGCTGCCGCACTCTTCGGCGAAGAGGCACGCCTCTCGGCTTTTCATTCACTCTTCTGGAGAACCAATTAACATTCAGATGGCGTGTCAAACCGGTTAAGCCCGACTAGCACTGTTCTGTCATTCTCTTTCTTATAATCAAAAATGTCCACGTCTGCCAAGAAGTAGTAAAAAAAAGTACTTCTGTTTATCGGTTTCGTGCATCACTAAACTAAATTAATCCCCATCATTAGTGATCAAAGTGGCATTTTAAAATTAAAATTTACAGAGAAATCGTCATTTTTTTTATCAAGGTGTAAAAGTCACAGACACTTTTTAAGAGAGAAAGGAATAACACTTGTTGGCTAGTGTGAAGATTGCAGATGTCTGAAGAATATGTTTGCGGCTACAACTTCTCCTTGTTTCGGTTAAATATTCAATAAAGATGCAGAAACGGAAAATCTTTCATCATCTGATCCAACAGTAATAAAAAGAAGGTTCCTCTGCGATTCAATTCAACCGGTCTCCCGCCATGTGTGATAGTGTACTGCATGTTAGTGAAAGTGTGTGTAAATAAAGGGTGAGAATAGGACAAGGAAGAGGAAGGAAAGATCGCGCCCGGGGCGTGGCCCGTTTGTTAGGGTGCTGCTCCGGCAATCGCCTGAGGTTAATCGGAGATTCTCCTTCAGACAGCGACTGAATTCAACCCTAGCTGTCAAGCTACTGCCACCGTCGGGACTCGACTCGAACCTAGGACCTCCCGGTCCGAGGGACTGCAGTGGCTTCAATTGCTACCCTGCGCCACCTGATCCATGAGGGCTTTCCTCTCCCTCCGATCTGGAAGACGACTGACCGGAAGACAACTGTTCTTCCTCCGAAGCCCAGAGTGAAGGTGCGCTGGCTGGCTCGTTCCGCGAGGATCCCCCAAGGCGTGAGGGGGTGAGTCAGCGACGCTGCACTCGGCCGGAAGCGCGCACCCCGCCGCTGCGTCATCCTCAGCTTCATGCCACGCGCCAATCCCAGGCACGGGGAGGCCTTATGGGTCGCCGACTTTCCCTATCCATACTTTTTTTAATTAAAAATATATATTAGTCCCGGCGCGAATCCACAGGGAGGGAAATGAGGGAAATTTCACATCCCAAAATTTTTCAGTAACTATTAATTTTATCTTATTTTGATTCTTCGAAGCAAAAATATTTTGGCACAAACATTAAAACGAATAAAACTGTATCACGATATGAGCTGAGCTTAGCCTGCGTCATTCTACATGATCTATAATACAACACAATAGACAAAAACATTTTTAATCCCCTCCCAAAATTCGTCTCTGGATCCGCTCAGGCTATAGTCTGAAATATGTTTAACTATTTAGTTTAGCATGGTGCCTCAAGCGCCGGGTACTACTTTCGTATTGATAATGTCTTCGTGTGCTATGGAAGTTCAAAATAATCTGAACCACAACCTGGATTTTCACTAAAATTCATTCTCCTCGATCGATCAAGCTGATGTCGTATCCTCTTGAATTTTAATGGGATATTTTAAACTTTTGGGGGCACTCGAAAAGGATCATTTCGGACTTTGCCCCTATGGTGTTGGAATTAATACAGGGCATTAATTAAAGTAGCCCTTGTTCGTGCTCGTCCAAGAATGAAGCACTTGGTTTATTTCCAAGAATTATTTTGGCATAAAAATGGGTTGGAAATTACGCGTTGCCAGACTCAGTGTTGTTTGATGTAAAAAGGTCGAAAGACGAAGTCTCGACGCCCCAAAACAGAAATGTCTGGCGATGCGTCAACTAATGATATTTAACTTTAAATAAGTAATTTGAATTGCTTTATCAGAATGATCTTAAAACCAAACATAGCGTCACGCTAAGAAATTAACAACAATTTTCGTCAATTTTATTCAATCAAAAATCAATTATTTTTTTTCAATAATGTTGTGTTTTCCACGATATTTGAGTAAAGATAACAATTTTTTTCATTTTCCTCTTTCATTAAATTTGTTCATGCAAACTGAAGAATTGTTGAAAATTATAGAAAATAAAAATGTTTTGTTTTTCATAATTCAGTATACAACCTGCTCCTGGGTTCACATATTGTTTCTCCAATTATTTTCCAGATACTACATAATTTTCATTGGAGTGAAGTGCGCGCATGTCCGCGCACGTGTGTGCTTGTGTGTATGTGTGTGCTTGTGTGTGTGTGTGAGAGAGAGGGAGCGGGAGAGAAAGAAAGAGAGAAAGAGAGAAAGAGAAAGAGAGAGAGAAAGAGAGAGAAAGAGAGAAAGAGAGAGAGAGAAAGAGAGAGAGAGAAAGAGAGAAAGAGAGAGAGAGAGAGAAAGAGAGAGAGAGAGAGAGACAGACAGACAGATGGAGACAGGGAGGGAGGGAGAAAGAGACACAGTTAGTGTTATACAATGCCCGCACCCACAAACCAAATTTTAAATGGTGTTGGTGACGTTAAAACAACATACATTTCATACCGTTTAACCGAGACATTAATCTTGACTTTGTGCATAAACGAGCGTAACGGATGTAGGTCCAGTACTTTTTTTAAAGAAAAACTGAACCAAAGTTTGTTTTTTAATGTAAAACCAACAACTTTTAATAACGATATAAACTAATAATTACTTATCTTGTGTCTAGCACATACTGTTTCTTTGCGAAAAATAAGTTAGTTTTCAAGATTTGATGACAAGGAAATTGCTCGTTCATGAAATCAATTTTTAAATAATCTAAAAAATAATTTTTCAATTTTGTTGTCATTCTATCCTTTCTTGCAATCTAACTACATCCCACACTCTACAAACCATTTAGTATCGATAATTTTTTAAAAAAAAGAGTATATAGGTATCTGCAGGAGCATCATCAGGAAATATAACCAACCACTAAAGCTCCACACAGCACAACATATTATTGTAACGTATTAGCCAGCGTGCCTCATGGCATCTATTTGGGGACTCTTGGAAGAGGATTAGTCCGCCCACAGAAGAAGGGGTTTTTCCGTAAAGGGAAGAACGCGGAAACGGGAGACACAAGGGTGTCCTTCCGGCTTATAGAAGCTTTTCACTGTTATAACAAGCGAGGGGGTGGCGTGACGTTGTATCACGCGTGAGCCTTCGCCTATATAACAGAGTGTACAGAGCCAGTGGGGGGGGGGTGTCTTGGAACAGTGGGAGAACCTCGTGCGTGTGCACAAAACTTGGCGCCCACGACGGTGCGTATGCGAGCCAGGCTCGCGGCTCGAGTCCACTAGTTATGGAAGCCTGCGGACTTTATGTCCTTGGGTGACTGCGGTCACGGGGGAGCGATGCTGTGTGCGTGCCGCCGAGGTGAAGAGTGGTTGAGTGCCACGATTCACGCCGATTCAATCGGATAAGATCGCTCCTGCGATCGAGGCAAACCAGCCGTTGTTGCGCCAGAACGGAACTTTTGTGTCCCAGCCGTGACATCCGGTCACGGAAGCTAGGCTTTGTGCGCGCTTCAAAAGTAGGAGTGGCGAATGCCACAAGCAAAACCATCTTCAATCGGGTTTGGACGGCTCCCCGCATCAGGGGATAGTAGGTCTATCAGAGCTAGGTGTAAGTAGATTATTAGTGTATATATTTGTTTTGTTTTCTTGTTAATCAATATATTTGTTTATACGAAAGCTCTGTGTCTGTGGTCGCTGTGAGTATCACATGACGTCCACATTATATTGGTGGAGCTTTGGGAGCCACGGAATACGGTGTCACGCTCTGTCGAGAAGTGACGCTTCGCGCGGGCCAGCGTGTTTCGCCTGCCCCCGAACGCCCCACTCCGCCCTGCTCCGAATTCACCGCTTGCTAGCGGGGACGCGTTCCGCTGTCGACGGACGCCGCCCCCCTCGCCCCCCTCGCCACCCCAGCTCTCAGGCCAAAGCCCCTCGGCCATTTTGTCGCCGATCGATCATAACGCCCTTGGTGCATAAATAACTATTCTAATCAAGCCACACGTTCCCTTTATCCTCAATGAATGTTTAAGAACAAAATATTTTAAAGTATTTGAAAAAGTATCTAAAATTCACTTATGTAACTGTCATTTTGAAACGTGATTCTACGTTTCACCGTCAGACCTGAGAAATTAATAACTTCATCTGGGGCCGTGTGATGAATAAGTGATTCGCAGGCTATTATCGAGGTGACAGTATCGATGGTTGTTTTGAATTTGAAGATGTGTGCGTTGGTTTTTGGTGTCCGCGCGTGCGTTAGTTGACCGCCGTTAGAAGCGCGTTAGTTAGAAGAACTAACTGCAGTTGAAAGTTCAGGCTGTTGAGGGCTGTTTTTAAGGACTGGCCAATTTAATCGTAGGAACATTTTTAATATTTGCAGTTATTCAGTAATGAATGGTTATGTGCTCATTTGTTGTATTATTAAGAGAAACAGATTTCTTTTTATGAACATTCTGCATGGGGTGTGTTTGAAAAACGTTCTTTTCAAACTAGTCTTAAAGTACTACATCGGTTATTCACATAGAATAAAGTATACTGATCTGTACAAGAGGGCAATATATTATTTTGCCCGATTAACATAACGTAGTGTGCAGAGTCGCCAGGAAGGCACAGCCAGAGGATAATATTGGGTGGATGCACATTTCACATGGATCCATTTCGCATGGATTCACATGGATCAGTGATATGTTACAAGAATGAATCAATGATGATAGACACGACGATCAATGAGTTGACGACTCATTAAACTAGATACGGCTAAGTGTAGTTCAGAGCCAACATTTCGTCAGTCTCTGAATTGTCTCTGAACGAGAGGTCGAAGGGTCCGACTCGCGGTTGCAGTATTTTCAACACTAGCTTGTCAGGTAGGTCGAGTTAAGCCGCTGTCTAGAGAAGAATTCTAGCGGCCGGCTGCTCTGATCGGTAGTTTTCCGTGGTTTCTCCGATCAACATCGCCCCAGTCGGTACAAGCTCCTTACCGGTCTCCCGGCATGTGTAACGCATGATAGTGCATGTGTAAGTAAGGGGTGAGGATAGGACAAAGAAGAAAAAAGATCGCACTTCGCCCGTTTTTAGGATATTGTGGTATGTACTGGTCAGAGGAACCACTGAAGAGTACCGATCAGAGCAGTCGGTCCCCAGGATTTTCCTCTAAGCAACCGCTGAAGTCGACCAAGATAATTGTCGAAAATACGTCGATACCTCTCGGTCCTCCCTGGACCTCTCGGCCTGAGTCGCCGCAGACTCAATATCTACGAATGATTCAGCGAATTGGTTTAGGAACCGTCCCTAAATTGTATTGTGCATGGGTAGGAGTATGCAATATTTGCTATAACTAAGGCAACGTGAAATAGCGAACCTCACAGGTAGCCAAGAAATTATTATACTTTCTCACAATGACATACATTACTTGTGTGACCCTCTATAAGATCAAATAAACTACGGCCGTTGTCAATGAAATAACATATGTAGGTAATGTAGGTGTGTGGGTTGTAAATGATAGGACATAAATATGGCCCACCGGTCGCTTTGGGCGAGCTAAACCGCGTTGATTCGTAGGTCATTTTATTTTTAACCCGTTCCCAAATGTGTCACCAGAGGCGCTCCCACCGCTCGCAACGAAGAGGGGCAAGAGAGCCCGAGACAGCCAGCGGGGAGCCTGGACCGAATTTCACGGTCCGCTGGCCATGTACGGTGAAGTTGCACGCGGGGTCACGGGGTCAGGGCCCGCCGACGCGGCCCACGGGAGCCAGCCGTCGCTGGCGTCGCGGCGGCGCCCGATTTAGCCTCTCGCGGGGCGGACGCCGCGTGGCGCAACGGCCGCTGGCTCCGTTTTCCCACTCCGTCTTCGGATGCCGCGGCCCCGTTTCACACCGCGACCACGCGAGACGGCGAGGCGCGGCGGTGGCAGATTCACTCGCGTGCGTGTGCAGCGGGGGGGGGGGGGCATCGTGCTTTTCATCGGGCGGCGGCGATGGTGTAACGGTTAGCGTATCGGACTGGTATACCCACGTTGGCGGGTATACTCGATCGAAGACGTAGATTTTTAAGGGCGAAAATATCCTTCGTACGCCTTCCTTCGGAGGGGAAGTAAAGCCGGCTGTCCCATGTTCGTAGATTTACTTGCATGTAAAAGATCCTCAAGCCTAAATGACGCCTCTTTTCAAAAATCGCCTGTTTCTCGCCCAAGAATTACCCCCTTCCTCTACTAGTTGGTGAAAGGAGCGTAGCGAAATTTGCGTGGTCAGACGGAAGAGCGGGCCTAATGGCCCGAGTCTCGCCACGTAAAATAAGGCAATAATTCAATTCAATTCAAGAATTCTGCGGATATCGAATCATTATGTAATCAGGAGAATACTTAAACTCATTGAATGCATTTGTTACAGCCCAAGTCTGATATATCGTGAGTTCGCAAATGAGTCGCTTATTTCGTGCATAACGGTTTGGATGAAAATGAACAGATCATTTCGGGCATCTGTCTAATGTTGGTATTAGCTATTGGGCGGTGGCTAAAGTAAGGTGATTAATCTCGGTGTTAGCTGTTTTGGGTGTTGGCGAGAAGTATTTTGCAATAAATATGATCTGTAAATTATGCGTTGCACAGACTCAACATTGTTTTATGAGGACCGCGAAGGCCGGAGATTCTTAGACAACTCTGAAATGTGTACCAAGCGTCAACGTGAGTTCGCAGTGAGATTAAGTGGTATTATCGTATACAGACATTTACGTCTGTCCCTGTGGAACTCGAAAGAGTACAGCATGTCTCTCACTACTCTTAGAAACTTCCCACTAGATCCCTCTTTATGGTATATCTGCTATTCCTGATCTCCATAACATAATTCACATACCCTAGCCACCTCATATTGTCTAATGTCAACTTCAACAGGCCGATGTGCGTTCCGAAATTGTTCTCACTTTGGTGGTTATTCACTTATTTTGAATAATGTGAACATTAACCGGCTAATTCTTCAATTAGATTTAACACTGTGTATGTCCCTGTAATTCTTTTCGCGAGTTTGATTTTAATTTCTCAAAAGAGCATGTGATACGAACATCACCTTATTCAGACGGACATATTTAATTTTCAATTATCCTTTCTACCTCAATTTTCAAACAACTCATCAAGTTTTATCCACAGCTGTGGTGGCTGAAGGCTGTATAATCCGGGAAGAAGGTGTAGAGAAAATTTGAAGGCAAAGAACATCAGAACAACCAATGCGTATTACATTATGTATTTCATTGTTCTAAAACACTATAAATTTAACTGACACATCCACATTACATCTCCAAGTACTTTAACAAACTGGATTTCTAAAGGCTTTTAGAAGTACAGTCTTACTAAAGACTGCTATAACAAACACATATACTTTAGACACTCACGAAATGTATACACATGATATAATAAAAAGAAATAGAATACTACACATTTTACTACATCGGTTATTTATATGTTAAGCATCACACCATGTTTTCAAACACGTATTGACTTCAATACATCAAGTTTTTACTGACTAAATTATCAAAATCGGGAGATTTTCTGTGACACGAAACTAATAATACACGACATTGTATTTAATGAAATGTCAAGAGTGAAAGGAAACAACAAATATACTCATCTATATTTTTTGCGAAACCTTGGCCTTAACCACAACAGCGAGTCTTGAAGACGCGTAAAACATGAGCGACTTTCATATTAAATTTTTGCCCACACAAACCTGTATAATGTCTAAGCTTCCGCTCATGCGATCCGTAAAGACTATATTAACTGTCTTCAACACTGACGAGAGAATTCCATATATCGCGAGAGTAATTTTATGCTTCAAAGCAGCTCTTCGCTTCCTCGGATTCACTCGGCTTCTTTCAAGCCACACTACATGAAATGCCGTGTTTTTAATGACTTTCGAACGGTTTCAATTGAGGTGTGCTGGTGGTCGATGCAATTTCCTTAATGAGAATCTGTGGCAGAGCGTAGTGGGAGTGGCAGGGCCGGTCAGTCGGAGGGACTTTTAGGGGGCGGCAAAATTTCACAATAAATTATTATAATAATATCTTATTGAAAATTTGAATCATTTCATTTCATATTTTTGTCCCACCTACGATTCGGACCGAATAAAATGAACACGGAATCTTTCATTACTTATTCTGTGACGTGTTTTCAAGTCTATGTGTAACAATGACATCTTGCACTTAGTGGCGACTGGCAACACCGTCTGTACTGACTTGTAGGAATTACCTGTATTTTATTTTGTGCTTGGATTGTTTATGACTAATATTCAGCGAAAATGACTTCTGTCATATAAAGAATAGTGTTCAAAAATGTATAATAACACCTGCAAATTGGATTACAGTATGAATAAGTTTCTTCAGGGAAATCCGTGAGTGATGCTTTGGAATTTTGAAGAAAGTTTCATAGATGGAGTCAGTTGTCCAATTCACATTAATTGAATCGTATATATGTATGGGCTTTCCAAACTGTGCTTTTAGTGCTTTTAATTACGTGTAGTGATTGTTAAATTGTTAACTTTGTTGAAAATTGTATTGCTTGGATACGTATACGATTATGTATTAAATATTCTATTTACATTTTTATTTATGTAATTATGTATTTATGTTCGTATGTTTGAATATTTGCTACGTTACTCAAGCTTGTATGTCTTTTAAACTGAAATACCTAAATCAGGGGGTGGCGAAAATTTCCTCCCTAGTAATTAAAAACTAATTTTTGAAAGAAAATTGACATCATATTAAATAATGTGGTGATTTTCTTACAGGGATGGTAACATGACACTGAAATGCTAAAATGTGCATTTCTATGACCAATCACAACAAATGTTATTTTCATCAGAACTCTAAATTTTATATTTATAATACTTTTAAAGTTTCAACAACAGTTCGGAGAATTATGTAATCAGAAAAGACCACCCGCTATACTTCAATTTTTCTATAGTGGCCGATGACATTATGTCATTGTTACACCTCCTACCGTATAAAATTACAAATTTTTAATTAATTCGCGAATGTCCTTCTCAACGGGACTCGTGGCCTCAGAAAAGTACTTACAAACTGGGCAGGAGGTGAAACAATGACCTAATGTCATCGGCCACCATAGAAAGATGGAAGTATAACCGTATATATTCGGGGCGATTTGGACGCCACTTTCGCTGAGTGAGAGGAGTTGCCGGAAGAGGCAGGGAGCGGAAGACTCGGTTATGTGGCAGGCGGCAGCGCGCAGGCGGGCCAGCGTGGGTCAGGGTGGGGCCGGGTGTGGCAGGGTGGGGCGGAGACCCAACGTGGCGGGGAGGGGCGTGGCAACGTCGGAGCAGAGGAGGGGAAACGAAGAGAGGGGGGCGAGGAAAGGCAGAGGGAGATGGAAAGGGGGAGGCAATTTTTACGCTGTGGTAGGGAGTGAAGGAGAAGGACGGAAAGAGGAAGACGGACTTTCAAGAAGAGAGGGAGAGAGAGAGGGAGGGTGAGGGAGGAAGAGAGATGCAGAGAGAGGCAAGTTTTACGCGGTGGTAGGGAGTGAAGGAGAAGGACGGAAAGAGGAAGACGGACTATCAAGAAGAGAGGGAGAGAGAGAGAGAGAGGGAGGGTGAGGGAGGAAGCAAGATGCAGAGAGAGGGGAACAACGAGGCAGTAAGGCACAGGCAGTCAGATGTGCGGTGGAGATGAGGCAAGATGGGTGAGCGAGAAGGGGGCGTCGGCTGCGACAGGAAGCGTCGCGGGACAGAGAGGGCGGCGGCAGCGGCGGCGTCGCGGCGCCGGGCGTCAGACCGCGCCAAATAAGGAGGGTCCGTCCGTGGCGCGGCGGCGGCGGCGGCGCTGGCGTCGGCGGAATGTGTGCCACGACGGCGCCAGACGGCGACGAGACGCCGCGCCGCGAGGCCTCCGTCTCTGCGACGCCATGCGCAGTCAAAGTCTGGCCTTCACAGACGTACGCAGCCTAAACACAGCTTCCCCCCCTTCCCATTGTTTCCGTTTACATGACATGCATACTTTACTTGTTAATAACGAAAACATGATAATTCTCTCTGAATTCGAACATAAAGGTATTGAATTGAATTAATATGTCTTATTTTACGTGGCGAGACTCGGACCATCTGGCCCGCTCTTCCGTCTGACCACGCAAATTTCACTATGCTCATTTCACTAACTTGTAGAGGCAGGAGGTATTTCTTGGTCGAGAAACAGGCGATTTTGAATTTAGCTCAGAGGCGTCATTTAGGCTTGAGGATCTTTTACATGCAAGTAAATCTACTAGCATGGGACAGCCGACTTTACTACCCTTCCCCTCCGAAGTAAGGTGTACGAAGGTTTTTTTCGCCCTTAAAAATCCACGGCTTCGATCGGGTTTCAATCCGTCAACTTGGGTATAACAGTGCGACACCATCGCCGCGAGCTGTACATGCATAGACCAATATGTATTGTCATCATCACTGCCCGTTTTAAAATTTATCTTTAAATTATGAGATTTTTACCAGTGATTAAACATTTTTACGAAAATAATTTTTTATTACATTAGGTTTCCAAAATTTTCGAATGGCCAAGATCATCCTTCGTCCCTGTAAGCACTGTCACGTTGGATAGCATTTGAAGTGGCCCCATTATTTGTGAAATCGGTTTAATCGATTATCGATCAATAAAAAGATTATACATATCATAATTCACCAATGAAAAGTGATGTATATAAAGGTAGGATGGGGGAGTCAGAAAGCAAACTAAAGTATAATTACTTAACTAGTATGCTCAAGAATGAAACATTGAAAATTAACATATGATGAATGTTTCATTAAAATAATGATTAGTTGAAAAGAAAATAATGCAAAGGATATTAGTTCTTGAGAACCACTTACTGAAAGTTTCTAGAATCTTTAAAACTGCAGGGTACTGTGCAAACTGTTGTTTGAGACTTGGGCGATGATTGATATCAACCATTTTGTGGCACGACTGCAAGAATGTTTTATGCCTCTTCACCATGTTTGCTTATTATTGAACATTTCCTTATTATTTTTATTTTGCTTTCGGAAATACTTCTTACAATTAATCGTCTTGTTAAAATATGATTTCAAAAAATTGTTTGCTGTTATTAAATCCTTTGTGAACTACATCGTATTTTCGCTGTTTATGCATCGTTACTCACTAATGACTACAGCAGCCAAAATTCTGCTGAAGATTTGTGGAGAATGAGGCCCTGGAGCAGCAAAACTTGGTTGTTCTAAAAAGGATCATACTTTTTTCGTCGTTGCGAGACGTTAGCTGAGTCATTTAATCAGTGACATCCTTAGTGTTAGTAGCCCATAAGAGTTTGGTCATATAGAGTACATCAGGTAGAAGAAATTGAGGATTATTCTAATTAAAAATCTGTATTTTAAAAAAAAAATCGAAACTGTTCCTTTACTTTTGAATGTTTCAGTCTTCCTAGTTATCTATCGAAATAAGCGACCCTTTTCACATACCTCACAACTAAGACTCCGTGGACATTCTTAATTAAGCTTCGTAGTTTTTCATTTCCGTCAATTTTGCATGTATTCGAAATTAGTAATTTAATTTTGAAGTTTATCTACAATCATGGCAATTATTTTTAATTATGATAATTGTTTACTTGCAATTTTCCCTATATTAGAAACTCAGTTGAAATGATAGGAAAGAATACTATATGAAGTTTTACTAAACACCTTATAAAACCAGAAAGTAAGTTGATTTGTGGCGATTGCAATTCATTTATTAAAAGTGTAAATAAAGTATTCGCAACTTAAGTAATTAGTCCAGGCTCAGTAAACAAGGAGTAATATGTTTCGAGGATGTGTACAACTGTAAGAACAAATGAATAATAGATTGAGTTCATTTCCATATTATTTGTATTGCATTATTCACTAATTGGATTAACAAAAATTTTCATCCGCGTTAACAATTCAAAGAATTTTTAAATGTATGAAATTATTTTTCTTAAAGACTGTTAATGATGGATTTCCTTGTAGGATATTAAAAGTATCGTTATTGAACCATTTTTATTGGATGAAAACCTTATTGGGATTTTGCATGCTTACTGAAACATTGAGGAGATGAAGGCTATTCTATATTTTCTGAATTTATGATTAAGTGAGTTGAGAATTTGGCGGTATTACTTCGTTTAGTTTTATTCGGTTGGAGGCGAATACAACACAAAAGAATCATGTTCCTCTCAGCCTCTGCGAATATTCCACACACCTCTGAAGAACGCAGGACCCACAGAGCATACACAACCACTTTTCAACGAACTCGCAGCATCGCGTGCCAGCGGATGCCCAGCGGGAAATAGGTCTTTTCCAAGAAACGTTTTTGTCAGTTGTTATTATAGCACCTTGGCACCCGGGCGGCCGGCGAGCTGTTCGCCTTGATCGTGCGCTCTCCCTCAAAAAGACGAGCTCCCCAATCCCTCGTATTGAAGCACTCCTTGAATCAAATACGATGCGTATGTATCGCAACTACCAGGTGAATGGAAAAGTATTTTTGAGAAAGGAAACAGAACGGCGTGTGAGAACTATCCAGGGATTAGTGTCACAAGAGTGCGATTGGATAACTCTATGTTCTAAAAAAGAGACTAGAATCACAAATAACTGGTTACAAGAAGAGAGTGGTTTTGACCACAATGGATCCCGCACAGATAACATTTTGAGAAGGGGGCAAGTGACAAAAAAACGCTTTCAAGAAGGTTAGAGGTGTAGAAGAGACAATGATACTAGGTACTTGATATGAAAATTTAATGACAAATACTACTCTTTTTAACAGCATTTTTTCTGTCTGTTCGTTGCACCGATTTTACAAGCTAGAACTGGGTTAGGGCATAGGCAGGCAGGGAGTTCATTTAGTCGAGGTTCGCTCTTACTTTGCTGCGTTCCTCTTCATTTAGTAACAATTTCTAATCGGGGGCTCTCTAAATATTAATAAGGAGAATATTTAGGAATGAAACGAAACACAAAGAACTTGAATACTGACGTTTAGGCGCAAGCAGTTTCGTACATTGATTCTGTAATAGATATGAAGGTAAGCTACGATACGTAGCATGTCGAATAATTCAAAGTCTACGGGGTATCCATATGCTAAATGGAATAAGATGGACAAACAATAGCTGTTCCGTTGTTCCACAAATGTGTATACGATAAAGCAATTGCCGAAGGAATGGTATGGGTTGTGAATCAAACATTACAAGCTTGGGAAGGGATTACTGACCCTTTGAAGTTGCGAAGGATCACTGTGCCTTTGAAGTAGAGAAAGACCCCTGCCCCTTTGAACTAGCGAAAAATCACTGTCCATTCGAAGAAGTGAAGGATCATTGTCCCTTTGAAGTAACGAAGAACTACTGCCCCTTGGAAGCAGCGAAGGATGGAGAGAAGGACTGTTTCTTAAAGCCTGGAAGAGACGCTGTTCCTACCCTGTTGGATTATGAGAACCACGAAATGGTGAGTCACTACCTGTCGAACCTCCGGAGGTATTCCGTTTCCAGGTATCTCCCCCAACGAGGCACCACCTACAGCTTCAAGCTCTCAACTGGCATCTCGCCATTTATGGTAGTGTACTGCATGTAAGTGTGTGTATAAGGGGAGCGGATAGAATAAGGAAGAGGAAGGAAAAATCGCGCGTGTTTCGTTTGTCATAGCACTGCTCCGCCATTCGTCTGGTGTTGATGAGTGACACCACCGAAAACTATCGATCAGAGCAACCTGTCGCTGATTTTCTCATCCGCTGAAGATGCTGATTTGAACCTAGCTATCTAGCTAGTAGCGAAAATTCTCCATCGTCGGGATCTCCCGGTCAGAGCCGTTGCAGAGACAGCGGCAATGTTGACTCTGAGCCAACATTGTTACTGCATGATCTGGTCAAGAAACACAATTTCTTAGGACTTCCCACTCTCATCGGTCTCCATTGATAACAAGGTTGTTTATTATAATAGGAGCTTTCGATGGCTTAGCCATCATCATCAGTTTTCTGCTGTGTGGAAGTCACACATCAACGAACACTAATGATGATGGATGGCTAAGCCATCGCAAGCTGCTATTATAGTAAACAATCTTCTTAGCAATGGCGACTCATATAATTATTTCATTTAAAATGCCAACGAAAACTCACCACAATACCAATACTCATGAGTCTACCCAAAAGTAATATCGTAAAGAGAAGCGTAAGGAAAAAAATTCTTGCAGATCCAGAAAACCGAGATCACCAAAGCAGTAATGCAGTGACAATCTCGAACAAAAGTATCGCGGGTTTCAGCCCCGTCTCGGGCATGGGTGTTTGTGTTGTCCTTACGTGCCGTGTTCCCTCTACAGTTACCCTAAAGGGAAAAAAACAAAAAACTATCAAAAGTGGTCGCTACCCAGTAGTTAAAATGACTACGACGCTAATGACCCAGTAGTTAAAAAGTAACCAAAAATATATTCTTACACCATTATATGTAAGAACTAAGATCATGATGAATGATCTGCAGATGAATGAATAGCACGAGATCGTTTTCATGTCCAGGATAGGGAAAATGGCGGTTTGGTAGCGGAAAACGATAGGTATGGAAAACATATGCTACGAAAAAAGAAAGGATAGCAATATTAAAGATCAATGAATTAAAACATCTACAACAATAACAAATAATTCATAGTGAGAGTCATTATGCATTTTGTCATGGGAGCCTAATTTAGATGTCGCTGGACCTGGAAGCAGCGAATGGTTTTGAAACCTTTCCTCCAAAACTGAGAAAATATTCCGAAAGGTTGAACATTTTGAATTTTCGAAACCATTACGTGCGTTCATCTACAGTACAAAATGTTTGTATTGCATTAATGAACTGTTGTGATCATGTTCTTTTATTACCAGCGTGATTTTATTTCTTACATATTGCTTTTTACGAGTCTCATGACTCATGAGAGTGGGAGGTCTCAGGAAATTGCGCACCTTGCTTGTCAATGGAACTACTCCATCTTTGCACGTTTTCTAGAGTTCTGTTAGTAGTTATTCATATTAATGTTCTCCATGATCTCGCGGCAGGAAGTCGACTCTTTCACGAAGGGCACCATCAGAGCAAATAGCCAAAATCTGTTTTGCCTTTGCAAATAGTTTTTATTACCCAGGTGCTAATATTTTCTTATCAATTATTGCCAAAACGCTCGTTTCCACCTGAATTTATAATTCATCTTATTTATGGGTTAGGGTAGTGATCCCAGAATTTCAGCAAACGTGCTGAGAATACTCTTCTCTCTTAGTATGTTACACAATTTTTTTAAAATTGCTTTTTGACGTTAAATAAAAAAATAAAAACGGAAATCCTGACTTCAGTACGTTCACATCGTTAGTCCTTTTCGCAATTGTAGTGTTTACAAAGAAATATGAGGCGTGGGTTGGTTGTCGCACTTCCAGATTCTGTTATCTCTTTTTATTGTATATGAGCTGCTGTTGAACTTCGATCGTTCTTGTCGGTCTCGTGAGATACGAATGATTATCGAAGTCAAGGTATCTCCTTATAAGGGCATGCGATAACAGTGGTATTCTTCTAACATTCCAGCTGTCGACATAGCTTTTTAAGGGCAGGAGATAACGAAAGTAATTCCCAGTGTATCGACAGGTACCTCATAAACCCGCATCAATCATTATCATTCGCTCTCCCACCAGAGAGGGGATATGAGTACTGCCTTCGTCAGCTAGTTAATATTTTAACTACTTGATTCTTAAGAATTAGTTAAAACTCATAGAGAAGTTGTACACTTCGTTTCTCCACAATTATTATCAAAAGGATATACATTCAAATTAGATTTATTGTATGTTCTATGATAAATATTTTCATAGGTACTCATATTGATTGTATGTAAAAGAATAATTTTGGAGAGGATTTTCTTCTGGGAGAATTGGATTCCTACTGCTAATATCTAATTCAAAATATGCATAAAAAAGATTCGAATCTATTACACAAAGTTATATAGAACAAAGAAAATGTGCAGGTTTTGGAAAAGGAAAGTTAAGATGCGGAGGCAAGTCTGCCACATTAATGAAGCAGAACTTCATTTATATAATACGATTCCTTCTACTGGATCCTACGAAGGATGGAGAATAGTTTGATAAAGAGATCTTAAAAACCGAATGAAAAATGATGGAACTTTGGAATCAAAGGCAGGAAACGTCAGAACTCCCAGACCGCTTTCCCGACAATCTATGTATTCGATTTTCCACGTGCCTCTATCACGCTTTGAGGCTTAATACCCGATACCCAATGGAAAATAGCGAGCTAGTCACTACGCTGTGGACTCGTCCTTCCAAGTATTACTTTAAGGACGGCCACATACTCCATCTGGATGCCCCTAGTCCCATCGCTCGCTTTACGCGTTGGTCAAAAATCATCAGCGATTCTCCAAATTTTGCAAAAATTAACGCTTACATAGGATAGCTGCAGATATGTGAGTTGTATGTATTGTTGTTTTGTGTTGTATTGTAGTATTGTATGCATTGTTGTATATATTGTTGGAATGGAGGATGTTGGGTAAGAAGGCGATGAATTCACCGCATTACCATTTGTTTCTCAAAGCCCTCTGGGCATAGAGTACTTGCAAAGCAGTTTCGTTCCACACGGCGCTAATGTTTGATCTCCAATGGATTGGGGCGGGAGGAGAAACTCGCCTCTCCCAGCAAATCGCTTGAGGCAGGTGGTAACCCACGAGGACCAGCGTAGGAACTACTGTTTTATTTATAGCTGTCTGGGAGACGCGTTCACATGGTAGCCCGATTTTGGCTCCTGGGAGTGCAGGGAACCATCTTCAAACGTGGAAATGGAATATAGGTAGATAGATATATTATTTCTGCAGGTAGGTATAAAATGGTGGTAGAACACTACAATTTACGTATTACAACTAAGAATAGTAATACACTGTAATTTTAAAGCATTTTAAGGAAATAATAACAAAAATATAACAATAATAACAATAACAGCATTACCTATATACTTTATGACTGTCCTGCACGGAATTTACAACTAATAAATACACTGCACTTCACTTCAATTCTCTACACTTCACTTCACTTCACTACACTTGCACTTCACTTGGCTACACTACGCTTGCACTTCTACACTTCACTTCTCTCTCTACTTCTCTATTGCACTACACTTCACAGCACGTCGCGACACTCCAATTCAACTACTACTTTAAATATAATTGTATATTTAATAAACCAATGCATTTAATGGTGATTATCACAATACTACTAATAATAAAAAATAACAATTATAATATGTAGCATAGTGGGAGTTTTTCCTGATTCCCTACCTATAATTCTACCGTTGCTTCACCGTCATTCAGTTGATCTTCACTGATATTAACAGTTCATCAAATCACAATCTCTCATGTTAGTAAATGCTGGTTGAGGGTTGTTCTTCGCTGTGGGAGAAACACGCAAGCCAACATGCAGGTGGGCTCTGTTTGACACGTTCCGGCGGAGAAAGTTCTCAGCTAAAGAGATATTACAAAATTACAAATACACAGCTAAAGATATATTACAAACAATTTAATAAAATGTCATTTTTTTTCTTTTTTTCTTTAGGACAGTGCCGTTTAGTAAAGGAATTCATTTAATGTTATGACAAAACGAAATAACTCATCTTTATATGTCATTGTTTGCATTTTTCGTCCATTTCGACTAGTAAGTCATTTTTTACCTTTAACGTCATTTTCAATGCATGCTTCGCTGACTTCGTCGATTTTAATATCATTTTGATGGAACTTGCTTCAAACAATATTTACAAGGTGCATCAAATGTTCACCACAGAATTCCTGAGTAGCATTCTTGATTTCTTCGCTCAATTTTATAATGTCAGCTGTAGTGAGTATTTATGTAATCTAAAGTTTCTGAGACGCCTATCGGCGCCGATGTCAGTTTGGCCGATTTCGCGATGAATAAACCCAGAGATTTTCTTTTAAAGAACAGTCCGAACCAAAAGTTTGCAAGCTGAGTGCACTTGAACAAAAGGAAGAAATCTCTGATACACCAGTAGCATGTGCAACAGCTTGAGTTCATCTGAAGTGGTGTTGATAACATTTTTACGTCATTTTTCATTGTGTTTAGGGCATTTTCAGAGCATTTTATTTATCTGATTCAAAATATGCATAAAAAATATGCGAATCTATTACACAAAGTTATATAGAGCAAAAAAATGTGCAATTTTCGGAAAAGGGAGTTAAGATGCGAAGGCAAGTCAGCCACATAAATGAAGCATAACAGCATATCATACGATTCCTTCTACTAGATCCACGAAGGATGGGGAATAATTTGATAAATAGATCTTAATAACCGAATGAATAATGGTGGAGCTTTGGAATCAATGGCAGGAAACGTCATTTTTGGCAATGTTTTAGGTCATCAAAACCCGCTCCCTCGATATTACTCTTAGAAGGAACCGCTTTGACAGCTATGCTTGACTTGTGTTGGCAACATAACTGCAGTTGTCCTCAATTAGTGCTGCTCCATGTCCTCAGTTATGTATTCGTTTGCAGATGGCTCACTTTCAACTGCCTGCGACAGCACCTCTTGCAATGCAATCACGCGACATGACTTCGGTTTGTTTTCCGTCCTCTGAAACGTGGTCCCTTCTTAGACTAACATATCTACACCGACTTGGAAATAGCATGCACTACACTTACGGAACTAATGAGCATTGATGTCGAGGCGCCTGGAAAGCTAAATAATGGATCAATCAACTGTACAAAAAGTTTTGCGTTAAACGCAAACGCAATGGCAAACGCGCGAGGGGTATACGTAGATTTTTCCAAGTGGCCCAAGACATTAGGTCATTATTGCACCTCTTGCCTTATAAAATAAATCTTTTTTAACAGAAATAAAAACATTTCTGAGCCCCGTTGAAAAGGACGTTCGCAAATAAATTAAAAATATTAATTTTATAAGGCAGGAGATCTAACAGTGGGTGGTATGAACAAAAGTAAGCAATTACTCTTTGCTCCGAGTTTCGGAGACTCTTCTCAGTTTCGTAGAAATAAAGTGGAAGAGCAATTGCTCAATCTCTGAGCACTTGCTCCATCTCTCATCTGGCGAGCAAATGCTCAAAATTGGTATGAATTAAGTTAAGCGTTTACTCTTTAGATTGAGCACTTGCTCCAAAATTTCGAGGGGACCTTAGCAGCAGACTCACGTTTGAAAAGTAAGGTTAAATTGGCCGATTTTTTTATCGTGTGTTAATACGTAGATGCAGCGGACTAAAAAAATTGCAAGATAAGGCGAAATTCTCCTGATGTAGACTATTAGAATCTTTACCGATTCGAAAAGGACAATGCATGTTTGGTACGATTTTTATCCGTGTCTGCTTTCAGACGTGTTTTCATATTGCATATCTTCTATGTTAATTGGCCATCGGTCTTTTCTACTCGGAAATTTTCGGGCTAGTGTTTTTTCAAACTTTGTAATGTTTTGTTTCGGCCAGTGTACCTCCGGAAGCTGGCTCTTTTCAACAATAATTTTATACTCGCTTAGCATTTCGGCAAAAACTAGCTGGGCCTCTGGCGTCTGTTCTTCGTTACTGCTACTTATATTCGAAATTAAAGAACAAAACAACAAAACATTGCTCTTTTCTCCGCACAAACGTGCGCGACGCGCGTAACGTATGTAACCTCTTTGCTACTCAAGATTCCAATTTTTAAAAATCTTTGCCTTCACTGTCACCCGATCTTAGCCGTGGATTTTTAAGGGCGAAAAAATCCTTCGTACGCCTTCCTTCGGAGGGGAAGTAAACCCTGATGTACAGGATAGTAGATTTACTTGCATGTAAAAGATCCTCAAGCCTAAATGACGCCTCGGTGCTAAATTCAAATCGCCTGTTTCTCGCCCAAGAAATACCTCCTTTCTCTGCTACTTGGTGAGAGGAGCGTAGCGAAATTTGCGTGGTCAGACGGAAGAGAAGGCATAATGGCCTGAGTCTCGCCGCGTAAAATAAGACATCAATTAAATCCAATTCAATTCACTTGTGCAAATGTAACGAGCAAATGCTCGCGAGACATGAGCAACATCTGAGACATACGATGTTTTTATTCATATGAAATGGAGCTTTTGGTCAGGGCCGCGGAGCAGACTCCGGAGCATGTATTTCGGAGCTCATTTGTATTCATATGATCCATTGACGTAATGCCATAGAAAAATCGAAGTCTCCAGACCCTGGCCTCCGCCTGGGCCAGCGCCGGCCGGGCGCGCAGGGCCCGGGGGAGGGGCGGCAGGCGGTGGGGTGGGGGCGTCTCCCACGAGGCTGCATCGCGTTTATAGTTCCTCACTGCGCTGCCATCTACAGGACACCCTCTCAAGCTGCCATGGCGTGGAGGGGCGCCACGGGGAGGGTGGGGGCATTACGTCGCCGGCCGCGCGGTGCCTCGGTGGGGTGCCAGCCGCCGGCCGCCCGCCCGCCCGCCGCGGCCAGAAAAGAGAGCGGCACTGCGCGGCTCGGAGCGCGGGCCGCAGTGATCGGGCGGCTGCGGCTGCAGGGTCCTCGCGCCGCTCGCCGCAGCATAAACGCCGGCGCGAAACGTCTCGCAAGTGCCCGCAGAGTGATTCGCACCTCCAATAGAAAAGTGACACAAGTGCGAATTTATGATTTCTCAGAAATTACAAGTTTAAGTTTCGTAGTTCTGTAATCCTCGTTATAGATTGTACTAAATATGCACCTTCTAGCGGACAGTAATTGAACTTATTCAAAATCAACTTCAGAATAGTGACAGTACCTCTTAGTAACCTCTTATCAGCTTTTAGCTGAAAAATGACGATTTCGCACTTGTGTCACTTTTCTATTGGAGGTGCGGATTGATTAATAATTTAGTGTTTCTGTCTGAAGCGTCAACTACTACGGTTGTTCTTGTGTGCGCTCTATCCCACGAGGTAGCGGAGTTTCTTCTCCGAACGTCATCGTCCCGCCGTCGTGCACGTGGGCGTCAAAAGTTGTAATTCGCCTTTTTTATAGTGTTTTTGTCCGGTCGTCAGTTGTTACGATGTCATCCAATCGGGAGCTTAAACGTCACCATGGGAACGTGGCGTTGAAGCTCCCCATTGGAAGACACCGTAACAGGTGATTTTCGTCGACAGATCCTGTGTTTAAATCAAACTATATTCCTCCGGCCACCGCAAGCACTACTAAGCTCCTAACTGGGCTCCCGACATGTGTGGAGTGTAATGCTTGTAAATGTGTGTTGTGAGTAAACAGAGAGGAAGGGTCACAGCTGACGAAGAGGCGATCGCACACAGTCCGAGACCCGCTTGTTTAAGTACTGCTCCTGCGTTCTTCTGGTATAGACAGCCGAAACCACGAAAAACTACTTATTAGATTTCTGCATTTTTTTGTAAAACAACCGCCCGCGGCCGACCGGATCGCTGCAACGCTGTAGGCAGCCTCGTGCGGTATCTGCAACTGGCTGCGTCTGATCGGGCGCTGGTGGCGACGCGCGCGGGGTGGACGCGCCTCGCTGCCTTCACTGCGCGCGCTGCCACCCGCCGCCCCCCACACCACCCCCGCCCGTTACGTAGAACAGTGGCGTAGCGTAATGTGGGCGTCACTTTTACAGGTGGCGAAATTCCACAATAAATAATAATAACAACATCAACACAACAACAACCACAAATAATAATAATAATAATAATAATAAAATAATAATATAATAATAATAATAATAATCAATAATAATAATAATAATAACACAACGTCCCGTGGCGCAGACAGTTGCTGACAGCCGTCGTCTGCGCCGAGGATGCTGCAGGTTGGATTCCTGCATAGACATGGTTGTATTTGTGATTCTCTTCACCCCTCATCACCATCACCATCATGTCATCTAAATTCACTCTTCAAGGCGTAACAACCTTGTTGTACTGAGGAATACAGCTGAAAAGCTGATCCTTGAAAACTTACATACGTTATACGTGTAGCGTGGTCAGTAATGGCAAATAATAATAATAATAATAATAATAATAATAATAATAATAATAATAATAATAATAATAAACTTGCAAAAATTTCGTTTCATATTTTGTCGCTCATACAATTCGGACCGATTAAAATGAGCACGGAATCTTTCATTATTTATTCTATGACGACTTCTTTAAATGAATGTGTAGTGATTATTATACTGAAAAACTCATATACATGACTTTTTTTTGTAACCTGCACGATACCCAATGATGATGATTGTTCTTTCCGTAAAAAAAGTTAGAACAGGCGCAGATCCACGGGGTGGGAAATGAGGAAAATTCCTCCCCCCTCCCGTTAAAATTTTCCAGTAATTATTAAATTTAAATATTTTCGGATAATCATTAAAACGAATAAAATTATATCGCAGCATAACCTGAGCGTAGCCTGGTCATTTTTCAAAATCTGAAATACGATATATTCGACCAAAATATTTTTAACTTCCCCTCCCAAAATTTGTATCTGGATCCGCCCCTGTTTGGAATTACTGTACTTTTTAGTCTTTTAAATTAAAATTCCTTATCAAAGGGCGGTAAAATTTACCTCCGACCCGGGTGGCTGACACCCATGCTGAGCCAATGTCGTAGAGCAGCTTTTCCCATTTTGAATGATTTCGGCTGCGAACTCTAATTCAGCCATTGAACCATTGAAGTATTTTGTATCGTCTTGGCTGATCAGGAGAAGCCGAGTTTTGGGCGCAGAGGTCTTTGCTTCGGCCGTCTCCCATTTCGCCCTGGCGAAGGTCGCAGCGCGACGGCCGAAACTTTTGTGATAGGACGCGGTCTTCCGGACACCGGACAGCCAAGCAAGTTCACTCTCCGGACGCACACATCTGCGCTCTCATTCAATCAACAAATTGTGTCATTGATGGCATAGGAAGTGGGCTTCTCAGCGGTGTTCATTAAATAGAACTCTGAAAGTAAATTAGTTGTCTTGATCTGTGAATTCTTGGGGCTTAACTTACACTGGTTCCCCGAAAATACCTAGCACGATTTTCTTGAATTGTTTAATATACTTTTTCCATTCTAATTCTTTTATTCGTTTGGAGGTGGTCATTAAATCAATAATTTTATCAGTTATTGCAACAGCCTAATGGAAGATATTAATACCTTTTCTCATATAGTTCGAATTCACGCAATTGGCGCAATTATGATTACTGATTATAGGTTAACGTTAAGAGGTTTTCAATGACAAACCGAAAATAAAATCATACAAATAGTACAAATTTGTTATACAAAATTCAATTTCCAAAATTTAATAACTTTTAGGTCTTATCTCTTACCTTTCGAATTTATTCAGACAGCGCAATATTGGTGAACGAATGCAAAAAACGAAAGAAAGTTAGGAACTTCTGTTCACGTAGTTCTAACAAAAATGGCGGCGGCGACAGCTCTTCATTTAATTCTTCATTTTGATGAGTTTCGTGTAGTTAGGATTTTGCAAGATCATAATATAGCCCACAAAGAAAGAAAACACTTTGGGAACTACGAGTTGCACGGATTTAAGCCTTTTTGTATTAATCGCTTAGGCCTAACGCTCGCCATCACACGTAACGAAGCGTCTCAAACATCAAGTTAAAAGTTTAGGCAAACAATTACTTTGATATAAAATGCGTTGGAATTGTATGTTAGAGAGCCTCATGGATATTTCAAGTTAATCGTGGAACCAAAGGCCGAAACCTCGTCGCCCAACATGGTCTCGCTTATCCCAGGATCACTGTCCCTTTTAAGTAGCAATGCACCACTGACTCTTTGAAGTAGCAAAGGAATACTGTTCCTTTGAAGCAGCGTACTGAAGGATCACGGTATTATTTTAGTAGCGAGAATCACTGTTCCTTTGAAGTAGCGGAGAATCACTGTCCTTTGGAAGCAGTGAAGGATCACTGTCCCTTTTAAGTAGCAAAGCACCACTGACTCTTTGAAGTAGCGAAGGAATACTGTTCCTTTGAAGGAGCATACCGAAGGATCACGGTATTGTTTTAGTAGTGAGAATCACTGTTCCTTTGAAGTAGCGGAGAATCACTGTCATTTGGAAGCAGTGAAGGGTCACTGTCCCTTTGAAGTAGCCAAAGATCACTGCCCCTTTTCGGCAGCGAAGAACCATTGTCCCTTTGAAGTAGCGAAGGATCACTGCATTTGTAAAGGGGTAAGACGATGGATCACTGTTTCTGTGAAGTAGTAAGGAATTACTGTCCCTTTGAAGTAGCGAAAGATCACTGTCTCTTTCAAGTAAGGAAGAATGACTCTCTCTTTGAAGGAATATAGCGAAGGATTTCTGTCCCTTTGTAACAGCAGAACGAAGGATCTCTGTCTCTTTGAAGCGGCAGAGCGAATGATGTCTACCCCTTTGAAGGGGTATTGCGAATGATCACTGTCCCTTTGAATTAGCTAAGGATCACTGTCCCTTTCAAACAAGGAAGAATCACTGTCTCTTTGAAGGGATGTAGCGAAGGGTCAGTGCCCCTTTGAAGGGACATAGAGAAGGATCATTGTCGCTTTGAAGTAGTGAAGGATCTCTGTCCCTTTGAAATAGAAAGGGATCACAGTACCTTTGAAGTAGTGAAAGATCTTTCTCCTTTCTTTGAAATAGAGAAAGATGACTGTCCCTTTGCGGAGGCCCAGGGAAGGATCACTGTCCATTTGAAGAAGCGGAGCATCACTGTCCCTTCAAAGGAGCGTGTACCGACTGCATTGCGCGGGAAGCGTTTTCTAAACCGTTTAATACAGACCTCCCCAAAAACCTTAGCCCAACTCTATTCCGTTCTGTTTTCCTCATTATGAAGTTTCACTTCTACGTTTTCCGTGTTCTGCTTAGAATCCCATTGATCGATTATAATTTATCCACTGCTGTCTTTTCATGAAAATAAATGCTTTAAAGTGATGGAAAAGGTAAAAATTGGTTCATTAATCGAAAACAACGAAAAATGCAAAAAAAGTCATATGAATAGGTCACTTCATTTTGTAACATTTTGCAATATATACTAAAAGCCATTGTTCTAAAGTCAAAAGAAAAAAAAATATCATGTCATTAAAGTCCGACCCCTACTTGTAAGATAATAGTGTATTTTAAAATGACACATAAAGCCTTCGAAAATCATTTATATAGGCATATACAGTAAAATGTGTCTAAACCGGAACCTACACAAGCTGAAATCAGGCCGTAAGTATAAAATTTCTCAGGGCCCGTGATGTTAAATGTCATTTTACACAGCATAATCGGAACCTCTCCAACGGCGACACGGAATAGTTTATCATGTCCTTCAGCAAAAGAAAACTTTATAAAACGGAGCTCCTGTGAATTTAATGCAGTTAGCTGAGAGACGCGAGATATTCTTGATGGGACGAACGCTCTCTCCCTGTGACTTGCGGTTTCGTCGTGGCAGCCACACAGTGAAGGGGAGGGGCTTCAGTAGTCAGCGTAGAATTCGTTATTGGGGTAGCTTGCCTCTTATGGCGTAGGCTGCAGGGGAATTGCCTCGCTCCTGCTTCTCTGAACGTTGGAAGGTGTATGGGTGCGGCTTCTATTCGCATGCCTCCCTGCACCGCATTGAGAATCGAAACCCTTCGGCCACAAACACATTGCTCAGGACCATGCGGGAGAGACAAAGTACTCTGAGCTGTGGCGTATTATGGGTTGAAAGAGTCAGCAAGCAGTCCGTCTGTAGCCAACAGGTAGGTAGAAAAATTGGTTAGAAACAATGGTTAATTGTTAGTTGTTATATTTCTGTAATGTCCAGCATATCAACATACTTCACCGAAAAGAACGATGCTTCCATAATTTCTTCTGTCATTTGGCACTTTACATCTTCATAAATACATTCAATTAACTTGTTCTGGATAGTTTTCGACAGATCAGCAAAATCTCTTCCGAATTCCTTCCAATGTTGTTGAAGATCATCATTATAGCAAAAAAGACGAGTTACAATCTCTTGGAAATTTCCGCAGTTTAGTGACCCCATCATGACCACAAAAGCTAACTTTTGCTTCACACAACAATTTTGTGATATGTATGTCTCCTCTTAATTTGTATATTTTTATCCACTTTCTTAATTTCTAGCTGTGATGCGAGATTGTGTTGTTTTGACAATCATTCAGATATGTGATGAAATTTTTCCATGAGTTTAAGATTCATTGAATTACATGTGATCTTTTGACATATGTTTTTGTATAGGTTTTGATTAATTTTTCATGTCAAAATATCCACCATTATTCCAAGTACTTAATTGACAATAAAAGACATGGCCAACAATAAAGCTTAGCTTTAACTTCACTTCCTATTAGCCATTTCTGTGAATCGTACCACGAAGGATTGAATTTTCTTTCACTTTTCTCGCCACCTGTGTAACCGTAAATAATATAGAAGTAGGTTGACTATTGTCCAAAATTTCTTTTCTACGTCGTGAAGACAGTGTACGTAGCATTAGTAGTTCATCCACTGTATCTGTCATAATGTTAACGTAAAATCAGATTTAAATATAACTAGTGGTGCTACAGAATGGCACAGACTTTTCCGTATTTGTTTTCTATTTCGTTTGGTCTCCGCTAGCTATTCGGACTTACCACATACTGTTGCCGGCTGCCTTCTCTCACCGCCCAAGTACATTTAAAAAAAATTAATATTTCGGTTTCCTAATAGTAGAACGGAAATATTATTTTAAGAATATTAAAAAACAGTAAAACCTCGTCCTAAATGGCAAATTTTGTTTGAAAAATGTGGAGCTGTTTTTAAGAAGATTGCGTTTATCTGTAAATTCGAAATTTGAAGCTCTTTTTCGCCTCACATTTTTGAGTTTTCGAAAAACTTTATTGGAAGTCATTTGAAGCACCTTTACTCACAAATACAATAGTGTTCGCAAATTGCTGGAAATGTGAACGTTAAGAGCTTGTGAAATTTATATATATATATATATATATATATATATATATATATATATATATATATATGTATAATTTTTGAAATATCAAAAAATACGCCGAAATTAACTTTAAAAAAAAGAATACAGCAATATGGCGTTTATGTTATATTATAGAGAAAACATTTAGTACTATCTCTACCAAAAGTTTAAAGAAAACGTTTGGAGAGATAGCCTTGTTTTTGTAATTTTTTAAAATTGCACGTATTTTACTCAATATTGCGCGAAAATACTCAAATTTACATGACCTTAATGAAAGAACTCATTATAGAAAACAAATTTTATTTGCAGGAAAACTCTATATTTTAGTTTGTAGTTGTAGGAAGACACCGAAAATGTCATACTTTTGAAATTTTCGAAAATTCAGAGTTAACCGTGAAAATAGGTCCTCTGCCACTTTTATGTGTTTTACTTCATTCTTCCAAGAAATGTAAAGAAAAAAATTAGAGCAGTTTCTGACAAAATTTTGAAAATGATCGGAGGGGTAAATGTAAAGTACCCCCTAATTTTGAAGAATGTTTTTCAAAATCTCAAAGTTTCGGTTCAGGTGGTTGGGCAGAGGTTTCTTGAATTTGGAAAAAATCCTACGCATGGTTTAGGCGCTAGTAGTGCTCACAGACTACACACGCACCGACGGACGTTAAAAAAAACAACACTTTTTCGATATCAGGGGAACCCAAAACGTGTATTTCCTTTGATATCTCGTAATCGATTTTCCGCAGCATTATATAACTATCCCTTTATTACTCTGTACATACATGTATGCGGGAAAGTAAAAATTGGAGCCATTTTTGAGAAAAATTTGAAATATTTGAGGCTTCATGTACAGTACTCTCAAAAACCAAAATATCCGTTTGAAATTCCCTGGGGTTCGTCAGATCTATCGAAGAATGTCTGTTTTCGAGAAAACCGACTGAACGATTTAGGCACTAGCGTTGGCCATAGACGGATACACAGACGGGCAGACAGTCGTTTTGCTGTCAATAGACTTTTTGGTATCAAATCATTTTTTGGTACCCACCCCCTCACGCACCACTCTCCCCTCACACATTAGTATGCGACTGTTGAGTAGGCTACTTCAAAAAATTTAAAATTAATTTCAAATTTGCAGAACATCGAGGACAGTCAGGTCGATCAGAGAACGTTCATTTAGGAGAAAGTCCTACGGTTTAGGCGCTAGTGTTGACCACAGTAATATGGAGGACAAACATACGTTTTAGGGGGGAGGGGGATCTTTTAAATTTCTTATTTCCGTCAAAATCGACTTTTAGCAGCATTTCAACAATTTATACTACGTACACGAAAAAAAAGCTATTATATAATTAAATTACCTTCTTTTTTATTACTTACATGTCTATAACACATTTCTTAATAATTACAATTTTTAAAATGTCAATAGCTGTGGAGCCTTTTTCTATAGTCTTCATAGTTTAAAATTTGCCATTGATTAATTATATCTTAATGAATTTACTTATTACTCTTTCGTAATAAAATGCCATATTTTACAAAAAATGGAAATTTAAGCCTAATTTATGATGAATAAAAACCGATGTTAATTTTTTAAAATCAGTTCTTACAAGTAAAACTGATTTAAATGGTTCGGATTCAGTGTGTATTCCTACCAATTCCTACAGATAGCAGCACCGAGGAACTTTTTACTAATGGCCACCTCCTCTGCTATTTGTGGTGTGTGTGCCAATGTGGACTGAATATGAGTCAAATAATTGGGTACATGCGATGACAATGTGTGGGCATTGTTCGAAACCTTTTTGTAGTAAATAGAACATAGGAATTAAGAAAGATGTCTCAAGCGTTGTCAAGCAATAGGTGAGCTACCTACATTCAATAATACAGTCACCAGTGTTTTGCAGTTTTGTATTCCAGTTACTTTTGGACATACGGCACTTAAAATTTTCTCGTAAACGCATGTTTGTTTAGAATGTGGTCTACATTCAGTAGCGATGTTAATGCACAGTTCCGTTGTGTTTTAAGTGAAAGAAATATGACAAGGTTGACTGATAGTTGATTTCATTCAATATGTCGTTGAATTTTCTCGAATTACCATTGAATAACATTTTTTTAATTTCTAGGAAGCGTGTTCGTAGCAACAACTGTGAAGAAGAGTGTTGTGATTTTATGCCGTTATCAAAACGTATTAATAACCTCCACATAAACAATGGAAGTTGTTGTAATGGCTTAGTTCACCCAGAGCATTCAAATTTTAAACAGGTTAGTTCTTCTCTTTTGTTCTGTATGTAAATGATATTCTTTGTTGTGCTTCTTAGTAAGTTAAAATCTCTGTGCACACCATTTAAATTCTGAAACATAAATTGTATTAGAGTGTGACTTCAGTGAACCACTTTCACACACCTGATTCCGAATTTAATTATGTTACAGGATGGAGCATTTGAAGATTGCCACTCAGGAGATGTGAATGTATTAAGTCATTCCTCAGATCCACTGCAATTGCCGTTTTCAACTATGCCTGAAAATGTCATTCAGCCTGGTGTAAAGCATTTCGATTTTCACAATGGGGAAAATAGCAATGAATCGTCTTCTTCAGTTAATGGTTGGATGAGTGAACAAGTTTTATCATTATATAGTCCAGACCTTGGTGCCACGGATAATCCTTTTTATTATGAAAATAATAAACTTCTCTTTGCTCTGTATATGGAACGAATGCAACGTGGCGGACATGAAGTGTACTGATTTCTGTTCAATTGTAACACCAGCAATGTTGAGTTAAAAACCTTTGAATTTATCTTCCACATAACTACATTATTCAACATTGTTAATATTTTTGTATTGGAATTTTTTTGGTGAGAATTTGATGAGTGGTCTGATACGTAGACTTTCAAAAAATGTATGAAATCTTTTCTACTCTTAAGAGCAATAGAAATAAGCAAACCAAAAACAAGTTAGCTGGTCTGTCGTGATAATGTAAATTCAAATTTTCCGATTAGCTTAATCAGTATGTTAATTTTGAAAGAAAATGCTCTCATAGGTGTTTAAACTAGTGTTGTTAGAAATATGTCATTTCCTCGATATACGGAATGCAAATAGCAAAAGGAAGATTTTAATTCTTTATTTTGAATTAATTTTAATGTGTGAAAATAAATTGCTATGCTCTAGAATTTATGGTGTATTAAAAGTACTATTACTGTATATACTCAGTGCAGTGTTATACAACCCTAAAGGAATAAGCCCAAATTGTGTATGTAAATTTAAAACATTTAATCATAATTGAAATGACATTTTTCTCTGGTATGACATGTAAACATTGTATTTAATGTGTGGTAAGTGTTCTGAAGATCTAGAAGCCTTGTCTTGATGTCTATTATGTAATATACTATGTAATTTATGTGAAAATAAAAGTTATGCAATGCCTCTCATAAATTTAATTGACCACATTTATTCCCTGAGAAGAGTTGCAGCAAAAACTGCTTAATATAAAAATGAAAAGCAAAGATTTCTTTCCTTCTTTTAAACAATCCATTGTTACAATTATCCACAATCTTTTATAAACTATTACCGACAAATTATCCATTGCCCGAATGCATTGTTACAATATTGTTTTTAAGAATGAAAATGCCGAATTACCGTTAAGTTATGTGATATTAAAGATGAATTGGCTATTTGTTTAAATTAAAGAAAAATGAACTCTAATTACTTGGTAAATATGCTACGTTCTTTTATAAAATCGGGACTATTTGGATGACGCGGGAAAAGTACCAAACCAATAACTCGAATTCAAAACTTTCGATACGAAAGACTTTCGAGAGTATCGAAATGAAAACAACGCAATATCGTCGTGCACAGCAGGTGTTTTCGTTTTCGTGTTTGTTGTCATTTGCTTGAACTGTTGTGTTTTACAACTATTGTGAGATTTCACGAGAAATACTAACCTCTCGTATAACGATGGATACTCTAGAAAGGTATGGTATAGAGTTTTATCACACTAATAACCACGCGAAAGTAATATTTGTCGTGGGTTTTAATGCCATCTTGTGACCCTATTTTGGGAGACAACGGATTATGTAGTGACACAACCATAAGAATAATGAACATAAGCTGAAAATAGTGCAAAAATTCAGTAAGATGTTAGAGGTGAGACCTATAACGAGTGAATTAAAGTGAATTTTGCGTATTTCAGATGACGTTGTTGCACCTTAATGGCAGTCATCTTCCAGAGTGCTACTTATTTTGAGGTAAGTAGGTCTCAGTACATCCTGAAGCTTGCCAGATTACTAAAATAATAGAAATCGTTCAAATTTTATGTTGTATATGAATATATTAAATAATTTTATGGGAAGTAACCTGTATAATATTTTTAAAATGTGCTAATTTTCATTGAGATGCTTGGGCTAGTTATGACTAACAGGAAATAAATAGTAGTTACAATTTGAATACTGTTAAATAGTTTTTAACTAACATTATGATACTTTTTGCATATTACAGGTGTGTGTGTGTTGAAGCCTGAAGACCCCACCATGAGCTTTACACCGATTGGAACACCCTTTGCAGGGTCAATTCCTACAGCTACTGTGCATCAGTTGACTACAGCCAAGTTCTCACATAATGTGGCTACCAGTGGACAAGTGTTTTTGAGTGATGGAGTGCATTACCTTCCTAACGGTTTCACAGTTGCAACCACTCAGGGGGCGGGTAATAACCAACATGCGCAACCACAACAGACGTTGATAACGTTGCCTATTAGTATTGCTGGAAAACCTGGGGAAGGTCAAACACAGCAGGCTGTTCAAATTCAGGTTGTTAATCCTAATGCTGCAACAATGGGTAGCAATGGTACTGCAAATAATGTATCTCCAAAGTATCACATTTCACCCATATCTTTGCATCCGTTCTCACAAGGGATATTAACAGTGGCCTACAGTGGGCAACAACAGCAAGCAGGTATGGAAACAGTGCAACTGCAAGTGCATAATCCTCAAATTCAAGTGTCGCAGGCATCCAGCAACACTCAAACTCAGGGGAGTGCAGAGGTTGCTAGCAGTAACTCGCAAACTCAGACGCAAACTACTTTACAACAGCAACAGCAGCAGCAGCAACAACAACAACAACAACAACAGCAAACCCAAACAATTACTGTAACAACAGATCCTGAAAAGCAGGAGCAACAGGCATTTCCAGTTGCAGTTGTTGCACATATACCTCAGGATCTTATTTTGCGGGATGGTATTGGCACACTGGAGATTGAAAAAGCAACACAGGATCCTAGCAAAGAGACACTACAAGTTGCAATTGTGAAGACAGACACAGATAAAGAAACACAAGAGGATTTTAATGCTAATGGTTCTCAACACACAACAGTTGCAGCAATGCCTGCCACATGGCAAAGCATAGCTGCGCCAGGATCTACTGTTGCTGATTACCTTTCACGTCTACCTGCATCCACCTTGCCCCTCAGCCTTCACCATTTTTTAAAATTTTCTGCTGAAACTATAAAACGTGAAGCTGCAATAGAATCTTCTCCACTGTCAAATCATGAAGTGGTTGAAGCCACAGCTAATGGAACAAATACAGAGCCTGTTCCAGTTGCTGATGGTACTGGTAAACCTAAAAGAAAGAAGAAATACAAGAAGAAGCCACCGAAACCTCGTCGTCCAAGGCCAGGCCAGGTCCATATAGCCACTGCTCTTGATGGAACCACCTTATTTTGTTGTCCAGAATGTCATATGGCCTATCCTGAGAAAGAATTATTGGAACAACATTTAGTGGGGCATAAAATTGAAAGGAGGTTCATTTGCGAAATTTGTGGGGCAGGACTGAAGCGCAAAGAGCATTTGGAAAGGCATAAACTTGGACACAACCCTGATAGACCTTTTATATGCACAGTCTGTCTAAAAGGCTTTAAACGCAAGGAACATCTTAATCTTCATTTTGTGATACATTCTGGAGAGAAGACTCAAGTATGTACTGAATGTGGAAAGGGATTTTATCGCAAAGATCATTTGAGAAAGCATGCTCGAAGTCACATTGCAAAACGAATCAAAGAGGAAATGAATAATCAGCAGCAAGCACAGCAACAACAGCAGCAGGTCCAATCACAGGCTCAGCAACAAGTCCAGCAGCAAGCACAACAGCAACAACAACAACAACAGCAGCAGCAGCAACAACAGCAGCAGCAGCAGCAACAACAACAACAGCAGCAGCAGCAACAGCAGCAGGTCCAGTCACAAACTCAACAGCAAGAACAGCAGTCATCTG
This sequence comes from Gryllus bimaculatus, assembly GCA_017312745.1. Taxonomy (NCBI): domain Eukaryota; kingdom Metazoa; phylum Arthropoda; class Insecta; order Orthoptera; family Gryllidae; genus Gryllus; species Gryllus bimaculatus. The sequence continues at coordinate 2,428,650 of BOPP01000128.1, forward strand.
CAGCAATGGTTACAACAGTGGTTTTGCCTACAGCTGCTGAGACAGGAGCAATGTTGCTGCAACATCACCACTGAATGAACTATGAATTCAGTGCGAATTGGCCATAAAAAATCATATCGAAGTGTGCTGACAACATTGGAAGAGGAAGTGAATACATTGTGTATTTTCCTCTCCAGTGATTTGTAATGAACCACAGCGCAATATTTTTACTTTTATTCAGGGTTTCTTTATGGCTAGTTGACATGGTTGTTTCAGCTTTACAGATAATTATTTATATATAGACCTTTAGAATCAGAGGTATTGTTTTGGAAAATGTCACTTCTTATGGTTGGTGTTGAACGTGAGGTGAAATCTGTTTGTTAAGAATAGTAGTGACCTAAATAAAACATTCTGCAGATGTTAGAAACATTTGTCTGCATGGACCAGGTGAAACAACTTTCTATGCAAGTTATTTGGGAACATCACACAGACCTCAAAGGTCTGACATGAAGTGTATATTCATCATGAACTATTGTTTTACACATTCTGAAGGGTTTTACAAATGGTGTTAACAATGCTGTGTGTTAATATGCCAGGTCCACAACATTAGGGCTTATAGTTATGACTGAATTTTTAAAATTAAAAGTATAGCATTATTATACTGTGGCATTTAGCAGATATTTGTAATGCAATGAAATGACTTACTAGAAAATGTACCAAAAGATGACTGTGTGATGGCAAACATAGCTTAGCATGAAGTGATTGGTAAAATATAATTATATATAATCCACTTTTTTAGCAAAATTACTCAGCATTGTATTTTTTTTAATGCCATAGATTTTTAACTTATATTGCAAAGTCCAAAGTTTTTATTTGATTGCTTGTATAGATATGTTTTAGCACATTGTGCACAGTTCTTGTGGAATTGCCATAATATGTAATGAAAACTATTGTATTTCTCTCCTAAGATTATATGAATTTTATTTTGATGTTGGTGAAGGTCAAGTTGAAATTCAAGATCTTGAAGGCAGTAAAACATTTCAAATCCCAAAACGGATACTGCCATGTAACTACCAAAGTTTGTAACATGTCTCAATTATGTACAGGCTCTTTTCTGAGACATACTTTTTCTATTTCTTTCTTTGTATTTTTTTACATTAAAAGAGGAATTTCCTTTTTGAATTTACAGGTTATTAGTGGTGGCACTTTTTAAGGAGTATGGGCTATCAATTGCAAGTCTGCAGGCCTTGTTTTCTCTACAGTAGTACAAATTACATTTTAGCATGGGCTCAAATGTTCTTTTGTGAGATGTGAATGTAAAAAGACAATAAATTTTGACTTTGGTAATGTTTTTGCACATCTTATTTGTTTATGCAGAAGAGAGAACTGTAGTGAAAGTGTATATTGGTGCAGTCACTATGAAAACTGGACCTGTGAGTGTATATTTCTACTTTATCTTACTAATGAATGGTTCACCTCTCTCTATCAAAATCATGGAGAATATTTTTTGATCATGGGAACAAACATTTTCCTGATTCTTCATAATGGGCTGTTTGTGGTAGAAGTAAGCTATGCCAGTTTCTGCATTTAATCTATCAGTTTGCAATTTGATACAAATTGTTAAAGTCATATTGATGCGTATGTATAAATCTATATTGAGACACATGTGCAATTACACCTTCATATGTATTGTATGTGATGATTACCTTATGATTAGCATTACTTGATTTACTTGTGGTAGAATGGTATTCTGTCGTTTTCTTTATAAATTGCAATTTTCTAAGTTGAATGGTCTTTGGGAAAGACAGTGCTGAATTGTGTGGTTTTCTTATCGCAATATAGAGAATAATTTTATTTTCTAGGGAGCCTCATTGCATGCAAAGATGACGGAAAAAATATTTATTGCTAGGATATCTTGCATTCTGTTTCATTGTTGTTGAATGCCAAAAGTATTAAGAGGCATTCATACAGAATGCAACAATTGCCTGTAGCTGAAAATTTAATGTTAAGAATATTGGTATTGCACAATTAGTTTTTGTATGAAAGTGTAAATGATTTAGGTTATTGTAACACTTAACGTAGACATTTATTTTCTGTTTCCAGTATGCTAATGTCCATATTTTATAACTCTGTAAATGTGTTGAGTAAAGTTTTCATGACACACTGAAATGGAAAAACTTAATACAAATTCCTTTGTAATTATAAGTCTTGCTTGTTTTGTTGTGGACTAGGCTAGAAGAAATGTTAATTTTCATGTTTTTATCACACTCTATTAACTAACTCATACACATGCGTGTTTAACTTAATTCATAAAAACAAAAATTTTAACACATTTCTTTGTGTAATGGATGTAGTAATTTAATTGGCAACAAGACATACTATGGTCATATCAATTAGTACAGTGTGTAATAAAGTATTTTAATTTCAGGAGCCTAGACTTGTTAAATTCTAAAAATCAGTGGTTTGAAATTGAAATATTGACATGGAAAATTGTCATGCCCTACGTACTCCAGTTACCAAATGTTTGAAACAAAATTCTGTACAGTAAATAGCAACTAGTGAGTGGATGAAACCAGAATACAATTCATTTATTATGTTCAAAATGCAGCAACTTTTTCTTAGAAATATTGTTCATGTTTTCTACCAATATTATCTGTAGGAAAAAAATTTTATAATACATATATATCATGAGACATTAAAGTTTCTTGCAATACGACCCATCTTTCATACTTCAGCATTTCAGGATATTTTGATAAGAACAACATATAATTTTTATTTTCACATGCAAGTTTTACAAGTACCGCTACATCTGTAATTTGCAGATTGCTCACCAGAGTTCAGATCGCTACAGCGTATTACCCTGAACAACTGAATATCGCTTTGCACAGCAGGTGTTTATGTTTTCTGTCAAAGACGCGTATTTATGGAAATACGTCATGAGACTGCTAGTTCCGAAATAGTAAGTTACTTGTTTTCACATTTTGTATATTTTGCATAAATGAGTATTTATAGTGGAAACAAAGATTTTCCCTTGTGATTTATTTGCTTGACGGAGATCTAAATATGGACATTTTATTTCGAAAGAGGCTCCAATGAGAACCCATCTTGTGCCTCTGCGCGGGCCATGACGCTTGCTGAAACATGTCTTGAGTAAATTTTGTGTTGAAATTAAGTTATGTTTTCTAAGTTCACGAAAAGCTTTCAGAAGCGAAAAGAGGTGTATTTTTTGTGTAATTTTCATATTATGAACTTAAAATAGTAGCAAAGGTGTGGGAAATGAAGAAGGTAGTTCGTTTTAGAAATAGTGGTATATTCGCATTTGCATATCAATAAGTGCACTGAATAATATCTTGTATTTCGTTATTACAGGACATGCGCGTTAAGAGAAGGAATTCAGGTTAGTTAAAGAAGGTACAGCTCGTGACTTGGAACATCTCTCTGAATTACAAGAAACAAGGTCTTGCATGACGATAACATTGGCGAAGTAGCGAAAGAAAATCGTGCTTCATTGTTCGGGTTTGCAAACTTGTATGTTGAAGAATGACGCTGAATTGTTGGATTTTTCATATTATCTGTTTCTGAAGCAGCAGAAAAGTAAAGCCAAGCATATATATGTGGAAGAACATTTCAGGTATTACTGATACCAAAGTGTAGACTTTAAAGTGATAGCAATGAACTTTTCACCCTTTGGCAGCCACTTTCCAGCATCAATACCTACAATTCATCAATTTGCAGCTAAATTTTCTCATGATGGGGGTAGTGGTGGTCTTCCACCTCAAGCAGTCGATGGATCAGGATCTCGGTATCATTCTAGTCCAGGACCAGCCCACTTTAACCAACACCATCCACCTATAGGAATGCCTGTAAACATGGGGAAGTATTCTCGTGGGGATGGTAGTAATAATTCTGCAGGACAGCCTCAAGTTAGCAATATGATGAATCCTAATTCTTCAAAGTATCATCCTGGAGCAAATTTAAGTGGAACACACCATTATTCAGGAAATGTTGGTGTTCCATATAGTCAAGCAGGTACAGTTCAACAGCAACAGCCACAGCCGCCTCCACAGCAGCAGCCTCCACCTCCACCACCAAATCGACCTACCTCATCTCCTTCTCTGCAAGAGCAGCAACAACAGCAACAGGCCCGGCAGCTTGCTGACAAACGAGCTACATACCATGGAGGTGATATGCAGCCTCAAGATTTGTGTGCAGCTATGATGCGTGATAATACAATGTCAAGTGCTGAGAAAGATAAAGATGTGAAACGTGAAGATGGTGGTGATAAAGAAGATCGCCCGGGCTCAAATGAAGCTGAGTATAGTGGCTCCATGTCCTTGCATCATCAGCATCACCACCACCATGCTACACAAACTACTACTACAATGCCAGCAACCTGGCAAAGTTTAGCTACCCCAGGATCTACTGTTGCTGATTATTTATCACATTTGCCTGCTTCTACTTTACCCCTTAGCTTGCATCATTTTTTGAAGTACTCTGCTGAAAATATTAAAAAGGAAACAGAAATGGCTGTTAATGCGAGTGGCCCAGGGTTAGGTGTTGCCTCCTCTGCCACACCAGGGGTTGTAGGCAGTGCTCCAGTTCCTGGAGGTGCAAAGAAAAAGAAGAAGAAGAAGGCAAGCAAAGAAAAGAAGCCCAGACCTAAACCAGGTGAAATTCGCCTTACAACTGCTTTGGATGGATCTACTTTATACTGCTGCCCTGAGTGTCACATGGCCTACCCAGAAAAGGAACTTCTGGAACAGCATTTATTAGGTCATACACTTGAACGTCGCTTTGTGTGCGACATCTGTGGAGCAGGTCTGAAACGTAAAGATCATCTGACACGTCACAAGCAGAGTCACAATCCTGAACGTCCGTATGTTTGCACAGTTTGCCTCAAAGCATTTAAACGAAAGGAACAGCTGACTTTGCATTTTGTGATACATTCAGGTGAAAAGCGGCATATCTGCACTGAATGTGGGAAGGGCTTTTATCGCAAAGATCATTTGCGTAAGCACACACGCAGTCACATTGCTCGCCGTGTGAAAGCTGAGCTTAGCCAGCATGCTCCACAGCCACAACATACTCCTACTCAGCTTCCTGTGGCTGCTGTTTCTGCCGAACAACCTCCTCCTCTGCTCTCCTGAATGTCAGCCAATGGGAACTATGCCAATGTTCCCAGCCTTCTGAACTCGGATCTCCTGGCGTTTGTATCTGCTGCTAAGGATGCATTTTAGTATGTTACGCCCTTGTGTGTGAAAGTTCTTCTAGAAAACAATAGCAAAGATGGCTTAGGCAAGCCATGCAAGACTGATGGCGTCTGACCTCTTTGTAATACCTGCAAAATTGCTAGCCTGTAGGATAGCTTCACCTATAGTACAGCCAATAGATGCAGCAATTCTGTATTCAAGACCCCAAATTTGTAACACTTGTGTTGTATTTCGGTAATTAGGGTCTTTGGAATAATAGTGACATTTTATCAATAGGGCGTATTGACGTAAAAAATACCTCACAAAAATATATGCAACAAATTATTTCACCATTGTCTTGATGGTTTACCTGAGTACTGAACCATTGAAAATCACGTGTATAAAGTAATGCGAGACAATGGGTACAGCTGTCAGTTACCCATAGAATAAGACACAACAGCATTATATCAGATCTGTTTTTGTTTCTATTTATTTTTCTGGAATGTTGGTTGTGAAAATTACCTATTAGTTTTATATATACTTTTTTAAGTTATACTGTGCCATTTGTCTAGTTAGTAGGCCTAGTATTTTATCACTTTGTGGTCTGTAAATTTTGATTTGTTATATTGTATTAAGGCTTCCGCGAGTCTCTTGTGTACTGGAGATCAAGAGCCTTTAATTGTATGGAACAGGAATGTTTCTCAAGAAATACTCATAAGCATTTTACATGTATTTTAAGCAAAGGGAAGAATGTTTTCTGGAGGACATACTCAAGTATTCAGATATCTATGCAGTTTTTTTTAATGTAGATGGCTTTTCCTCTGGAATTCCAAAGTATTATTTTTAGTAAGTGTTAGTGTATTGCCAGCATGCTGATGTTGGCTAGTGTATTAATGCCGTATAAACTCAGCTCTGCATCACAGGTTGAGATTGAATAGCAGAATATTTTAAAGTAAAGAACAGAATCAGGATGTTTTGAAAGTCAGCGATATGATACAAGAAACTAAACATACAATCCTGCCATCAAGGTGCCAATACAACCTTCCCATGAGCAACTTTTCAGACATGGGAAACAATCTCCCGCATGCAATGCAATTTAATTTAGTACATTTCGCTTTATACCAAAACCAAACAATTGCATCTAAATATTTACTCATACAGCATGGATGATTGTGTGCAAGTTTGAGGAGAACTGTAATAGTCGACGTCAAGAATTCTTGGCATGTATTGTAGTCTTACCAGTGATCATATTCTGTGAATATACAAAAATTCCTTGAGATAGTACAAAACATTCTGACTGACATAATTAAATATTACGCTTTTTTTTTCTTCCAGTCTACAAGAATGCTTGCTTCCCTGTGTGAATGTCTGTGGTATATCTCTGCTTGAGGTATATATAAATTGAGTACCTATTGTTGTTTATAGTTTGCATTCTTTATGACCCGTACACCTCAGTGTTGCTTATGTAATGATGATTAAAGTCTGTATTGAGAATGAATTGCTTTTTTTTTCTTTCTTTTACTAAACAAGATCCCTAACCTGAATAAAACTTTGTGAATTTGGCAAAAAAAAGAGTTGTTTGTGAAACATTTGAGATTTAATGTGTGGCAATTTGTTGGTTGAAAGCATTGATGGCCAACGTGATGCGATTAGATGCGGTAACTCGAAGCCTCTCCCTCTCCGTGTACGGAAACAAGATGGCCGCCGACGGTTCATAGAATACGGTGTTTATAATTGAACATGGTCACAGTCGCGCGCAAATTGCTAAGAAGTGGCTTTCCACCGAGTGCAATGTAAAGGGATATGGGGAAAAAGGCACACAGACATTGAAATATATTTATTCAGTCTCAAAAAATTGCATTATAAAAGTTCAGTGTTACAAAGGCACATTCAGCTTTTAAAACTAATATAAAAATGGAATGAGCAATATGTATGTTGAAACATCACAGCCTATTTCGTTAAAAAGTTCTATAAACAAATACTCTTTAGGGTAATGGGCATGTCAACATTGTTCTAAGCATATGTCAAAAAAATAATTATCAAAAATGTCATTATTGTCAGGCTCAATACTGTAAGTTCTAATTAGTTCACAATAGCTTCATACCTTCTCAGTCCAACATCTTATTGTCAGTTATCATATGTCTATAAACTTTGCCTTGCCACCATTTTACATCACGTCGAAATCCTTTCCCAAACTTTACATTTACGAATATCAAAAATCCATTTCTGTCTGAAAACATCACCCATTTAGTAACCTTCAAAAAAGAGATTCAACAATTGTGTTAATATTTGAATTCAATAACAAAAAACATGTTCAATTTACGTAATGTAAATAACAATATTAATATATTTCATGCAAATATGAGCCTAGAGTCTAGGCCCACTGGAATGTGACTCCCACAATAAATTTTTGTTATTCCTTTGGGGAAATTCTTTTTTCATATGCCTCCCACAATCTGGTTTGAAATTCTTTGGCAGTGCCAATTATATCTTGTGCCTCCGTTATTCCTCTGCCAACAACAGCAACATCAGCCCCATTTAGAACAACATGTTCTGGTGAATTATACTGTTGCCCTAATGTATCACTGCCTTTATCAAGCTTGACACCTGGAGTTAATTGAATTAATCCTGGATCAGGCACAAGTGAAGATGATTGGCAAACTATTCCAACCACGAAGTCAGAATGAGTCATGGCAAGCTTCACTGCAGCTGCAAGAAATCAATGTATATGAACGATAAAAAAACAAACAAAAAAACTCCTCTTTGTAGTGTTTACATGTATAAAGAATCTAATTATAGTGATGCATTGCATGCACATCCAGACTGATGCATTATGGAAAATTAAAACTTGTATGAAATAAACAATTGCAGCACTCGCACACCTCTTCAAGCACTGTTAACAATACTGTCCTATGGAAATGCCTTTTCCAATTTCTGAATATAAAAAATGTGTACTGACCAGTTTTATAATCTGCAGAGTTCAAATTGCCTTGAGAACTCATTTCTACCACAATAAAACATCCTCTGTCTTGATGACTCAATTCTTCCAGTGCAGCCTTTAATCCACTGATGATGCCTGGTCCAGGTATAGGATGGACAGTCACTAGATCTGCCCAAGAAGATATTTCATGTACTCCTTGTGAATATTGCAATTTAACCACATGGCCAATATCTGCAAATTTTCTGAAAGTGAAAGCTCATTTTAAGACGAACATTGAATCATGTCACAATAGAAATAATAATTATTAAAATATTCAATACCTGTCTTCTAATATCAAAAAGTTATGTTCTTTTGTGAGAGCAACCAAGTTTGTGATAAAATCTTTACTAAAATCCTTTATTATATCAATATGAATTTTCAGTAAGCAAATGTGAGGTCCAACTTTGGATGCCAATTCAAGAAGTTCCATGGAATTTGTAGTATCCGCTGACAGGCATAAATTTGTTCTTTTCTCTGCCATAATCCGAAACAACTTGGCAGCAACTAAACTCTTAGTTTCTTGAGCACGATCCATAAAACTCATCGACAGCCGATTCCTTTTTGAAACTATAATTGCAGGAAACACATCAAATATTTAAATAGCCCCTATATAGCTGGCACATAGAGCCCAGTGATTCTTATGATTGAAAAATGTGTTCAGAGTGTCACTAATAAACAAAGAAAATATGAAGGTCTTTAAAATCACTAAGTTCAATGTCCATAAAGAACGCAAACTGTAAAAGAAGATAAAATCAATAATACACCTAATAAAATAAAATTAAATTTTTAGGAACATCAACACAACCACAAATCTAACTCAAAGTATACAAATTCATGGAATGTGAAATAGTGTGATTTCTCCTCCATTTGTGAAATTTTTGATAACTTCTGAAATTCTGGACAGGAATTACATACTTTTTACAATGAAATTTAATGTAACACGATACATCTAGACTACACCTGTACTATTCCTCAATTAAAAGTTCTCGACACTAGAAGTACTAGAGGGAGCACTGCTATCCATTTGGGAGCTTCAATTTTTGAAACAGATTTCCCAATTAGATAACAGTGCACTCTCTCCTAACTCGCCAAGTGTAGAGAAATTGATTAATATGTTACTGGCTCTTTTAAAAATAGTGAATCTTGTGGGTAAAATGAAGTGTCATTCATAATACTAAAACTATGTAAACCTGCTGTACTGTACATATTGGATATTTAATAAATTGTTCACTAAGTAAACGTGTTATCTCTAAACTACTAAAAATTAGAATATTTTCACAGTGACTTTTGATTTAAAAACTACAATTATACTGTTGCAGTGCACTGCAGTTATACATTGCAGTGTAATCAAACTGTTGCAGTGCACAACTAAATAAAAAAGTAACTGAAAACATTGCAAATTTGTCTGGGTCACATATTGTGATCCAGAAAACACGTGTTTATAACAATTTAATGAGGTTTCGATAGTGTGTCACACAAAAATGAAACACTTAGGAGTTAGAAGCAAAATGAATGTGATTTTAAAATTATTTCTAAATGGTTGTAAACAGGATTTTGAGAAAACTTCAATATAGTAGACAAAATTAGATGTAAATTTGCCAAATTCATTACGGGTCCCCTAGGATTCAGTACTAGATAAGCCATTATTCATAACGGCTTATCACCAAAGTATAACTTCATATTTTATGCAGATGATACAATACTAATAATAATAAAAAAAAAGTATACCACTGAATGCAAACAACCAGTCTCTTCCAAATCTCAGTGTACCTAAAACATAACTTGAGTAATGAGAATCAAACCGCTAGATTCTGATTGTGTCAGAAATATAATGAATTTTATGGGTCTAGAATCACTGTGAAGATAGTAACTGTCACAACAAAATTATGAAGTCAGAAACATGAAGTGAACACTAAATGACCCTTCCATGGTCTAATTTCTAACATGGTCTAATCATTCAACAATGAGGCTTATTTTTCAAATGAAATTTATTTTTCATTGTTGAAGACGGTAAAATATTTCAAACACTACTCTTAGTAAGTAATATTGTTCAGTCTTTCATCACGGCAGGGTGCAGTAACAAAATGAGTAAATACTTATCAGAAACCGATTTCGAAAGGTGGGTTAGATGATAATTTTGAAGAGAATGAGTAAGAAAATGACATCTGTAATAAGAGTGCAAGTGAAAATTAAGATGAAACCTATAATATTGTTTAATGTTATAGGTTAACCTATAATGTTTATGTAAATAAAGCCTGCAATGTCATATTGAGGGTGGACATTTTTTTACCCTCCCTTGGTACAGTGCGTTATGGAAAAAAGGTTGGTCAATGCAGGGTTTTTTTAACCTCCCAGACCATTAAAGGTGCACAGCAGTTAATTATAAAAACTTTTATCTCACTCAAGAGTGTTCAATAAGGGAAATACATTACTTAGATTTACAACTATTGTTTTTGTACATTATGATAAAAGAACACTTGAATTAATATAGCTTTGAATTAACATAGCACATGAAAATGCTAAACATTATTATTAGTATTTTGAAAGCAATATTTAAAATACCAATTTTAATTTAACACAATACAAATCTAAGTTTAATTATCTGCACTACTCATTGACTTTGAAGCTCGTTCTATGGCCTTCTTCTTGTAATAATAAAATATCATTCAAGAAATTGACCATATAGAGGCAAACAATAATTTATGGGAGGTAATCACTATGAATGTTTTAAAAGTAAAATCACAAAAATATGCTGGCTTGAGGATTAGAGGATGGGAAGGATACTCCCGGGATTTGCTACTAGTGAGCACTGAGGAGAAGAGAAACCAAATAAAATAAATTTGAATGTATGAACTGCATCACAAAAGAGAATTACAAAGAAATGTCTAAAAAAACAAAACAGAAGGAAAAACAACAACGATAGTGAATGAATGAATTACAGATTTCGATAACAATATAATCGTTTTTGGCAACTTATCATCTCTCTCTTCAGTATTTTGATAAAATGACATTTACAAGATGCAAAATGCAAAACTGAATCAAACATTAACTTAAATTTATTATCCTTTCCCGTTTACAAATATTGAATTATGCAATATGAGAGGATATAGCTATTATCTAAGCAACCAAAGAAAAATTAAGAGGCATGTCTTCACTATTTTGAAGAAAGTAATTACACAGGCCAAACTACTAACGAATGATGAACACATTGCCAAAATGCAAATTAAAACAAAACAAAAGCAATGTGGAACATTATGAAAAATACTCTGAAAACAGAAACACTAAGAACATGTAACTTCACTACAAAAATAATGTTCTACACAACCCACAGGAAGTAGCAAGCACCCCCAATAAACATTTCTCAGACTCCCAGAAATTCTCAAAAAAGCAAAAGTTAAGCCACTATTAAAAAAGACAATGCTCACTATTTCATGATTATCCTTACTATCTGCTTTTTCAAAAATTCTAGAAAAAACTTTCAATGAGACACCCAAAGGCTTTCTCAATTCAAATGACATATTACAGAGGCTCAACATGGATTCAGAAATGGTAAATCTACAGACACAGCTATCTTAACCTTTCTAATTGACATATTGTTTTGCTCTAGATCAGAAAGAAATCCCCATCTGATGGTTTCTAGATTTATCAAATGCATTTAACATTATTGATAATACCATACTATTAACAAAACTTGAAACTTTGGAAATTAGAGGCATTGCATGTCAATGGGTTATATCTTCATTATCAAGTAGTCACAATCAAGTATGCTGCAGATAAAAAGCTTTCGACCTATTTTTCCAAACATAGAATGATAAATTATGTAGTGCCACTAGGATCAATCCTAGGGCCTATACTATTTCATTATATATCAATAACGTGCCCCTGACTCTACAAAACAGCAAAAGAGTCCTATTTGCAGATGACAAACATTATTAAAGCAAATACCCAACAATCTCTACAAAACCAACCAACTGTTCTAAAGGCACTAGTAATATAATTCCAGAAAAATGATCTGATCATAAACACCAGTAAAACTGTCTCCTAAACTTCAGGACTCCACTCTCCAAAGAAATCGGAAAATCTTGACTGAAGTCATCTTTCCTCTTCTTTTAGAATTTTAATAATGCCTCTGTTTCCACAAAAATACCGATATAGTGTAGTGTGTGTGTGTTTTTGTACAATAGTATTTTTGTGCTGACTAGGCTTGCAGGTATATATCCAGTTTGATTGCAATTGGTGCCAGGGAAAAAAAGAAGAAAAAAAGCAACATGAGAAAAAGACAAAAATAGACATCAGAAGCTAACATATGAAGGGGAAGGGTGGCAAAATGAAAATTTACTACAACAATCCCAGAAAAACAATTAAGTGATTCCTATTGTTCGAAATCATAAAATAGTAACAATAACAAAAAGACATTTCGCCAAACTTCCAGGTTCTATTCATAATTATAGTACTAGACAAAAAATAAATCATCATGACCCTCAGAGTGAAACTTCACGGCAATCTCATATGAAGACAATATTTTTTCCTACCCTTTCTTTTTTATTATTATTGTTTTTCAATATGTATCTTCTTACACTACCATTTATTAAATTAATAAGCATTGTATTGTATTGTATTTAGAACCAAAATTGAATTGAATTTATAATTTCTGTATTGTATTTAATTTTTTGAAATACCTGTATTGTATGTTGTATTATGTACATATCTGATGTGTCACACATGGCTTGTGCTGCATTTATGTGACAAATATATAATTATTATGAACCAGCAACATACCTTTTGGAGGTATTGATGTTGCACTCAAATTTATGGAACATTATTTGAAATAAGTATTGGAATAGAGGATGGGAGAGAATTACAATGCAGAAGAAAGTGGTTATGTTCAGCAAAACCTGGGATACAATAATAAAGAAAATAGCAGTAAAGCTTGTAATAAATCACTAACAACTACAGTAAATATAAATGCAATAAAAAGCTTTTGCAATTCAAATACCAAGTTCATCTGATCTATCATTTTTGTAAGCAACCCTGCCGACATGTTAACAAGAGTGGGTGCAATATTAACGGTATAACATATGCATTCAGAATGTTGTATATGTTTGACATTTACATTTACAATGTAAGTGTTAAATGTTATGAAGCAAAGATGCTCCTTTAGGATTTATGTTGTAACATGAATTAAAGTACAATGTCTTTTACTAAAAAGAGAGATATCAAATTTACTTCTTTAAGAACAAAGTTACAAGAAATGCTAATAAATGCCCACCTTCTTTCACTGGAACATAATCTTTCAAAGGAATCTGTGTTAAAGATATGTAATTCTTCACTTGATCAACTGTATTTTGATCAACTTTTCCCTTTTCAAGTAATGTGTTCATGATCTAAAAAAATACAAAATCTATGAAAATTGTTCCAATGAGGAGTATGAAAAATATATAAACTCATAAAATACAATGCAGGACACACTTGGGTCAATGTGCATAAACTTCTCATTTTAAGGCCATGAGAAGCTAGATTTTGTACTCCACCTTGTTCCCGATCAACAACAACAATTGCTTCTGTAACAGATAAACCTTCAGTTTTCAAATCCTGAAAGAAAAAGTAATTAGTTCATAAATGAAAAATACATTCATGTGCATTTCATAAAGTAACCAATTACAATAGCAAAAAATTGAGAAATACTCTGAAAGTTTCCAGGATACTTGAGCCTGATGTAACTACATCTTCAATTATAAGGCATCTGTCCCCTTCCTCAAATTTTCCTTCAATTAACTTTCTTGTTCCATAATCTTTTGTTTCTTTACGGCGAATCAACATGGGAACATCTGCCTCTACTGATATGATTGATGCAATAGGCAAAGCTGTGTAAGGAACCCCACAGATGTGGTCAAATGGATCCAAACTGCTGTTGCTGAACTCCCACAGAAGACGGGACAATGAACCCTGTAAAGAGTAGGGGCATATGACAAAACATTAAATTTCTACAGTTGATATTTCATTAAGTGTAAGAGCAGTTTCACTGTAAGGCTAAGATGATATAATTCACAACAACTCCTACATTACAATTATTAAGATGACCAATCGTCTTCCTCTTTTGTAAGTTCTGTCCCTCCTGGAACAGTGTCCTCCTTTTCATCTTTTAAATCTAATGTGTTTATTTAGTATTAACATGTTAATCTAGTAAATCACTTGAGAAATCAGGATTGAATTTTGATCCTCTGGCTGGAGGGCTTACTGTAAAATTATATAGAAGGACATTTCTAGCCCCGAAATTTAAGAGTCATTCAATGGCAAAATACTCATTTAATTATATAATTAAAAAGGATGTAAGCATAATTAGTGTATTTTTGTTTGAATTAATAAGATGTTTCATTTATTTACGTTGTACTTTTTCTTAAATTTTGTTTCGTCCTTTTCATTGGCAAAAAATTGGTCACTATACAATTATCAACAAATTACAACAAAATGTTCACACAAAACATTGCATAATTTTCCCATTCACAAAAAAAACAAAAACAGTTCAAATAATATTTCTTACCATTACTTTAGGATAGGAAACAATTACTCTTAAATCAAAGTACACTGGAGAATTGATTCCTACTTTCATTTTGAAGTTCCCAAATTTCAGAGCATTGATTTCATGCAGTTTCACAATCAAGGATTTTAATCTTTGATTGAATGAATCCATTGTAATCGATTGCAATTTAGAATGTAAATAATACGGAAGACGAAGAAGCTGTACTGGAGCGCACAATTTACATAACTTCAATAACATACACCGTAATAGATACTCTTAGCTAATGCTTTTGTGTCGTTCACTGTCTAAAAGAAACAACGTGGCGTTTGAGCGAGTTCAATCAGCCACAATTGACCACAATACGCTTGAAACTGATTATAACATGGAAAGTAGGTTGTAAGTCCAATATACCTTTAATAAATATATAAATAAATTACTACTAATTATTATTTCTGTAAGCCGAACATCTTTAGCACTATTATAGAATGTAAAAAGGGCTATCAATCAAATGGAATAACGAGCATCGCTGATTAATCACTTGGTTTAATTGGCCCTAATAATTGAAAGCCTGATAAAATAGCCGACATAACCAGGGCACAACTGTACAGTACAGAGGCATTGATAATACTTCTAATATTACCTCACTCGCAAAGATCCATATACACGTATATTTTTATTGTTATTGATTAATTTCGGCACAAATAATTCTTGACATTTCCCATTCAGGCACGTATAGTTAAAAAAAACGACACAACCTTTCAAACGTGGAGGTACTTAATAAATACATGTTTCTATATGTAGTAAATAGGGCCCATGCAAAGAGTATGGGCCCATGTATGCAGGGACGCGATCAGATAATTATTTTTCTCGGAGAGAGGCAACAAGTTCTGCCCAACCTCTTGATGCTTTCTTAGGGTGAATTTTTCATTTATGCTAAATTTATTTTTATTTGTTGACTTATAGTTAATATTTATTATGTAGACATTTGATATGACATTCATTAGTACACTAGAAAATTAGTGAAAGAATGGACACAATGTATAACAAGTCAGGATATGTACATAATCATATAATCATACAACATACTGTACGGGTATTTCTAAACATGAAATACAATACAGAAATTATAAATTCAATTAATTTTGCTTCTAAATACAACACAATGCTAATTAATTTTATAAATGGTAGTGTAAGAAGACAAAAATTGAAAAACAATAATAATAAAGAACGAAAGGAAAAAAATTGTCTTCATATGAGATTGTCTTATGCCCAACAATTAGCTTTGGGGTTTCAAAAGATGCAACAAAATATGCGAAGTTATTAGTACTAGTTTAAATTGATGTAGACGCTCGTTTATGATGTGATGTTTGAACTGGTGAATCTATGATTTAACAGGAACATTTATTTGTGAATATATGTATTGGGTTAGACTTGTAAATTCACTAGGGAGTTGGTTAAATTTAGTGTGAAGCCTTCTATAAGAGTACATTTTTTTTGAAAAAGTGAAGTTTCACTGTGTGAGACATGCAAATGTATTTTTATCTAGTATCATAGTTATGAACTTCTGTGTTTAGAGTAACAGAATCCTTGTTTCTTCTTTGTAAAGATTAATATTTAAAATATGTATGTGCATGGGAGGGTAGGATTTGTAATTTTTTGAACAGTGGTTTGCAGGACTCATTTTCGTGAGTGTCATTGTTCTCAATATTCATTTTTGGATGATGAAAGTGTGAATACTTTGTGGGGAATTTCCCCAGAATATGATTCCGTGTTTTAGGTGCAAGTGAAATCTGCTAATTACACTCTTCATAGCTTATCTTAAGTTAGAATTTTACTTAAGGATGTAGATGGCATAACATGACTTGGTAAAGCTTGTTATTTGGATCTGTGATGTGGGAGGGTAATAATTTCAACTGATTATAAATAAACTTGAAAAACAAAGATAAACACTCTGTTTTCGTTTCTTGAAACTAGTTAACTAGTTATAAAAGTATTATGTATACTAGATTTCTATGTGATGTTTTATACATTGTTGGCTACACAAATTTCCTAATTTTACATAAACACATGACAAAACTTTTCCAAAAATACTGCAATAAATAATAAATCCCCCAATTGATTTTCAATTCTATAATCTAGAATTTTATTTTTATGTAATCTCATTTCAAATAATAAAGTTACCCTGTTACTCAAATAATCACTGAAGAAATTAATGACTTGATTATTCAAATTTCCGACATTTTTGCTTTTCAAATGCAAAGCTTGAGAGTAAGCAAGTACCCAATCATTTGGCTTTTGAAATATTCAAAGAAATGATATCCATTTTAGCAATTTACTTAACCTTTTTGCCAAAATCAGTGAGAATGTGCATCACAGGCATGTAATTCTATATGTAACATGAATAAGGAGGAAAATAAAATATTTTATTCTGAAAATTCAAGAAAATACGCACTTTGTAATATGGTTCAAAGCAAAGATTTTGTATGCAGGTATACTTCCCATATGAAGGCATGACCAATTAAAGACGTAAAGGTGTAAAATACTCACCTGCTGGACCCACATGAAAACTGCACACTATATAAAAATTTGTGTTAAAAGCGCAAATTGCTTGACAGTAAAACCTAACTTCAAAAGGCTACTTCCCAATTGTATTTACCCTCATGATTTGTATTTGCATATTACAGTAGGTTCTCAGTGTTTACAATCATGACACAAAAATCTTCATGCTACTGGAGTGTTCGAATGATACAATATTATATGACCTGTTTTGGCAAATTTTGAGACTATATCTCACAGAAAATCAAATAGTCCCTTTAATTCTATCTAAAGTGCATTTCATCTTTATCTCTCAATTTAAGTTTACATAATTTCGGGTTTCAGAGGCGAAACTTAAAGATATAAATCTCCAAAAATATATTAAGTTTCAAAAAGATTCTCGTTTTATAGAATTTTTCTGAAAAAACAACTAAGCTCATTTCTTCTGTTCTAATACGAAACCTACTTTTAAGGGCTTAGGTCACATTGTTTCTGAGATATGCAAGATTATAATGTGCGTTTCAGGAATCTGTTGTTTATGTATTTTTTGTTTTAAATTTGTTAGAACGAGAACAGGGGAGCAACTTCCTAATCAGCAGTAGTTCACTTACAAGGTCCTAAGTCTACGGCTTTTTGTAAATATTACAAAACCATTACTTTATCCTTAGCATATTATAGAGATCAAAGTTGCTACTAGACTCTTTTTGAAATTCTAAGTGCCATATTTAATATCATTTTTTAGAGATTTTAAAAATGTTTACAAGGATATTCTGGGTTTTTATAGAGGGAGGTTTCATTTCAACATGTCATTACTGAAGCTCCTGTGTCTTATTGTCCTAATTCATTTTTCATGAATATGAAAATTATAATCTTTTAAAAGCTGCTGAGTGAATAACATATTAAACTGTTACTGAAACGTTACTATTCATGCCTGAGGTAAAGAGGCTGTGATTTTTATGAAATGTCAAATGAAAATTTTTAAACGGCTTCACTAATGGTATGATTTAACAGTTGTAGCATTTATAGACTACATAAAAGCCTTTGATCATATAATAAGAGACAAATGATGGGTATGTAATGAAGGAAAAGGAATACCGTAACATTATTTAAATGTTCTAAGAAGCTTTTATCTCTAAACTATTTAAAACTGATTTAAATAGATGACATGAAAGCAATGTAGTAACTATCCACCAAGAAGTCATACAAGGCTGCCTAATATTCCGTAACTCAATTGTTACATTGATATAATTTGTATTTGAAATTATGAAATGTTTTTCAAATACAAGAAATCATATTATAAATGTACATTTTACATATATTCAGGTTATATCAACTTATGGAAAATTGTTTAGAGCAAGCAGAACATAAATTGTTCATAAGTCTCGAAAGAGCTTAAAAAAAGTAAATAAGACATCTGGCAAGAACAAAAAATTAATAATGACAAATTTGAGGAGAGAAATAATTTTAATAGCTAGGTTAATTATTATGTCTGGTCAGTTAAAAGATTTTTATTTCACAATTACTAAGTTTTAATAAATGTGAAATTGCATAGTACACATGGAAAGAATTTTGAATGACAAAGCCAGCATTCTTTAACTTTATAAAATTATAGCCACAGAAGAGATGGAGGGATCAATTCTAAATTCATAATACAACATGCCAAAGATGATGCTGTAATCAATAATTCAGTAGAATGAGGTCCTCTATTAAAGGGTCCTCCCTCACAAGTTTTCAGTTACCACCAATTAAAATTAGCTATAAAAGCTCAGTGTTGTCCTAGATTAGTTACTCCTACATAAAAATAAAATAACAGATTCAATTTTCCCCAAAACTGTCGTAGGGTATTAACAACCAATTAATTCCTATAGAATGTTAATGTGGTATTTGTTTGTACATAAAATTATAAACACACAAATATTCATAATTTACAAGTATGAGCATGGGATTACAATAGGATCAAAATTTAGAATTTGCAGTTCATTTATAATTACAATGAATTTAAGTTAACCTTAAAATTTATGGTTAATGTCTGATCTAAATACCTCCCTCACATACAGTTGTGAGAATACACGTGATATACTGACAGATCTTTTCTCAAAATAAAAAGAAACTCTTCTCAAATAATATCCTTACTCCTCTATTTTATTCTGGCAAGTCACATCACTGCTCTTCAGGATATAAGAAATAAATAAGCAAATATTTTCATTAAAAAATGCTTAGAGAAAATCAATTTATCTTACGACAAACCCTTGCTTTAATATATGAATCACTGAAAAGGATATTCTTGATTCTTAAAGAAACTACTATTAAAATTTAGTTGTGATTTTGGATTAAATAGATGCAGAATTTAATTGTACCTTTACTATTAATCAAAAACATTTCTATAATTTTGCAAGTCTAGAAATCATTTCCACCAAGATGAATACAATTTAAAGTACATTCAATATTTCTGATCTGATTTCAATTTGCTTCAAAAGTGTGCTAAGGCTAAACACTGAGGCAATATGAGAAATAAGATAAAGTAAGAAATCATCCATAAATTGCATAGTGCTAAAGAGGGAGAGGGTATTTGAGGCAGTGTTACATAGGGGTAAGGGCTCAGATTTTTTGTGTTATGTAATGCTGATTTCTTTTTAAAATTTCTCAACATTTGCTGAAGAAATCCTTTAATTCAATCTTATATTAAAACATCAACATATTAACAATTTAATTAAGAACATAATAGATTAAAAAAGGTATGAAGTATAAATTGCTACAATAAATGTAAATATTTTTTCATTAATGATATATTGATTGAATCTGTTATTTATGAAAAAAGTATTCAAAACTGACCTATAGTATATTCTAGAATCAAATTAAATTAGCATGTAGACACGGGGTCCATGTGTCATCTGTGAAAGCATGTGCTTGGCTAGTCAAAAAGTATCTCACCCACGTGTCCTTCAATCAAATATTGTCCTCAATCTTAATGTTATGCAGCAGAATTACACAGTATCATCGCCACCTATTTCATCTTTAATTTCTATAAATTTTATACATAACACAAATACAATTAGTATTACTCATTTCTGCTTTATAGTTGATTTTATTTAGGTGATTGGGGGATCTTGTTGTAAGCAATGGTGGGCGCAAGACCAAGACTAAAAGCTATCATTTGATTCCTTCTTTTATTTGAAAAAAATTGATTTTAATGTTCATGTTAAAATTATGTAATTATTTAAAAAATAATATTGTATAGCATCATACACTACAAAAATAACTAACATTATTATTTAACAAAAATTTATGATGGCTCTCTCCAAAATGATCAGCGGGATCCGTCCCATAACACCTGGTTGCATGTGTTACGTAATTATCATAGTGGGGTTCAAGTGCACTATGCGGGAAAGGGGGTATTCAAAATTTGCATTATATGATTAATGGCTGGCCCCCAATGGATTTAATAATATAATATATTTAAAAATACTGAATACATAAATCCTACTCATTTAACTGATTCAAGTAGAAAAATTTGCAATTCAGAACTTTTATCGTTAAAAAATAATTCTGTTTTTAGAACAATAATTTGATATTTCAGTTTATAGGTTTTCATTCATAACTGATCATAAGGCAGTTTTTCATCGTGAACAGGTATCTAACATATTACTTATGTAGCCACGGTTATTTAATCTGGTAACTCAATAGAATAGAATCCATGGATTTCCTTTCATTCACAAATACACAAGGTATTTAGAAATATATTTGTTTTAATATTATGCATATATCACTACATTAGTGTTTCACATGTAATGGCAATAGATATAAATGACTAGCAAAGAAGATTATGCACAATATAAATATTCATATTTACATAATTCCATATACTATAGGTGAAAACTTGGACACAACAGTGAACTCAAAATGCATTTTTGTGTGTGTGTGAATTATAAATTTGCTTTATCATTTAATCTAATCTATTGCTACTTTTAATTCCATTTCACCTTAAATGACAGTGGATGTAATTCCTATTGATCATTATTTCCTCCCAGCAACTCCACAAACATTAATTTACATACTTACCTATATGAACTAAATACACAATTCTATTACTAATTAAATTACGCTACAAAGCAGCCAAAGCCATCACTGGGTGGAGATCAAACAACATTCCAAGCAATTACCAATACAAATCACTGAAAGATTCAGATATTCATTGAATTGGAGAGTACATAGGCTTGTGGACCTCTTTGGATGGCTATGTAAAAAATAAATCCTCATACACATATTTGAAAATTCCCACACAAACATTACACATAATTATAGATTTGTTATTAATGTTTTACTACATTTGCAAAAAATTTTGATTATTTTATTTGCACTATTTTTAATTTTTAATGTAACAACTGTAATTGTAACATTATTTTAATACACATACAATCAAGTGCATTATTTTGTATCACTTCACTGGTTTTTGGAATTGGATTATTTAAAAATTCCTTCCATTTTCCATACTATATGATATTCTATTATGGACTAAATTCACTCTTACAGGTGATAGAAATCATGTCAAAACAAAATTATCACAATCATTACTTTGAAAACCTCCCAAATAAACATGAAAATCGTGAAACTTATTTATACTAACAATTAAAAAGTAACACTAATAATACAACAGTAAAAAATTAAAACAAAATATACATGGGAATAAAGAAGGATACAACAATTAAAATGTATACAAACTAGGACCTTTTACAATAAATATTTCTTATTAATTCTAAAAGCTGTTTATTGTGTTCAAGAACGCATAATGATGTGAAACAACTACTATTACTTTTATGTTTCATACTTAATGAGCAATCTTATTTGTATAGGAATGAAAAGTAACTTTGTATCACAAAATCATATATGATCTTTAAACAAAATTTTCATATTTTGGATCTTTTCCTAGCTATAGCATCTTCAACAGCCTTTAATTGTTTAAGTAATTCCTCTCTTCTTGACGTGACTGTTTTCTGGGCAGGTTTAGGGAGAGATGCCATTTTGGATGGTATACCTGCTTCAATACATACAGGATTTTCAGCAGGTCTTTTTCTCCCAACAAGTACAGGCAAAACTCTGTCTTTTCTAACTAGATTTAACTGAGGTAAATCAGGCAACCCAGACTCTATTCTAGTTTTATTTTGAACACTTGAACTAGTTTTTAGAGTTAATTTGATTTGCTGTTTCTGCCCCGAAAGTTTCAAAGCATCCATGGCTTTGACTTTTAAAGTTTCTGCTGCCAATGCTAATCTGCCCCTTTCTTCCATGATTAACCTCTTTGGAGGGTAAACAACTTTTGGGGAAGGTTCTCGACTGCTTGATGATGATGAACAACTGGATTCTGATGAATCACTACTGGATCCACTAGAATCTGATCCTGAAGACGACACAGATGAATTAGATCTTGCAGGAGACACTGGAGGAGGAGGATTTTGTGCAGATCTTCTCATCATTGCAGGAGAATGTGGTTGAACTTCCTTTTGTCTTTGTGGTGATGGTGCTGGAGGATTCATCAATAAGGCTCTTTCATTTGCTGCCTTCTTCTCTAACTGAATGAAACTCGAGGAGACAGATTTATTCCTTCCAAAATCTCTCAGTTCTCCAACATGCTTTGATGATTTCTGGGAGGATACATTTAAAGGTGAGTTTATTTCAGTGGACCTTGGTGTGGGAAGAAGGACTTTCCTAGGATTTCTATGTGTATGAGAGGAAACATTATGAGAAGCTGACAATGAAACCGAACTCTTTTTGGACTGCATTCTAGAGCGACTATGACTGACAGAATGGTGACTTGACTGACTTGAACTTCTACTATTGCCAGTTGATGAATGTGGAGAACCAGATGAATGTGATCGACGACGGGACACATGACCTCCGCTTTTCCTGGTTACAGGAGATTTTGAACGCATCCATGGATCAGCCCATTCATCACCCCGACGACTTTGAAGTGAAGATTCTCCATATCTTTCCTCTTTACGATGTTTATCACTTTGTTCCATTGTAACAATTCTGGTCGAGTGTGATTTTTGACGAGTTGACTTTTTCTCATACTTTTCATAGAATTCTTGAGAAGCCTGTCTATGCTGATGATGACCATGATATTTACTACTTGTTCTTTCCCGTCTGAAGCTAACATATTCTGATTCTAACCGAATTGTGCGAGTGGGTTCAGTTTCATAATGAACACGTCTCCAGTAGTCACGCCCTGACCCTCTAGATCGATGGTAATACAAATCAGAAATATCATCATAATGTTCCATTGTGAGCATTTCATCCCTGTAACTATATGGATCAATATCAACATTCCATCGTTCATCCTCTTTATACACAGGGCTAGCAGACCTAATATAATAATCATTTTCTTTGTCAAGTTCTTCTTGACCAAGACTCAAGTTCATTTTCTTCTCTTCAAAATCCATATCGGTTTCTTTCCTCTGATTTGATTTTCTCATCATTTCTTTTGCTTGTCGAAGTCCTCTTTCCCAAGCTGATTCAAAAATTAATGGTTCTTCTTTCACAGGTGAGTGATACTGCATGGCCATGCTAGGAAGTTTTTCATATGGTACCCGGTAATCTGCTGGTTGATAAACAGGATGTCCATTAACCGGCAAAAGAGGTCTCACTACATCAAACATAGTGTAATTGCCCTTATCAGTCACTCCTGGATGCACAAATCTACAGCTTGACCCCCATGTACACTGGCCTCTACTGTAAAAACGACATATAGGTCTAGGTTCAGTTTCTTCAGGCCTATTTTCTTCTTCATCTGTGAGTTCACCTTCTTCTAAACCATCACCTTCAAGCTCACCTTCATCACTTTTTTCATCCCTAATTTCACATTCACCTTCTTCTTTTTCCTCTTTATCTTGTACTTCTTCTGCTTCAAAATCTAACTGTTCCATTTCTTCAACAGGTTCACTCACTTTTCTAATACCAATACTAACAATGTTTTCACTATTGCCACTGTCTTTGTTTCTGTCATTATGCAACATATCTATGCTACTCTGACCATCGTTACTTTCTACATCAGACACACAAGATAAATCATCACTATGGCCAGGAATATCAAGAGTATCATCCTTTTTCTGTATTTGAACTTCCAATTCTTCTTCCAAAACACTTGTCACACTATGATTAGATTTGTCATTGTAGCTTTCATTGTTTCTACTCTCTGTGTCTATTGTCTTTCTACATTTAAGAGGGTGTTTTGGATGTTCAGAAGGTAATTCATGCAATTCATTTTTACAAATACTGCCAGAAATATATCCATCATTTGTTTGTAATGTTAAATTATGATCATTTTTTGGTGCATCTAATTCAATTGAATCAGACTCATCCGATGAATGATCAGTTTCTTCATCACTCTGAAATTCACATCCTTCTTTCAGTTCACATTTCCTATTTGTAGAATTTTCTGGTAATTTTTCACTATTTTCATAATCTGTTTCAAAGTCACCATCAACTGAATTGTCAGACTCCATTTCTGCCTTACTACTTATTTAATTATAATGTACTCATTTGAAGTCAAATTTAATCACATACATAGTTTCTGGGGAATTCCTCACAAACACTTGCAGGTTTTCGACAACATCCATTATTATGTCAAGATACCCGAAAATAAAAATGTACAAACTGAAGGTGCCACACCACTATAAAAGTCATTGATATAAACGCAAAACTTGTTCATATTATTACAACTGAGGCACACGATAAAATAAGTCGGATTCACAAAGAGTTGCGGTTTACACCATTAGCGGCACTTTATCGCAATGTTTTCGAATGTAAATTACAGTTTTCCGCTAAACAAACCAGACATAAGAAAAGTATTCGAGTCACTCTAAATTCCAGGAGCTTTACGGAAACATTTCTCACTACTTCGTAAACCGAACAACGAGTAACAACTACTGCCATTTATTGGCGGCATGGACCCCGTAAACGCCGCGCACAAGTTCGCCCTCTGACGCTGACATGTTGCTACGGAAACGGCACATAGATGCCAAGTATTGCAATTAGTTACTATACTACACATGGGGATTTATAGTGCTACAAGGCAACGTTGCTTTTATTGGCATCGAAGCTTGTAGAATTTGTCAGTAAAGCAGTTACATTAAGGAATCTCGAAGGTAGATAATAGGTAGATTTTATACCATCCAATTTCTTTCTTTTATTCATAGGCTGGTGATTTCTTGAATATTAAACGGAAGGCACCATTTTGAAAAATATCAAGTAACATTACTTTTTAAAAATAATCAACGTATATGATTTTAAGTTGTCGGGGAAAGCTTAGGGATTTCTAAAAATTCCTTACGACAATTTTTTATGTTTAATTAATTTATTTGAATCTATTGAACCAGGTTGTGTATTTATTACTATTACAAATATTGAGAGGTAATGAGAAATTTCAGAAGAAAAAAAATCGTACAAAGGCAGGTGAAAAAGTAAGAGAAATGTGCACGTTATTATTAAAATTCATCTTCGGCATGGAATTATTTCGCTTTGGAATGGAATTATTTGCTTTTTGCAAGTTGCAAAAATTGAATAAGCGAGAGTGGACAAACAATTACTCGCAGCAAAACTTGATTATTAAATTTTCAATATTTTACGATTTTGCTCAATTGTTAAATCTTTCTAAATTAATACGTACCCCCAACAAACTGCGAATCTCTCAAGTCTAATTAGCTTGTTCGAAAAGGAAAAAACAACAACAACAAAAAAAAAACACATTAAATTAGCCAATCTTTAGGTGCTGAAAATGCAGAGGCGAACACTGCTCCAGTATTCCTCTCATTTAATAAGGGAAGATGCAAGACTGTGTACCTACAATTAATAAAATAATGAAATTCATTGAATAAATCATGAGTAATTCATTTTACAATTTTTTAAAATCATACAGAAACATCTAATTAGATGATTAAAGTTATGTCTTCGGACCGATTTAACATGTCGAAATATCTCAAATTCTTTGCAATGTAAGAAAGAAGGCTGACCAAGTTTAATTTTTTTAAGAGAGGGTAGATGCTATTGACTGACAACTAGCCCTCTCCAGCTTCCTGGGTTCGCTGGTTATCGTGGACCAGAAGAAACGTAAGAAATTTTAAAGAATTACCTTCCATAAAAAATCTAATTATTCAAAAGAAGTAGGTAGATGTCATTTGTCTGAAACGTCTTTCCTTTTCGTTTTAATTTCTTGTACGGTACTTAATATTGAAATGTATTTTAATGCTACAGCGTTTTATAGGTCCCTCACACTAGAAAAATGTGAACCATTGATTCTTAATGACTTCCTTTAATATGATGTGCAGTCAAAATTCAGGTTCTTGACACTAAAAAAATGTATTTCGAATGTAAATGGATTTTCACCAGTTTGATATTCCTTAATGGATCTGGACTCCCTAATGGATAGAACACACACACCAATAAAAATCATACATGTCCAAATTTCACAGAACTCTGCAATTGTCGAAAATTACAAAAGTTTAAAAATTTGTATACATCCTCCACAAATATTTTTGAAGATTGATTTTTTAGAGAAATCTGTTCGTGAATAATAGATCTTTAAATATAGTTAGGTGCAATTTTTTCAAAACTATTACTGTTTTTTGCGTAATTTGGAGTAAATTAAAGGTACACAAAATGGGTGAGATTGCACCGTTTACTGAAATTTTCCTTCCTCTTAGTTTTATTACTTAACAATTGGTATTTTTACATTCACGTATAGGTAGTACGCATAGAGAAAGTTAAGTAATGCCGCGGAAAATCGATTTCAATATTCAGGGTTCCCTCATACCGAAAAAGCATTTTTTCTTTTTTCAAAACGTCCGTCTGTCTGTATGTCCGTCTCTCTGTTGCCAGTCTGTCTGTTCGTCCGTCTGTCCTGTCTGTGAACACCACAAGCGCCTAAATCTTACGTAGAATTATTTTTCAATTTAAATACTCCCCGGTCGATTTGGCTTGAGTGGAAGCTTTGCGATTTTGAAAAATATTTAGATTTATTTACTCAATAAAACAGTAAAAACTGTATGCGACGTATGGGGGAGAAGATTATCTGCGCACATTTTCTTGAGTTTCAGAATCCCTTCACGTCATTTTAACTAGAAATAGTTGAAATAGAGTAAACGTTTCAAAATAAATAAATAAAAATAAATTTAAAAAAATCGAGAGATTAAGAATATTTGAAAAAAAATAGACATTTTTGTTTATTAATTGTAAATTACTTCCTCTAACATATTGTGTTGTTGGAATCAATGTTTTGTGAGTCTTTAATACCGAAAAATGGTTTGAAGGCAAAACGCCTGACCGTCCGTCTCTCTGAACAACGCTAGCCGCTAAACCGTAAGTAGAGTTTTCACTAAAATTGATATTCTCCAATCGATCTGGAAGATGTCGCGGTCCCCGTTTGATTTTGGAACATATTTTAATTTTGGGAGGTACTTTACATGAAGCTCGTAGAACATTTTCAGAATAAAAAAGGCATGAATTTTTGTTATTTAATTTTGATCCCAGCGTAAAGGACGCACAAGAGTGCAGGTCCAATTTTTGTCGAATTCCTTGATTTTTCCAAATTGCAATAATTCAATTTTTTTCGGCTTTCTCCTATAACTAATTATGAAGATACATTTTTTCTTAACGAAATGTGTTCATCAAAAAGTCTTTAAATAAATTTATGTTCAATTTTTAGAACATATGAGTATGTTTAGCTCAATTTTGCGTCAAACATAGGCAAATTTTAAATTGTAAACAATTACTTTCTAAGAAAATGCTCAAATTTTTCTTCAATTTTTTTCCTACAAGAGCTTTCTCCACTTTGAAAAGATTAAAGACATTTTTGAGAAATATCATGTCGGAAGAGAGATTGAATGAACTATGTATATTATCAGTAGAAAATGTTTTGTTACGAGACTCAGATAATTTTAATGAATTTGTAATAGATAAATTTGCAGAAACTAAAAACAGAAGACTAAATTTAATTAATATATCCTGTGTTTAGACTGTCTTCCTGGGAGATAATTCAGTTGAAAATAATACTTACGTGCATTAAAAATCTAAATATCAAACATTTTTAAGTGCCTAACTTTATTTGATCCTGTAACTTTGTGTGCCCTCCCTGTTGTCTATTCCCAGAGAAGGCACTACTAACTTTTACAAAAATATGTTCACAACCTTTTTTAAAGAGCTAAATTTTTACAGCAGACTTTTCTGAGGCAAAAATATCCTTCTTCAATTTTGTACTTTTAAATACGTTTTTGCAATTTTCGAAAAAACCGATAAACATCCGAATATTGGACTAGCACCATATTTTTTTACCGACCCTTATTACATATGTGAAGAAAATGTAAAGAAAACATTCTAGCGGTTTTTGAGAAAAAAATATTCTCAAGCTAAATAAATTTCGCATCGTCGTAAACCCAACGCGTCGCTTGATCCCTTGGGGGTTGAGCGCTTATATGGAGTAATCCTCATTTACTATACTGTCCAGTCTAGTTATGTTGCAGTCAGAGCCTTTTATCCCTTCGGTCAGGGGATCGACGCCGTTAGATCCTGAGGTTCCTAGCCGGTCACCCAACCAGGAACCCGCAAGTCTCGAATTTGCCTTAACCTCTGTGACTTCACGGAGCGCAGTAAACTAATTTAGCTAGCGACGCCGGCTTGTCGGCAAACGACTGCCAGCAGGAATTATGGCGTTAGTGTAGTTTCATAATAAGTTATAAATAGGGCCCGGATAATTATGTACTAAAAATTGGGAAAATATACATGCATTATAATATACAGAAATATGTACTAAAAAGTAATAAATATGTAACATTAAATCAATTCAATTTAATAAGTCCTTCTTTGTGTATATTGTTCTGTTTTACAGTATAAGGACCAAAATTAAACATTATACTCGTCCTAATCGTATGATTTACAACGATTTCCGTAAAAAAGAGAAACAAATAACTGTTACAAAATTTCAGCAATGAACCATTTCCTATTATCTTGTAAGAAGGCCTCGTACTGACTACAAGAGCGTTGTACACTGCACGAGTCACTAGAGAGTGTTTAAACTTGCACATATTCTCTGGCGTGTGGTCAATATCCCGTGTGACGGAAATTGCCTCCCAATGCATTGCACTAATAGCACAAATTGTTTCTCCAGAACTGAAGATCACTTTTTTTTGATTAGATCCCCTTTGGATCTTCGAATGATAAATGAACAATTCTTAACGAAGCGACTGCGGATTGGACAATTTCAAGGCTGTTGGGAAAGTTTCAAGGAAGACGTCTCCAAAGATTTTATTGTAGTACTTGCTGAAAATGGAGAAATTTATTTTTCAGCTTTTAGCATCAAGCAATTGCTTTGATATGCATATGGACGCTGCTGCATCAGAATCAAATTAATGTGTAACTAGTATATATAAAATCAACATTTTCAGCTATGTAGCTCATTCCAGTCGGTCTTCAATTAGCTCCAAAACATTTAGTGTTGTCATTTTTGATAGGCGAAAGCGGATAGCAAAATCACTTTCATAGAGCTCTTCGAAATATTTGGACCGTTCCTTGATCCACCTCGGCATACTACAAGGCTTGTCAAAGATATCATCACAATTGTCGCAGCAATCACTATCAAAAGCAGCACTTCACAATATACTCACAATTTTTGCGATGTAAAGCACGACTTAAAATGGGTACGAGGGCTTAAATTTAAGTCCAACTAAGTTCGCCTTAAAGAGTATGGTGAAGTGGAAACGTCTCCGAAGTCTATCTTCAATTTCTACTACAAGTCTACTTAAAATTTTGTTAAACCTGTCGTAAGTATTCTTTGAACACAATTTGGCGTACTCCAATCCTCTAAGGGCAGCACTGTATACACGCAAGTCGCGAGATTAAATAGGTAGTTTCATGCTCCTGAGATCAGAGAGTATATAATATAGGACCTGAGATTGTCACCCCTGGGAGTGTCCATAGACAAACTACGAGTCAGGGTTGTCTACACAATGTGTAGGAGTTGGTGGGAGTGTCGCAGGAGGAAACATGCTCTCTGGGGCGAAGCTATTTAAATCTGTACAGTTTATTGTTGCCACCGTAGTAGTGTATCACGGAAGTCTGTATTTTCTTAAGCCCTATCTTAGTCAACAATCGGGTCGTAATGAAGGATCTGAACGAATGAAATGATCTTTTGAGCCTTCTAGTTATGATACGAATTCGACGTCCACGAGGATTCAGTTGGGTGGACCTATTAGTAGTATCTGCGGCCGGAATATTTGCTGGTTCGTACATTTGGAAACCTTTGCTTTTAAAATATAAAGAAGAAACAACTGTGCATCCTCAGGAAGACGAAAATTTAGTGAAGAGTGCGTTCTATTTAAAGGTTGGAAATATACCAGTTATATAATTGAAAAGCATGGAATTTTCGTTTGTTTCAGAACTACATGAAAAAAGAAATGTTCCGGATACTGAATAAATATCCTTATATTAAGTATTTTGTGTTGATGGTTGGTTTCACTACTGGATATAAGTTTTACATTGGACCCTACTTCTCACAGAGAAAATATGAGAGGAATGAAGCTTTTGCAAAACTATTATTTGAGGAAGAATGTAAAAAAAAAGAAAATGTTTGAATGAAAAATGAAAACGTTATTAGTGGTTTGTTAAGACAACATTTGGGTTACAGTCGTGTCACTGAAGTGTAAATAGCTAGTGAAAATAAAGGGATATTACGTTTTTATATTATGTTAGAGATTATAATTTGTTGATTTCTTGATTGCATTCTAAGTCTACAACCTACAATTTTGTATTGCCTATCCGATTCTTTGTAAATATCAGACGAAAAAGTTTTACTTGTTTTTTAGAGTAATTTTTCAACTGTCTTGACGTAATTGTTGACTTCATTCTCAATGTAGAATTCTGCAGATTAGTTTAAAGAGAACCTCGTAACCTACTTTGGACCAAAAATATCAGTTTTCATTTTTTTTGCAATTTTGATAGTCCGAAGTCTGCTCTTCCATAATATATTAGGTTTTTGACCTAATTCAAATTAGAAGAGATTTAAATATCCATATCCATTCAGTTTACACTTTATTCTTTCATAAACCCTCCACCAATAACGATCCTCAACAACAGTTTTGCCCTAGAAGAGACACACCTGGTGTAAATACAAGTGTCAAAGTACTGGAGAGTAGTACAACCATAAACATTCCCTTTCCTTGACAGTGAGTAATGCAATGAAGCCTACATTTAGAGCTCTAGCAGACCCTTCATTACTGAAAAGATGTCTTCATTGCAAAACAAAAATTTCAACGAATCTTTCAATGTTTTTTGGTCAAGGATCCCCAAATCGTTTGTAGGAAAATAAATACCCGTGGTGTGTTTGCTGGTGTTTTAACATTAATGATAGAAATACTGGTATAATTATGGTTTAAAAAAAAAATTGGGAATCACACTAGGAAAGAGTATGATCATCCTAAGTTAATCAATTTATGAACAATGAATTAAATTAGGTGATAAAGACTATCAATGATGTCTCAAATCGCTGCCATATACAAAAACAAAAAAAAGAGCACTTGTTGGGGGAGGTGATCCAGAATATAGAGCTTAAATGTACAGAGGTACCAAATGTTTTACTAGCTATTTCCATAACTTAGTTTTTTTACTTTCTACATTTACTAATGTAAGAAGAGAAAGTTTTGTATTCATGTGCCAAAAAACAGCAAATTTTTGACACAAAAAGCTCTTATTACTGGGCCCTGGTAAGGAAAAAGTGGATAAGTCCAGTTGCTAAATATAGAAGAAAAAAATAAATCTAACACGTGGTGTAGCACAATGCTTCCGCATTAACTGTTCAGCTTATTTTCTCCAAAATTGATATTCTCCAGTCGTAGCTGATGTCGCATACCCTGGTATTCGAAACTGATATTTTAATTTTGGGGGGTACTTTACATGAAGTTCCCGGGACATTTTCAAAAAATATAACTCCAAATTTTTTTATACAATTTTGTTGTTGGATAGTGTAAAAGACGTTTGAGAGAATGCTGCAGGTGTCATTTTCGTTGACAT
This sequence comes from Gryllus bimaculatus, assembly GCA_017312745.1. NCBI lineage: Eukaryota > Metazoa > Arthropoda > Insecta > Orthoptera > Gryllidae > Gryllus > Gryllus bimaculatus. The sequence continues at coordinate 2,460,904 of BOPP01000128.1, forward strand.
CACCGATTTTTCAGGGGAAAAAACAAAAAACCTTCAAAATTGGAGATGCAGATTTTTGTCTTTTCAAAAGAAGTCGTGTACAATTTTTTTGAAAAAACAAGTAGCTTTTTTGCATTTTGGGATTGAAATTTACAACAAAATTCTCAAAAACCGCTCCACCTTCCATTTGTGGCAAAACATGCGCTTTTAGGAAGAATTGATAAGAAAATATGTGCCCATTGGTGACAGCCCATTGCTACATGTGAAGTTTGTTGTCAGCGCTCATCAACTGAGATGTAGATAGAGAAAGATATGCAATACAATATTATTACATAATCATTACTAACGAATGAGATAGTCTGTGCTGTTTAGCACCTCTAGTTTAAATTTGTGTTCCTTGTTCTCAGAAACTATTGTTGGTAAATAAGTGGAATGTTTACCTCTTAATAAATAGATTGTTCTTGCTTAACTGACATTTTTTCATTGATGTGTCGTTTTCAACTTGTATCATCTCCTAATTTCATTCTTGTGTCATTAGCAGTTCTTTAAAAGAAGGAACATTAATTTATAATGTTAAAGATATGTCTTACAAGGTCCCCTTGATATCAGACATGATTTAATGACTTCCACTATTGATCTTGTGGGTAGTGTTTTCATAGTATCTTAAACTGCAAAGCTGTAGACCTCACATTTTTGTGTTTTTATTCTGTGGTATAGTATAGTATTTTCTGCATTAAATACTTTGTGTTCACATCTCATGTTCATCTAAATGCGATTAACATAAATATATACAGGGATTTTCACACACAAACATCCATGCTTTGGGCGGGATTTGAACCTGCAACCCTTGTGGCAAGAGGCAGCTACAGCTCTTCTGCCTTAGCGATCTCGGGTATTCAGGCTGTCTGTGTTTGAATTTATTTATGCACATAATCTAAAGTGTTTATTTGTGTTAAAAGTAATACGGTTTGTTTTTTGTTGTGATTTTATCTTCAGAATTACCCTACCAAAACCCGCCATTTTTTATGTTCTTAAAAGTTTGAAGAATTTGAAAAGTGATGCAAAGGAGCAGTGTGTCTCTTAGGGATCTTATATATTTAAGTATGTGTTTAATAAACATGCACAAAACGTAAATTGCCAATGAACTACATTGTTGGCAATTGTATTTGGGTTCCATTAATTTCCTTGTTAAATTTTAGAATTGATAAGGATATGCTTTATTTTATATATAGTAGTGACTAAGAAGCCAAAAACAAGATGCAGAATACATAGAGCTAAAAATTTGACATTGATGCAATAAATAGTTTGTGAACAATTTGAAAAGGATAAAAAAGGAGTACAATAATTGACAGTTGGTATACAATCTTTGAAATTGCCTAGAGTTTACTAGTAGCATTTGCAATAGAGAATTTTGCAAAGTACAAGTTGACAATACACTTTGGTAAATCAATAGATCAGTAGTTCAAATTTTGAAAATATTTATTTTCAACTGGAAAATATCTTGCATAACAAAATAGTAACTTGTGCAATCCAAATGTTTCTTTTTGATTGGAATGTAGAACACTAAAGAAATATTTATTCAAAATTTGCTAGTATGTAATGTTTCACAATACATAAATGTAAATTGTGTGCAGGTTTTGCTTGTATTCACTTGTTTTATTGACAATATCAAGTGATCTGGTGTAAGGTTTAAGTAAGAGGTAAAGGGTAAAATGTATTGTACGTTTAAGAGTAATTTAAATTTTGAGAAATTTATGCACATCTTTACTATTTGAGGCAGATATTTGATGACTTATTGCTTTTGGAAAAGTCCTATTTTAATGGGCTTTACATTGTTTGTTTGCAAGAAATGCTTGCAAATGGGAGATATTGAACTTGTTCCGAATAAAATATTAGAAGCTAATAAAGTCATAGAAAATACTTCCCATAAAAAGTTAAGACAATTATAAGACCCGATGTATAATTATTGGTAAATTAGAAAAACAAAAAACAAGTCACATCTGATTCAATTTTGCTGGCATACATTTTAGAATGGATAAACAACTGATGTTTATATTTTTTACATGTGTTATATTCAAAGACCAAACGTTAACATGTAAGAATGTATTTACTTAGGTTAAATATTTTATGATGTCTCATCAGTCAACTAGTGTCAAACTAACGTTTACTTGAATTTTGTGTTATTTATTAATTCATTGTTTATATGTACTTTGTGGAAGTAAGCAATCTGTGATGTACAATTTTGTTCATGTTTCATTGCCGACTGGAAATATTTTGGCCTCGTCTGAGTTATAATGACTTCATAATTTTGAAATAAATGAAATAATTTTGAACCTTTCTAGTTTCCCGTATACATATACGTACGTATATACGGAGTCTTATCGTGGTAAAAGGAAAGTTTTGTGATACCGTGGAAAATCAATTTCGAGGGTGGAATTTCAATAGAAATACACATTTTGGGATCCCCTGATACCAAAAAAGTGTTGTTTTCTCCCCAAAAGTGTCTCCGTCCGTCAGTCTGGAACATCACTAGCACCTAAATCAGACCTACGATCTCCAAATATGATATTCTCCGATTGATGTGGCTTCACTTGAGGCCCGCGATTTTGAAAAACTTTCTTCAAAATTTGTGGGTACTTTAAATGAAGCCCCGCAGACATTTTCAAAATTTTTTCAAAAAGGACTCTAAATTTTGTCATTAAATTTCTTGTAAGAGTAGAGTAAAATATACGTGTAAAGATAGCATAAGTCCGATTCTCACGGTTAAATCTGAATTTTTGAAACTTACAAGTAATTGAATTTTTTCGCGTCTTCTTACAACACGAAATTTTGGGGTATTCCTTTTTGTTATCAAAAGTACACAAATTAATTTTATTGAAAGATCGCTCACGCCGGTAATTGGACATTTCCAGAAATTTGTAAACACAAAAATCTTAAAGTTATGTGAAAAAGAGCTAGAAATATCGATTTTACAGTAGCGCTTAAACGCCATTTTTGTAAAATCGCCTCCAAATTGTTCAAAGAAAATTGCCATTCAGGACGAGGTTTTACTCTTCTTTAATATTCTTTAAACAATATTTCCGTTCCACGGTTAGGAGACCGAAAAATTACGGAAACTTCAAAAAATGTACTTGGGGTGGCGATAGATGGCAACTGGCAAGAGAATGTGGCAAATCCGAATACCTAGCCGGGGCCAAAGGAAATAGAAAACCAATACATGGAAGTCTGAGCCATTCTGTTGTACCACTAGTTCTGAATTTTGTTTGGTATTGACCATTTCCCGCGTTGGCTCGCAGACGCCCGCGGCTAGCGGAGTTTGAACAGCATGCCATAAAGGAAGTCGTAGGTTTCCGCGGCCAGAGTCATGTGCGTGATCTGGGCTATCCGGGTGACGCCGCGTCGAAGGCTGTGTTGCCGACGTTTCGACCATCCTGTCGTGGTCTTCCTCGGGGCTGGCATACAATAAAAGCTTATGGGAGCTCGTTATTGCCTATCATAAGCACAAGGACTTGCGTCAGATGCTTGCAGATCAAGCGATTTCCCTTGTTCATGCATCTTAGGGGAACTTGTGTGTGATGTCTCTCAAAAGCCCGCCTCACCAAAACTGCTGCGTGCCTTTGCATGCACCCTAGAAAAGCATTCGGAAGAAGGTGCGAAAGGCTGCGACGGTGATGGAGGGTCCTGCGATTTGCACCTACAACAGCTCCCGTCGATTCCACGGCATCGTTTGCCCCGGTTGGAACCACCGACTCAGCCTGATTACCTGATTTCCTTCAGCGATTCAGCTTTACCCAGCTGCTTCGTCGGCAGACTCTCTAGAGGGAGGCATGCGTGATTGTCTAACTACTGGATAGAAAGACTGAGGCATTTTTTTACATATTTCTTTAATGAAGACTTGATTCAACGCGGGCGAAGCCCAATGACAGAAACAAATTCACAATTAACTTACAACTACTCTTAAAAAAGGCCGGCATGGCCAGAGTTCATCTTATTCGCCCTCCCCGGCGGTCGTGACCCAGCTTGCAGGCGCGGCGTTCGGGCATCCCAGCGCCCGGCAGGTCTGGCGGCGGGCAGCCACGGTCGGTGCTTGCCCCAGGTTCCTTTGTGGCGACCACTCAGCGGCCCATAGTCACCGGATTAGGCCAGCGGCGTGCGTCGACCGGACAGCGCCTCGACGTTGCTCAGCGCGGGCGGCGGCAGGGCTGCGCCCGGGCGATGGCGGGTCGCTTTGTGGTCGCGTCTTTCACGCCCCTGCTCGTACTCACTTTACTCTTGCGGTCAGGCACTCACATGTGGTGTCCCGTCCCATAGTTCGGCTTCCGTCACGCGAGTCGGGCTGCGATAGTGGCGAGGCGGCGCGGCATTCGGGGCGACCAGGCACGGAAAGCCCCGGCTCCGAATCTTTAAAAACAAGTGCTCTCCCCGCTGCCTCCAAAACAAGTGCTCTCACTGCTGCCTCCAAAACAAGTGATCGAGTGTCCTTCCGCGGTCCCTCAGGAAGGCTTGCGTGTCACGTGATTCCTCCCCCGCGTCTCATATCGCGATTGGTAATCGCGGCACCCGTGTTTTCGTCGCCCTATCACGGCGTCCGCGGCAAAACTGCAACCTGGCGACTTTCTCCTAAGTAACCTCCGTCACGTAAATTCCAAGAACTGGGCGCGGGCGATTCCGTCGCTCGGTTTGGGGTGTGTATTTCCCCATGCGTCACGAGGATGCGTCCGGCGTGGGTTGCGTTGAACAAAGGAGGTGCATTCCTCCGTCCCCTCTGCGCGCTAAGGGGCCTTCAGATATCGCAAAACGGCACGTTTCCTGCCGTCCTTTACGCAGGCGCGCTTCCATCTTAAATTTAATATTTAATTCGCGTCGCCATCCGATATGTGCGACCGTCCCATTACACGGTGTAGCGTCTTGGTGTCGAAATTGAGACTGCCCGTCGGGCGATTCGACGGAAGGTAAACGCTCTACGCCGAGGTGAGACAACGGGATCGCCTGCTTGATGTCTACGGAGCCACTGAAGCGTGTGCTCACCAAAACCCTGTTCGTGTCCCAGACGTCCTCTCGCGGTAAGACCGCTTCGTCCCTTCCTTCGCGTTATGGTCTTCTCGTTGACGCCTTCCTCGCGGGAGAAGATCTTGCATTCGACAGTAGGTCGCACGGTCCCACGACCTCCTCAGTGCCCCAAAGGGAGATCCTGCGGACTTGACCGCCAAGCCTCTCGCATCCCTCGCCGTCTGCAGGACCTGAAAAAAGTCTTCGGCGACGACGCAATACCTCGCAACAATGACTCATTGGCGAAGAGTTTATCCGACATAATTTATTTGTGTGGTCTTTCAGCTGACGGATCCGTGGTTTGGACCGCGTTTTGGGTATCGGCATGATGAGACACATCCTCAACTCTACATCGGAAACACCCTTCTTCACCTCAATCAAGTCACTCACACTGTGGCGAACCGCGTGTACCCCGCGACAGAAGCTTCATTCTAACTCGTCTTTGAGAAGCAACTCCGCAAGACCTCGAATAGCACCGAATACACGCGTGCGCACAAAGCTATTTTGGACTCCGTCAACGTGGTTCGCTTTCGTTGTGAAAGGGGACAGGCTTTTCGTGGAAGCAACACCACGAAATGTCGCGAATACATCGCCCCACTGCTCCCGCCAACTCGCAGGACGTGGATTGCGTTTCGTGACACGTTCGTCCTTCACCTGCTGACGTGACTCCAACGCGCTCGTGCGGCGACTCTACACGTCATGTACGGCCGGTTATAACGCACACGACAGCTGAATTTATCAAATACAGCAGGAGGAAATCGTGTTTGTTTTGCTGACTTTCAGTTTTATGCCCTGTTGAAACATGGACCGCCAAATTAATTCAAATTAGTCGCCACGCTTCGAGCAGCTCATTTTCGCTGCTCTTTGAAGTCGTTTTAGAAGCAAAGACCACGCATTCCGAACTTCCCGCTTTCGAGTTCAAAAACCGCACGATTCCCTTCCCAATTGCCCAAATACTCCTTTTTTGTACCACCTGGGCAACCGCGACGAAACATTTACCCGTTGTCAGATTTCCCGAAATCCAATTTTTCCTCATCAGACGCGACGAGCTCACATTGTTTGAAAATCAGAGGAGCCGCGAGCAATTTCGTAGCGATGCCCAGAAGGTAACCGAAACGTGTATTGGGCGCATGGAAAGATTGTTTCGGCACGCTACCAAGCAATTCCCAGCACATATCTGCAGTCTACGTGATTTCAAACGCCAAAAACGCGGCGTACATTAGCACCAACCAAGCGTGAAATTCGTAAGAAAAACGTATGTTTGCGGCCAGACGGAGGTAACCATGACAATCTCTTCAATACTCATTGATTCTTTCGCCAAGTAATCTTTGTCAATTATGTGTCGTTTCTTTTCTAAAACTCGCTCGTCTGATGAGAACATAGAAGTCCCCATGCCCCTGTTCTGGATACTGCACCTTTTATTCTTGACGTAGCCTTGTGTCTTTCCTATCCCCCCAACATTTGTAATGGAAAGGGCCTTTATTATTATTATTATTATTATTATTATTATTATTATTATTATTATTATTATTATTATTATTCCTCGTGGTTAAAAATCTTTGCTTCTAATTTTATTCACCTCTTCTAAGGGAACACCTATTTCAAAATTTTGTTCCGACCCTGACTATTTGGGTTTTGTACAGATTATTTCTCCATTACTACTACCTTTAGTGTATCCCTCCATGTCTTCTGCTTTAGTGTTCCCTCTAGATTTGCCCACTTTCCACCTGGTTAACTTTGTTTCCGCTTTCATTAAACTTTTCTCTCCCTTTTGAGTAATTTTCACGCCTATTATTATGCTCTTTAACTATTTAAATATTTCATTGCTACTTCCTGTAACATCATTCTAAGCATTTTCAGAGTTGACAGCGTCAGCTTATTTTCGTCTTCCATGTCTTTAGCAACTTTCATCTTCCATGTCTGGCATTCTTAATTACACTTGTTACTCTGTTTCCCTCGTTTCTTCTTGTTTCTCTCTTTCAGTGTCATCTGTATACTTGAATTTAAGCATACCTGCCCCTGACGTAAAGCAGCTGAATCGGTTTCATCCAGTCTGGAGGTTGAAGGTCACTATTTAATTGAATTGAATCGATGCCTTATTTTACGTGGCGAGACTCGATCCATCAGGCCCGCTCTTCCGTCTGACCACACAAATTTCGCTGGTTTTTCACCCACTAGCGAAGTAAGGAGGCATTTCTTGGGCGACGAAACAGGCGATTTGAATTTAGATCAGAGTTCAGAGCTTGATCTTTTACATGCAAGTAAATCTACTAACATGGGGCAGCCGGCTTTACTTCCCCTCCGAAGGAAGGCGTACGAAGGATGTTTTCGCCCTTAAACATCCACGGTTTGTACCCACCAGCTTGGGTATAACAGTCCGATGTCACGCTAACCGTTACACCACCGCCACCGCCTTACATCATTGTGATATGTAAGCTCCCGATTGGATAACACCTGACGACCTGCCACGTGCAGCTCTAAATCAACCGAAGTATAGTGCTTTTAGTTTCTTTAATGTTTTCTATCCGCTCTGGGGGAGAGTCTGCCTCTTTTCCGTTTACGTACCTTTCTTAATGCATTTTCTTGTTTTTTTCATTATTTCTTTTCTCATTTGTTGCCGCTATTACTGGTTTATCCTGTGCCCTTGATACCTCTTATCACGTTTCTCATCTCATTCAACTCTTGTATGATAAAGTTTTGATTTTCTTTTGTCTTTGATGTCCTCTTTAAGCCTCAGTGCTGTTAACATAACCGTGCAATGCTAACACGGCCATACTACATTACATTTCTTGCTACTTAAACGTTATTTTATTATTATTATTATTATTATTATTATTATTATTATTATTATTATTATTATTATTATTATATTATTAAACGTTCACTTATACGTTAAATTCACCTGCTGAAATTCTTAGGTATTTGCTATGGAACCATATCTTGCATAGCCCGACGCACTCCACAGCTTTGTCCTCGTTTCCGAATTCTTCCATGTATTTGGTTCAAGGTTCACCCGGAAGGGTATTTACTTTCCACGAGGATTTGTATTAGTGTGCGAGAACCGCCAAATTTACGAAGCCTGAAACAGAATGTACGAACCACTATCCCTACGGATCCTCTACTACTTCTTGGTGAACCTTACTTCTTTAATAAATCCCCGTGGAAGCAGCTTAAATCTTGGTTTCCTACTCTACCTTCACTTGTGTGCGTACCTGACGCGGTTTCCTTTTTAATCGCACAATCACCATAGATTAAGAGCCTATTCATCCACGCTTGCACTACTTCAAACTCTCAAATCAATTTAACACTCGCAACCAATACGAATAGTATAGTACTCTTTGGTTTTTGGATATTTCTACACAAATCACTGGCTGTGCTCGACATGTCCAGAACACATGACTTGTAGTAGTTCGGAGGGCAGCACCGTCGCCTCTGGTTTGCAAGCGGCAAGGATGATGTACGGAGAGCTTACGGATAAAACAGATGTGTCAATTTTCTTTTAAAACGTCGTGATCATTCTTCGTTGAGGGTTTTCCTTTACCCATAATGATTTTAAATCATTTTTGTGTTGTTTAGGTACATTTTATCGCAATGAGATGGCCTTTTTCTGTAAAATAAAGTTTTATTTTTACGATAACCAAGTGCTAGTGCGAGAGTGGGCTGGAGTAAAAGGGGACATGAGTAAGCTTTTTTAGATGCCCCGCTGTTCCAAAAAACCAAGAATATAAAATTATAGCACTCTCGGGAAAAAATGACAAAAATAGATTTCTATTTTGAAGGAAGAAAATTTAGATGGTTATTTCAACTCAATAGAAGGTTATTGGAGCCGTCAATTTTCTTAATTCGCAATTCACATGTCTAAACATTTTCTTGTCATTCTCAGATTCTAACGTGAAAAAGTATATAGATTTTCCACATTTTTGCAATAATATAAGCAACCCAATAATATTTCTTAATAAACAAGTTGTCATTTATTTGCGTTGCATGAAGGTGTTTTACAAACACAGCATCATAATGTGAATGAGTCACTTAATTTTTTTGATCTTCAAGACTTCATTAGTGTCCAAATATTACGTACGTCACCAAATCAACTGTTGTCTTCTGCCGCCAGGGCTAACAAGTAGTGGTTCCATTGTATTGAAAGAAATTACATCAAATATTCATTAAAACTTGACAAGCAGAAGATATTGAAAAAAAGTTTCATAAAAAATCTTACATTAAAATAATTGATGATAACAAGTAATATTTTAAGCGCGTGACTTGAATATTGAAACTCAACCATCAAAAGTGTAATATTTATTTATATTTAAATAACCATACATTTATTATAATTAATAGATTGAAAAATTAATAGTTATATTAAGTTCCGGTTAACTTAGTTCTGAATGTTCCTCCACTCTGCGAAAAATAACGAACATTTTTGGGACTGTGTATACGAACATTCTGAATTTTGTTCGAAACGAATTTTAGTTTAATGTAGGTAATATTTATTTTGACGATAATAATTAATACAAACTTCTAAAATAAATATTTAATAGACCGACAGTTTATAAAAATATACGGAAGGAGTCACTCCTACGCTAATAGCACAGGAACTGGAAATTCGTTGGCACTTTTCATAGCCGATGAAAGGCGATGAACAGAGAAAGCACGATGGAAGGGAACCAAATGTCCATACATTTCATTTTATTTTAAAGCAGCATCTTACCATCATCACTAAGGTAATGATAAAATTTATTTCGAACATTTTTTAAAAAGAAAAGGTATCGACTTGACGTGTGTTGATAAAGTAGTGCTTTTTTAAATTCAATTGCTTGCCTAAATTTGCAGTCGGAGCCTAAATAAACAGGAAGAAAGCAAAACTCATTATAAATAACAAATGTTATATGTCGCACACACCAATACAGCCAAAAACGTAGTAATTCTGTTGGTATCCCTTACACTCACAGGAAAGGTTGCCACCCAACTCTTTCCCGCCAAACATTGTGACATCATTCAAGACATCTTTATAGTTGGTATTACCTATAATCTCATGGTTGGTACTATTGTAAATGCACTTGTGTATTCTTTGGAGAAAGTTGTCACCAGGTGGTCAGCCGTAAGGTATAAGGTTATGTTTCTCGTGTGTACGAAGTTTTATCTTCAAAATATTACTTGAATTTAGTGGTGTATCAGTTGTACTTTATTGGACAATTTAAAAATGGTGAGATAGGTGGAAATACTGGTGCTGTAATAAGAATAATATTCATTTGAAAAGTATTTTCGAAATATAAATGTATATCATTGTTCTCTTTCAGCCCAAAACAAAAAAGAAGTTTATTGACAAAAAGCATGCTGTTACCTTCCACCTTGTTCACCGCAGCCAGCAAGATCCTCTTGTTGCAGATGAAAGTGCTCCCCAACATGTGTTGGTACCAGCAAATTCAGAGAAAGGGGAGAAGGTATCTATTGGAATTTAAAAAAATATACTTTCCCTATTGTTACAAAATCAAAACGGGCATTCAGGATACAATTTTTTTAGGTTAATGTAAAGAAAATAAAAGAAGAACAACAAAAATATGGAATTTTCTTTGATGATGATTATAATTACCTTCAACATCTTCGAAGTATTAAAGAAGTGGTGGGTGATTTGCAACCGTCACCAAGGCCCAGACAAAAGGATGAGTTCCCTCCACTGAAAGGTCAAAGCAGCAGTGCTGAGCCGGTATGTTGGCTAAAGTTATTGGATCGTTAAATTATTATTTTGTATAATTAGAAATGGAATTATTATTAGATACTCTGATATAAGTATTACAAATATGGTCAAGAAAGGAGAGTTGAGAATTTTGAGAACACTGTCATGTACACTTATGAAAATGTGTGTTTCATTTTGAAGTGCACTGTTTGGTATGTGATTATTAATAAAAGTTAATAAATTTCATTGTTTCTTCAGAATTTTTTTAAACAAACATTAGTAATTGAAATATTTGTTGTTACAGCTTGTTAAAATTCAGTTGCCATCATCAGTGTTTGCTTCTGCAGTAGAAGAGGATATTGGCATGTTAAACAAAGCTGCACCACGTTCAGGTGTGTATAAGACGTTTTCTTAATTTGTGCAGTAAGGCAGGGAGAAGGAGGAGGTAAGTGAATAAACTTCCTTGAATTATAATATACCTCAGTTCAACATTTTTTAGTATTCTTAACTCTGTATAATTGCTGCAGTAATTTTGGGGAAAATATCATACAAAAAGGCTTCTGGTTAGAAGAATGTATCTTGGGCAACTTACTTGATATTGAAGAACTTTGTCCATGGAATGGTTAGAGCAGTACCTTGAAAATTTCTCATTCCTGCTGATGGCATATGGTTTGTTGTGAAAGGGGGACTGGACAAATGTGAACACAAGGAGAAATATTTCTTAAAGATAAGCTAGGAATTCAGAAGTCTTAAACATTTTTGCTGCCCCACTTAATGATTTTAATAATTCAACCTAGCGAAAACATTGCCGTGTTATGGGAAAGTCAGTTATCAGCTGTTAAAAAGTACGTTAAGATTATTGCAGATACAATGTAATGTATTTCAACCAGCAGTATTAGTTATGATCTTACAAATAAATGTGACAACTCTGACAAGATGCATGTGCTTGTGAAAAGAGGTTTAAAACACCAAGAATATATTTTGGGTTCATTAGAGAGTAGTATTTCTATAATGTTTGCTGCTTCTAATGATGGAAAACTACTGCCTCCAATTGTGCTAAAAAAATCTTAGCGATTTGGGATATAAGGCAAGAAGAAGGCCATGAAGGAAACTGTTGTAATTACAAAAATAGTGAATGGTTTGATTTTAATTTAAAGACTAGTTTTCCAGATTTCCACTTCCTTATCTTCCTACTTTCTTAGATTTCCACTTCCTTATCTTCTCTCCTTGGAGGGATCAAGTTATTAAGAGACAACATATCAAGTAAATTTCATTTTGGGGAAAGCCTGGAGATCTTAACATTTAGTTATGTTAAAGAAGAGTAGAGTGAGAAGTAAATTATTAGCTTATATGTCACTAGTGCAACCAGTGTTAGAATATGGCATGGCATGTTGGGACCCATACTAAATATCTCAACAAGGTAATCTAGAAAAGCTCCAGCATAGAGCATCAAAATTCAATTTCGGGGAGGGGGAATAGAGGTGTATGGAAGTCGCTCAAAAAAAGGTGGATTAAGATGCAGCTCTATGCGATGAACTAAGTATACACAGACTATCTGGCTTGAAATGAAATTAACCTTTGTCTAGAGAAACCTACATATTTTGGTAGAGCGGATCATGTGCACAAAATTTAGACAAGAATACAGAAAACATGTTGGAAAGTTTTCATTCACAAACCAAACCATTAGAGACTCGAACAATTTGCCTGTGACAGTCTTTGAACCCTTTCCTCAAAGCTTGAGAAAATTTAAAAATAAGCTAGTTTTCTAGCTATTTATGTGTATTTTAGGTCAATGTATTGTTGTTAAGTTCCTACTTTTAAACCAGCAGTATTCCCTAATAAGTACGTTATTTTAATTGTTGTTGTTATTATTATTATTATTATTATTATTATTATTATTATTATTATTCTCCTCCTCATCTTGTTACTGTTTATGTAGTGCAGTGCTGTGTTATATTATGAAGTGAAGAGAAAAGAATGCATCACAGTTAAGTGTAGTGCTGTGATGTGTAGTAGGGTTTGTGCAAGGAAATGTTGTACTTTCAATTATTATTTTTAATTAACTACCCTATTATAATTTAATGTTCATCAATGTTAACTTAATTCGTGTAAAGTTAAGATATTCTGTAACCAAGTTGTGATACTTAAGTGCAGAATTAATAATAAATCTAAATCTGACAACCTAACAAGCCATGTGTCCCTTGGGGTTATTAAAGAGTGAGAGAAAAAAATCTTGGTTTTATTTTATTCTTGCAGCCATTAGAAGTTTGATTTTTAGAACCTCTGAAAGCTGCTTGATGGGCTGTAATCTTTGATTGGAACAAAACCTAATGTGGACCAATTTCATAAGATTAGCTTATTTCACGATTGGAAGAACTCTCCAATAAAATTGTTGCAAACAACGAAGGAAATGTATAAAATGCTTTCTAAGCTGTGAGGTTAATTCTAATTGATCCTAAAAATGTAATTCCATTGAATTGTTCTTCCTGTTTTAAGGACCTTCTGCTAAGGTTTCATTTCAGAGAGCAGTGTTAACCAACTATTATAATTGAGGAAGGAGCATAATACGTGTTCTTCCAGGCAAATCTACTTTGAAAAGTGATTTAAATAATGGAGGCTTTAAACAAGTTCCCATATAACCTTCTTACTAATGGTAATAATGTCTTGCAAAAATATAAAATTACAAGAGGAAGCTTTTATGCTTGTTGAATATGAATACATGAAAGGAAAGAAACATCTAAATAGGCAGCTTGTTGGTGTAGCTACTTATATTAATGAAGTATGTAAAAAGTGTAAAACAGGTGTTTTACTGTAGTTGCAAAGGATTAATTTTCTTGTTAATCATTCGGCCACCTTCAATGTTGCTTATCTACATTAAAAAATATTGCTGCTCTATTCGATATTGCCCCCATATATGTTGGCTGTTTTAACGAGGCAGTTCTTATTTCTATAGTACATGAAATTTTTAGACTTAATTTTAAATATGAGGTCAGTAACAATTGTAAACATCACTTATTCCTCTTATTCCAAGTATCACATAATAGCCCAATATTTTAACATCAATAAATATAAGTAGCTTTTTGAAGGCGTCATTTGCAGGTGACAGATGTTTCTGTGCAAGAAATGTGGAAATTAAGCCTTGTTTGGTGGTATTTTTGAATGTGATAATACTTATCACTTATAACAACGCTCTAAATAACTGTGTTTTTGGCAATTCCCTGCATGCGAATAGTATGAAGAGTGCAGTGATGAATTCAATAACATTTTGCGTTCATTGTACTATCAAATATTTTGATGTATGTAGTATTTTTACACAATAAAATTATGTGTTTTATGCTTTTCCGACGAGTCAGACTTTCAATCAAAAACATTCTATATCATGATATTATAAAGAACAGTCAGATTTCAATGAAAAGTCCATCAGAAAATTTACAAAATAACCGTCAAGATACCGGTAACAATTACAAATTATTGTACTCAAATACGGGAATGTTTCCATACAATATATCACTTAGTTCTGCTGCCCTTCAGTACAGAAGGAAAGCAGATGCTGAAGAAAGCTATAAAAAATTGGAATTAAAATTTGCGTCTAGTAATAAAAAAACAAAACAAAAAAAAACTGTCATTTTAAGCATGTGAGAAATATAGTTTTATCATGTAAATACAAATGTTTAATTTTCAAAATGCCTAAAGAATTTTCTGTAGCTAATTTTCATGCTTTTGTAGGATTTCAAAAAATAATAATGAATGTTCAAATATGAAGTTGATGAAGGCAACAATACAACCACAAAATGCCATTAAATTACTAATATTACAACATGCACGTACACTATCTCACATCTCCTGTTGCAATATGTGGCAATGGTAATAGTATCATTGTTTGAGGTTTATAATGCAATATCTTCATATTTTACTTTTTTGTATCTACTTCATTGAAAGAGAAAGCTAATATATAGAGTTGCATGAAAAAATGCAGCAGATTCAAAAGAAAACCACATTTTGTGTGACCCTGACACCAAAAAATTAGATTTTTCTTGCACTTGTAGTTATTAAATGACATTTTCATATATAGTGTTGTCAGAACGCATGATTGGTGGGTTCTTGATACCGAATGAAAAATTATCTTGTTAATCAGCTTCTTGTGTTCTGCTTTGTTTATCCGTCTGTGAATCATACTTGTGCAACAAGTGTACACAGGAGTTTTATCAAATTTGGTATTCCCTGCTTGAAGTGGCATTATTGACATCTAGAATTCGTCATAAGAGTTCCAACACATTACTAAAACAATACATAACATATAATGTTAATTGTAAAATATCAAATGTAAAAAACCTTTACTTTTCAGGAGCCTCAATTAATTGGATTCAAACAAATCAACAATATCAGAGTTTTCACCATCAAATTATATAGTTTACTGCTGAGATTTAGAATTTTATAAAATCGTAAGACATCGCTAAGTCATAGTGCGTATCACATTTGATACTTTTCATATTCGAAACTAGTTGACATGATGATATGTAATGAAATTATAATAATTTTGTCCTTTTTTGATGCTTTGTGAGTGTCGTATGGCATATTTGTTTGATTTATACAGATAAAAATATGAGAGGATTGCCACTACAATATAAATAATTAAAAACAAGTATCGTTTTGTTTTTTGACAATGAATAAGAATGTTTTTTAAACAAAAAGGTGTTTATTTATATTTATAATAACTTATTAATAATATCTTTATAATATTTTCAGTCTTATTTTGTGTTTTGTGCTTACTACTTTTATATTTTTTCAATTATACTTCATGTTTTCATGATTTTCATCTGTTTTATGTAACTTATTTTATATTATTCGATATCTTCAAAATTGTGTTTGTCATTTATTTGCAGAGATAAACATGCTATTTTTATTAATTGTGTACACCTAATGATGCATGAAAGTGACTTGTGAAATGTCATGTAATAAAAATTGACTTATTTAGATGAAAAACATTCTTATTGGTTGGTAAAAATCTAAAGGATACTTGTGTTTTATTATTTAGTTGTATTTGCCACACATTTTAAATGCAATTAGTGTAATTATTGCAGCACTGAAATAATACTGACTAGACGTAACCTTGTTATGTTAAGGCATGTTCATTTCGGGATAATTTCATTTTGGTTATGTTTTAAGAAGATTACCTAGGATCTTCAGATAATTTGAATTGGTTTTACATTGTACATAATGTATGACTTCATATAGAATTACTGCAAGTTGGTAAACTTGTCATTTATTATATTTTTCAGGACTTCGTTTGGATTTAGACCCTGATGTTGTTGCTGCTATGGATGACGATTTTGATTTTGATAATCCTGACAATGAACTTGAAGATAATTTTATAGAATTAGCAAATGCTGAAAAAAGCTCTGATGATGAGAGGTACCGTATATATATTATAATATCATGTTTTCATTTTTATCAACATACAATATTTTTTTCTTCCTTTTGTTTTCCTTTCTATGTAATAAAAGATACAGTAACAGCATGATAATATCCTGATTCTGCGCATTCAATGTCACAAAATGTAACAATAACAATTGTGATGATCATAATGAAGTCAACTCCATAATCAAACTAATTTAAGATTAAACCGCAAAGTAATATAATGAATATCTGTAGTGAAAATGTTTAAAAGGGTCAAATTATTTTTAAAAGTTCTTTGGTGTAATGTGAGATTGGAACCCGTGTTCATAAAAATAAGTTTACAAAGGACAGCTGATTTAGTGCAGGGTCAAAATTATCTCTGCAGTAATTCTGACTGAGAGGACCTAGAGCACGAGTCCTGGTGGTGACATTTTTTTTAAAACTATCTACATACAGTAAAAACTTGCTTAAATGGCCACCTCAATTAAGCAGTCACTTTCAATAACAGCCTATTTTTTGTGGTACTGATTAATTCTTCCATTAGTCATGAATAAATATTCCCTCTTTGCAGTTGCCACCTCACTATTTGGTCAACAGCAAAGCATATTTCATAGATTGACCGTTATTACTTGCTCATCTTAAGGGATTTTGAACTGTATTATAATAAAAAGTGGTGGAGATTACTGTTGATTATGGCGATGCCTACTTCCTATGATGGGCTGTGTTGTTAAGTTACTTTAAATGATGGCATCCAGAGTCGCTTTCTTCGCAGGAGGAGTACTTTGTGTCAGAAAACAACAGATAATTTTAATAAATTTCTCTTAATGAACATGCATTTGTGTCTTCCATTTCACAGCGTTCCTCCAGTTTGATAACTCTTGATTCCCTTTGATGGTTATCTGTTAAGGACTTGTGAAGTACACTACATGCATGGAACTGATCTGAAAGGTTAATTTGTATCTCCTGCACCATCCTTCCATCTCACCTAGATTACCAAAGTCCCCCATTGTTCTCTGCTTTATTCACCCATCTTTTGAAGGGTATGTCTAAATCTGGGGTCTAACTGACATGATTTACATTACGGCCTTTTGTGGTACACTGTCGTAAATCAAATATATTTTTAAAGCTATTATTAGATGAGTTCTCTTGGACTTGTGCTTTGTACTGCGTTTCTTCATTTTAAAACCTGTTTTGTGTTTTGGATATTTTATTTAAAATTTTTTCTGTAATAATTTTATCTCTTTTAACGTTTCTTATACCAATTTAATTATTATGATGTCTTTTATTTTAAACTATTTAGTTGTATGCTTTCTTTTTTATGACCTTGTGTCAAAAAGTTTGTAAAATAGTTTCTATTTTTACAGCACCTAATGTGCAAACAATCTATTTGAAAAACATTGTGCTTTTGACATGTTTAATAAATGAATAAAATAAACAAATAAATAAATGAATCAATAATAAGTGAATGAACAAATAAATAAATAAACAAACTAATGAATAAATGAATAAATATACAAACTGTTTCAAGTTTGTGTGAGTGTCAAGTGATTGCTATTAAAAAATTAAAGGTTACATTCCCATTAGATTTAATTTTTTTTAGTTTTATCAAATACGATTTTGCAAGAAAAAAATTATATTTGGAAAAAAATGGTTAAATCATTAAAGCAAATTTTTGAATTAATGTATTTCCAATTTAATTTTTAATTCAAGATAACAAACTTTCAAAGATCAGCGCAGCTTCACAATTGCTCAACCTAGGATCTGAAGATCGGAAAAAAGTCTCAAATAAAGTTTTTGTTATTGTTGTTTTTCTTCTTTTCTCTTCTTCTTTTTCTTTCTCTTCCTTAAAATAGATACTTTTGAGGTCTTAACAATGCCAACTAGAATATTTAAATTTTACCTTGAATACATTTTAGGCAGTTAAGAAATATTCATGAGAAATAATATAATAACTTTCTTAGGTGAGTGTGTACAGTTTTTTTATTCTATCTATAGTTTGAGTGCTGATTCTGCTTCTGAAGAGAATTATGATGATGAAATTGATGACGACGTTCCCAGCCTGCAAAGTAGTGAATGTGCCTTTGATGAGGAAGAAACAAAATCACGGTTTACAAATTATTCAATGTCAAGTTCTGTCATAAGACGCAATGAACAACTGACCTTATTAGATGATCGTTTTGAGCAGGTATTGTAATTTATTATTTTTTGTGACTGGATTCAGTATGCAATACTTTTTACTGTTTATTTATCAGTTACTAATACATCTTTGCTGTTCCAGTTATTTGCCGAGTATGATGATAACGAAATTGGAGCTCTTGATAGCGAAGAAATCGAGGGGCACCTTACTCAGAATTCTGATCTCCTGGAGCAGTGCATCGAAGATTTTGAAAAACGAAATGCTACCCACAAGCACGAGGTAGACAAAACCCTGAAGATAATAGAAAATCAATACACAGATTCTGAAGATGAAACAGAATTATTGGAAGTTCCTGATAAAACAGAGAAATGGGATTGTGAATCAATACTTTCAACGTACTCCAACTTATACAACCATCCTAAATTAATCAGTGAACCAAAGGTAAGATTGACATTTTTTGCTTAATCAGTGTGTGGTCACAATCTTCCATTGAAAGAAGTTGTCAGACCAACAAAAAGCAGGTCACTTTGGCCAAGACTCCCCTACATGGTTTAATCCTTCAGTATTGTAAATATCACAAAATTGTAGTGGTACTTCAATTCAGATTTTATTTAGTTTCACATTGGAAGATTTCAGTTTGAAATAACACCATCAGTGCAACTGTGTGGCTCAAATTTTCTCTTCTTTCTAATGGTAATAATATACACACAAATTCTGATTTTTCAAAAAATTATTGCTTGACTCAAATATCAGTTATTTCTTGTAATAATTCTTTTCATCAAACTGCTTGAAACCTAGCTCCCTTCATCCATTTCCTAAAGTCTTCAAAAACCCACTTCATAGGGCAAATTGAATGTATGTCTGCCAATCAGCGAACAATATGTCCATCATTAATGAACCTGAATTACGTTCAACTGTTGTGTTGGCTTCCTCCAAGGCTTCCTTAGCTTTAAATACTTTTGCCCCCTTGCCTATAAATAATGATTTTCTTTAAACTTCGCAAAAACAGAAAATATTGTAGACCACAATGTTTAAAGAAACTTTGGTTTACAATGTATTGATATACTGAAGTATTATAGTGGTTTTGATAAATAACACATTACATTTCATTTATGTTTTGGTTATATAAATTGTCCCCAATCATTTAATCATATAAATAATGTGAGATAGTATTTTGACCCTTTAATATGTCAAAAGAAAGGTATTCAATACATTACAGAAGAACAATGCCTCTTTTAGTATGATCATTTTATAGAAGGTCTCCCTCGTTCCTTTCTCTAATGTGTTTGAATATATGTTGTAATATATTTTGTATAGAAAAAGTTATGTAATGCTGCGGAAAATCAGTTTTGAGATTTCAGTGGAAATACTCATTTTGAGATCCCCTGAAATCAAAGGTGTGGTTTTCTTCAAATTGTCCTTCTGTGTGTCAGCGAATAACATCCGCAGCTAAACTATTTATAGGATTTTTTCTAAAATTAATATTTCCCTATAAAACAGTCCTGACTTGAAGCTCCGTAATTTAAAATTCAAATGGTTCTAGGCATATAACAGCACGGACTGAATTTGCAATGTTACGTCTGATCTGAACAGCCAACTATTGAAATTGTGAATCTGACCGCATTTACCCCTGCTTGTTTGTCGTCTTCATAATCAAGTATTGAGAGCATTAACTCTGGTGAAGGATCTAGAAAAATTACTAATAAAAAATGTATGAAGCAAATAATTTATATTTTTAAAGTCAAATAAAGATATTGAAATCTGCTCTGATTAGATGCAATCATATAGGAAATACATTGATTTAATTAATTAGAACTCTGAGGATCATCTTTCAACTCTTTTCTATTAGGCATGCATGTTCAATGTCCGAATTGACAAACATGTGCTACATATTAGTTTTAAATTACTTTAACATACTCATGCAACGCTAATAAGAATTGTGTAATTATAAGAGGTAGGCATAGAAATTTTTTATGTTATTAATAGGTAATTTTCAGTATGTAATTCTTAAAGCATTTGACAATCAGAGATAGAGTATTATGATTATATTATAAATTATAGATAATACAGCATGATTTCGTAAAATATCAAATAATATCAACAATAAATTAATAATTAGACATTTCTGATGTGTGTCAATTCCAGTGTCAGAGAACATTCCTTTGTGTTTCTTTTCAGATGAGCTGAGAGGTTTTTGTTTTATTTTTAGAAGAGTCAAATTGGTTTCGTAATAGATTAATAGTAAACAAAAAAAAAAGTATCGACAGCTTACTACAAGAAATCCATTTACAAAACATTTACGTTACTTTTCAATGCATTGCCAGATGACAATAAACAATTAAAATCAGTACACAAATTTAAGTTAAAAAGAAAATCTTTTCTGCTGCGTAACTGTTTCTATAAAATTAGAGACTATACTAATCATCAAAAAGAAAAATAATGTTTATTTTAACGAAACAATAATACATAATGAATTAGTTAACATTTGTAGTTTATAATTTTTGTAAAAAGACTTACCTAATAAGCCTGTAATGTACTTCAGCATCCAGGACAATGACCACCATCTCAATTTTTGTTCAGTTTCCTAATCCATGGAGCAAATACTGTGATGGCCCCCTGATTTGCTTCTGGACATAAATGTAGCTTCACTATGTGCACATATTGTTGAGCTCTCCTTTTGCTTGTAGTGGTAGGAATAGAGCTGAGGGAGAGTTACTATTGTGTTAGCAATGCAGAAAATCAAATGTGCAATTCATTTACTGATGCAAATAAGTTTTGTATAGCTTGAGAACAAAAATGTCTAGTGTTTCAAATGTTGCTAATCTTGTTTTTTTTAATTTTTATTATTATTATTATTATTATTATTATTATTATTATTATTATTATTATAAATTTTATTCCCTTTTCACTATTTATAGATAAAACATTGGGAAGGGATTCTGGAACTCAAGAAAACGTGTGTGGATGATATTCTCCCCCATATGTCACTTGCAGCTTTTACTGCTTTCTAACTAAAATAAATTCAGTTATTTGGGCAATCTCATTGGACAGAGATCAGAGGACTTGGAAAACAAACTTTAGAAATACAACAGGATAGACAGATTAAACAAAAGACACTTTGGAAGAGAGATAACTAAAAGAGACCAAACTAAAAATCCACAATATGATGTCTACATCAATCTTCATGCATGGGTCAGAAGTCTGGACAATGAAATGTAGTGTGCAACAAAGATCAGAGACAATGTAAATGAGATTCCTACGTTATCTTGCTGGAGTGACACTAAAGGATAGGTAAAGGAGTAAAGATATCAGAAACAGTATAAAGGCTAAAAATATAGTAGCAGAATTGCCAAAGAAAATGGCTCTCTCACATTTACAGAATGAAATAAGGAAGATTCTGAAAAGGAGTGTTGAAGTACAAACCAATCGGGCAAAGGGATATGGGAAGGCCACAAAAGAAATGGCTGAAAACAGAAGAAAGTTCCTGAAAAGAATTTCTTTGAGGAAAACCTAGATATATAAGCTTCCTGATGTAATGGGAAACAGGAACCGGCGACAGGCCTAGCGACCAGAAGTTGTTGTTGTCGTTGTCATTGATGATGACGATGACAATCAAATAAATTAATAAATAACTTTTTGGAATCTTCTTATGATACTGAAACGGAGCATGCTATGCAACTGAAATACCATCCATCTATAAATACAAAATAACTTCACAAAAAATAATTGTATTTATTTATTTTTCATGTCGGTGATTATTAGCAGCAATGAATCTCTAATTATCTCTCTTATAAACAGTTATAAATTTAGAACAGGTAACACAAATGGAATTCACTTACCTGCAATAATTTTGTCACTCATAATGTAACAAAGATGTGAGTGAAATGACTCCCTTCATCCAATAATTCTTTCCATAACCAACAATGTTAATTCCATTGAAACTAACTTTAAATGTATGTGATTTTTACCTGAGAACAGGCCTGTAGGTCCTGGGTTAAGCCATTTCTAATTTTAAAATGACTCAATATAATCAAATTGAGCAAGAAATAAATTGATTGCAAAAAATTAAAAAATTAATTAATTGAATCCAAAACTGAAATATCCAAATCTGAGTAACTGATCAACAAATAGTATTCGAGTTAAGTAATGTAAGAATAAGGAATTTCAATCAAAAAGAAATACATTATTACATTATGAAATAGGTAAAGCGGACCACTAAAAACCAAATTATCTAAATAATATTAAATGACCAACAGTCACAATTACATGTCTGTACTTTAGCACAACAGCTCTTTACGAACTATGGCTGACCAGCAGCATCCCCTTCGTGTGGTTAACACATTGATATCCCTATACTGTATTCTGGTCTCCTCAACCTGAGAAGTGAGCTTTCTCATCGTCACACAGCCACAGATACTGGGACATTGCAAGGAAAGTGCACAATATTACATAAAGCCCCAGCAATATTTAGTCAAAAATGGCTCAAAATTTTTTCGTCACGTTTCTTCTAAGAATTGAGTTAAATATATAAAGAAGTCATATGTCGATTTTCACTATCAGTTGACTTTCAAAGTTTGCCTGATCTTCTAGTTTAGGACTCTTGAGAGATGATGTAATTGTCTATGTCATGATAAAGGTGAAAAATAAATGTAAATAAAAATTGAGAAAAAAGAAGGTATTTCCATTTTCCATTGAAAAGTTTTGCGTATTTTTGACAGTCTTCAGTATTTTATATTTTTGACTTGTATTAATTAAAGTCAAGTACTTCTTTCCAATTTCAGGGTCCACAACGCATTCGTGTAAGTGAACGGACTGGCATGCCCTTGGATGTACTTGATGGTGGAAGTAATAAATTGACTGCCAAATCACTTGCTAAGTTAGATTCTGTAAACCAAGAAATGGATCAGCATTGCAGAGCTGAATCAATTTTATCCACTCTCTCTGCACTATCCATCAGATCTAAAAATGAGACCCCTGAAGAAAAGCGAAACAGGAAGAAAGCAGTTAAGGAATATAGACAGGTAATATATTAGTATTATTTTTTTAATTTTGTATTTTTTCATTATACAAAGCACACAGGAATAACCCATTTGTTCTTATTTGTAACAAAATTTTACACTATAAATCTAATTCTACTTCCGTTACGGACTCGGCAAACACATCAACTCTTCATAAGAGGAAACAAGTTATTAATTATACAGAAAATTTTTTAGCTATATGTATATCTATTATTTGTAACTGGTAAGTAAAATGGTCTATATATGAGCATACATGAAGCATGAGATTATTAGTTATCTCGATGATTATGAGTATTAGTTTTCATGATGGCATGTTGCAAAATAAACTTAACCTACGAAAGGCACAATTTTCTGTTTATTTCCAGGCTCGAAGGATGGAACGTAAATTAAATACAGAAGCATTTAAAGAGGAGAAAAAGAGGCAAGAAAAAATATTGTTGAATAACAGGTGTAATCTGCAAGGTGTGAAAATTATATAATAAATCTCAAATGTGTATAATAGACTTAATATAAAATAAAAAGCAGTATGTTGTATTATGTGTGTTTTCTAATTGTAATGAATTGACTGGTAGTTGTATACTTTTTACCTTTCAAGACATGACACACTTGTTTCATGAAACATTTTGTACATGATATATTTTATGTATGTTTCATAAGTGGTTTTATAAAATTTCTGACTTTGCACTGTTGGCACAGAAGAAATTAATATGATTTAGAAGTAAATAGATATTTTTGTATTTTTGAATATACAAAATTCAGAACCAATTAAGTTGGGGCCAGGGGCAACATATCACAGTTGCCCCCTCACCCCTTTGGACACCCACATTTTGCATGTAATTTTTACTTAAGGCCCATTTTCACAATAACATTAGGTATTGTGACACTGGTGTCACACCTTCTCAAAAGTCGTGACTATTTGTGAAAGTTGTGGAGACTTTTACACGACTTCTAGTGCTACAACTTCTGACAATATTCAATAACAATATTATAAAAAATACAAACAAGAGGATACATTCTAAAATCTCCAGCATTCTCTGTATATTGTGTAAATTATCATTATCACACAATGTTTAAGAATTCAATTCTGTTTCAAAATTATGAAAATATAAAATAATTAAAGAGAATTCCTTTCAGGTGCAATATAAATGTTTTGATTTCGAAACGTTAATTAATTTGAGGTATGAAGCAACAAATACTATTGTATGGGTAATTATTGAAAAATTCTAACTCAATTCAATTTTAAATTTCAATTCAAAATGAATCTTGAAATATTTCACCAGAATGATTGCCGAAGGGTTAGTAGGACAGAAATTGTGATATTTTAATGTTATGCAATAATAGATTCAACATATTCTTCAAAATTAGCTGAGATTTTTTTATTTATTTATTGGATATAATACAAGTCCAGCAGGAAACCTCAATTACAAGATTATATACAACTTAAATCCAACATCATGGCATGCATAAATTTGGAAATTCAATTATAGAGATAGAACATTAGAAAAAAATTACAGGACTACATACAGCTTAAATCTAACATCATGGCAAATACAAGTATAGGAATATAATTATAACTATAGAAGATTGAAATAATTATTATACATTAAGATATTTGTTAATATTGGTAGAGAGGAGATCATTTTCAATAGTCTTGCATTGTACAATGATGCTCAGTTATTTGATTATAGAACAGTCCGAGAGAACAACTATTGTATGTGGGAATCGAGAATGCAACTTCTGAAAATAATTATGCCTCTAATTAGTTTTATCAGAAAAACAATTTGGTTCAAATGCCGCCTCCTCTCAAGACTGTAGATTGTTTTTGTGTGACAATTCCTCATGGTGGATATCATCCCAAATTTTTAAATTTAAATATTTTGCAAACCACCATTGACAAGCCTCAAGACTTCATCAACCCTATTTTGTCTGAAGCAGATATACTCTTTGGTCTGGATCCCAAATGACTGATGTGTATTTTAGTTTGAATCTTACATAATAAAATTCAAACTAAAATAGTTCCTCTATTTTTATATTTAAAAAATGTCCTCTGTTATGTCTATTGTCTCGTAAAGTTATTAGTTTCAAAGATTCGTCATCTGAATATTCTAATCTCATTCAAGGTAGATTATTACTACTTCCACAACTTGGCAAAGGTGAAGTCACAAAATGTGTGCATAATGAACTCGCATGTATGTCCAGATGCAATAGATATAGCAATGTTCAGAAGCAGATGCCATCTTAGCATTTGCTCTACGGAAGAAACAACGAAAATCTGATTGAGATGGAGGTCATTGACCCAGAAGCTGAACATTACCTGTTATCTTTTCAGTCACCAAATAAATACGTTTCGTTAACAATTTTCTCTCTGAGAATAGAAATAGAAGGGCAGGAGTTCTCGAATGGGTATGTTAGTAACAATATAAACAAAATACAAAATAAAATCTACATCACTTTTTGCAATGTGAACCATCTTACGGCTCCCCATCGACTGCACTATACGCAAAATTACTATTCTCTTTCGGCATAGTAAACCTTTACGACTTAATCCATCTGAATGTCTATAATTAAAATTAATTTTGTAATGAAACAGAAAACTAAAAAAGTATAAATTTTAATCGACACTTTTTCATGTAACTTCATGCCTGAAAATGGACCATTCGGGCAACTGCAATATGTTTACAATTTATTTTTATTTTGAAAATTGCGAAGCACAAATAAAACTTTTTAATGTGAAAATGTCCACTAAAGATGCGCCAATCTCAGATGATTCAAAAGTATTGTAAATTTCTTATTGAAAATGAAGTGTAATGTATTAGATTTAATATTTTTTATGAAGCTTAAATATATGTTAACACTGTTTCTCGGTCACATGCGTCTTTAACCCGTGTTATGTCATAGTTATGTTGTAGTTAACGTCACTAGGCCGATAAACACCAAATAACCAACCAAGATTTTTATTTGTGAAATCAGGCGCGTGTCATTCAATACTTTTCGTAATAACATCTTCTTATAAGAAGAAAATAATATAAATAAGAAACTCCTTTGCTTTCAAGACATTGGAGTGCAACGCCATCTTCTATTTCAAATACGATTCGTTATATACGATACGTTATACGATTCTTGCTTATACGCGACATTTACTATACCAATATTTTATTGTAAAAACATACTAGAATCGTTTTGTCCCCTAGCCCTATTTGTTCCCCTGTTCCATCTGTTCCATTTCGAGACGAGGCGATCTTTTATCATTGACTATGTAAACCACGAGCAACGGTGTGCTAGTAACACTGAATTGCACAAAAACATGAACTAATAAATAGTTCGATGATTACTTGGCTTCTTAGTGTCCGTTAAGAAATTAACGACCGGCGGCCATTAAGGCTACCTTTTCATTTTTCTATGAGGTTGTGTTATGCAGATATATTAACGGGCAGTAGTACGAAAAGGAATTTAATGTTCGTAGCAACGTAAAAAAGTCTGTCGGAAGCTTTAAATTTCGAATTTACAGTAGCGAAACGCCATTTTCTTAAAAACAGCTCCAAGTTGTTCAGAGAAAATTGCAATTTAGGGCGAGGTTTTTCCGTTCTACTATTAGAAAACCGAAAAATTAAGAAAATTCAAAAAAGTGTACTTTCAGCGGTGGTAGATGGCTGCGGCAAGATTATATGGCAAGGTCCTATAGCTAGCGGGGACCACAGAAATAGAAAAGTAATACGGGAAGGTCTCTGCCATTCTGTAGTATCACAAGTTAACCTTTGTTCTTTGCAGTGATAACACTCATAACATTTCTGGGTATGTTAATAACTATACCGTTACTATGTAATGTTAATATAATGTAAGTAGTTTTAATAAAATTGTTGAAATTTTGAATTAGTTTTAACGTTTGCGATGAAGGTTTTTGTATTTTCAGTTCCTGTGTTTCTTTTATTTCGTTTCATGAATTTTTATTATACTTATTAATATGCAAAGAGAAAACTTTGGATCACTTTTTAAGCGTATTGCGCACATGTATGTGTATATTTGGCTTAGTTATTGTGGAGAAAAAGTACACAAAGCTAAATTTTACATAAAGGCCTTATGTATTTCAAATATATGAAATTATATATAAATAGCGTGCAATCCACAATTATTCATAACTCGGAAACGATGGGGTTTAAAACCTTAAAGAACTGATCCCGTATTGGACACATTTAATCTACACAATGAGACATTTCATTCCAAGCTCAGAGTTTAAGGGAAAAATCCGTATTTTCATTTGTGTAAGTTAAAAGCACATTATTATCAATATTAATAATAATTTTCGTACGTGAACGATATTAGTTTTTACATAAGTTCGTAGTGATGTTATTTTTTCACTTAACATACATAAAGAAAGAACACTAGAGACAGTATACTATTTATCAAGTAGCGTAACGAAATAAGTGCGGGCCCTCCGGCAAAACGTTTTTCCGAGCCTCCTTTATAGCAGTGTATAACAAACTCAAGTTGTGTTAGTACCTTAAATAATACAAAAGATCCCCTAAAAATAGAACCCCTTTTACCCGGGCCCGCCCGCATTGCGGGCCCAAACGTTACGCCACTGATTTAACTTTTGAAAAACGTTGCTCTGTTTGCGGTTGAGTTCACGAGACCAGTTTACGTTGGAAATTCCTCTGCCTTGAGGGAGGGGCAAGCAGCCCTGTGATCTCCCCACAGAGTATATTTCTCCCTGTCTTCAAAACCAGGTTTTGAAGTTTCGTAGGTATTCCAGGGAATAAAGCCAAACAGCACACGCTAATGACATATTTGGAGAAACTCATAAATGACGAAACAGGCCATTTTTTAAAAAAAATATAGGTAATGGGTATAAAGGTGTACGTTTTGACAAAAGTAAATAAAGTAAACATTAATTAATTACGGTCAAATGTGGACCATTGCGCGATCACTAGTTTCCACAAGTGTGTCCTGACTATAGAACTTTAGGCTAATCTAATTGAATAAATAAATAAAAACTAGTGGTGCTACTGAATGGCACAGATTTCTCGTATTAGTTTTTTTTTTCTTATTTTTTATATTTCTTTTGGTTTCGTCTTGCTATACGAACATGCCACATACTCTTGCCAACTGCCATGTATCACTGCCCAAATACTTTTTTAAATTTTTCTTAGTTTTTCGGTTTCCTAATAGTAGAACGGAAATATTATTTTAAGAATATTAATAAACAGTAAAACCTCGTCGTAAATGGCAATTTTCTTTGGAGAAGTTTTTAAGAAAATTGCGTTTAAGCCCTACTGTAAATTCGAAATTTGAAGTATTTTTTTACAGAAAATGTTTGAGTTTTCGAAAAACTTAATGAGAAGTCACTTAAAGCATTTTTATCTCTCATATACAATAGTGTTTACAAATCGCTGGAAATGTGTATATTAATGGCGTGAGAGATTTTTCCAATAATTAACATTTGGGTAATTTTCGAAAAAACAACAAAAAATGCACAGAAATAAACTTTACGTCATATTAAAGAATGTAATTAGCAGTATCCGTTCAAAAAGTTTGAAGAATAATATTTTAGCCGTTTTTTGAGAAAATAGCGTTTGAGCGTTTCTGAAAATGCGGAATCATGTGCTATTTTTCACATAAATCGGTTGAGTTTTCGAGTAACTTTATGTCATTATTTTAAGCACATGTACTCGTAATGTGAACAAATGATCGATAGTATAAATTATTAACGATATGAGAGAAATAAAAAAAAATATTTTTGTAATAACAAAAGGATAGAGCAATGTGGCGTCTACGTCATCTTATAGAGTGCATTTAGCACTCTCCCTACTACAAGTTTAAAGAAAAGATTTGGAGCTGTTTTTGGGAAAATCTTGTTCTTGAAATTGCAAATATTGTGTGCAATATTGCGCGAAAATACTAAAAATTTAAAAAATGTACATAACCTTAATGAAAGAACTCAGTATGAACAACAACTTTTACATGAACGAAAAACCTCTATCTTCAATTTTGTAGTTTTAGGAAAAGGCAGAAAAAATTCAAACTTTTGCAGTTTTCGAAAATTCAGAGATAACCGTGAAAATCTTACTACGCCACCTTTATAAGAGTATTTTAGTCTATTCTCACGAGAGATTTAAAGAAAAAATTTGGAGCCATTTTTGAGAAAATTTTGAAAATGTCGGAGGGGCTTCATGTAAAATACCCCCAAATTTTGAAGAACGTTTTTCAAAATCGAGGCGCTTCGAGTGGAGTCAGATCGACGTGGAAATATCCAGTTTGGAAAAAATCAGTGCGTACGGCTTAGGCGCTAGTTGTGTTCACAGACTGACGTTCTGAAGAAAGATCCACTCTTTCGGTATCTGGGGACCTCAAAATGTGTATTTCCCTCGAAATCGATTTTCTTCAGCATTACATAACTTTCCCTATACAGCGTATATACGTTCGTATACGGGAAAGTAAAAACATCAAAAAGTTAGATCCGATTAACACAAATATTAACTTAAATCGCTGTGCCACCTGCAGGGCCACTACTTTCAAACATTTGCAATGCTTTCAATATGAAGGTGTAACATCAGCATAATTAATTCAGCATTAATACCCACATAATTATCATGGCTCTGAAGATTCCTATCTTAGTGCAATCTGTTTTTCAGAACTATATTTTTAAATCATTCCATGTATACATTTTGCAATATATTGTAATTTTTAGTTATATGGTGAGAATGTTTAAAGTTTTGGCGATTGTCACTAACCTTCCGCCTGTGACATTAAAAATAAATATTTATTATTTTAACGCCATTTATATATTAATATTAGTTGTTGAATAATTTCATGTAAATTTATTTTAAGAAATTGTAGTGTTTTCGTAATATTCATTTAAATTGTTTGGCAAAGGCATAAGGGTTAGTAGGATAGGTGCATAACTACATTATCGAACGGTTACCGCCAAATTGTGGAAGTTTGTGCGGTTGTGGCCCCACTAGTTTACTGTTTTGGCACAATGTTCTACGTTCTTCTGAACATATTTTGACAATATTGTTAAGTTATTCAGGATATGTAACCATTATTATAGAGTTCCTCGGGCAATACACTTTTGGAAAATGAATCACTAATTGTTAAGCAATCCTAATCATCTCTAAATAATTTGCATCGGTTTTCCACGCGGAAAATATTCGGATATTGAGATTAGTGACATGTCTTGGATTTTGATGGTTGAGGAAACTTAAATGCCCCGCGACAATTTCAGGGCACGCCCATTTACCGGAAGTTGCCATGCTCGTGACGCGATGACTACGCGCTCTCAACGTCGGACACTGTATTAACAGTCATATGATCGATACAGTCAGCTGAAAGATGGCAAGCCAAACGCAGGGTATTCAACAACTTCTTGCAGCCGAAAAGAGGGCCGCAGAAAAAGTAGCCGAAGCACGAAAAAGTGAGTAAATCGTAATCACATGCTTCCTTTCTATTGTGCATTTGTTTTACTATTAATTTTGACTTAATACCAACTTTTGGAGTATGACCCAAATCACGTCAAGGATTTCATTTATTGTTCTGTTTTACCGTCACGTTTGTATGATTTCGAAGCAAATGTTATAATACATTTTGAAATGTGTAAGAAATGCCGTGTCTTTTTGTTCCAAAGGGAAAGCGCGACGTCTGAAACAAGCCAAAGAGGAAGCCCAAGATGAGATTGAAAAATACAGGCAAGAAAGGGAGAGTCAATTTAAAGAATTTGAAGCTAAGGTATTTATCTGCGACCTTTGTGCTGTTACGAGGCTTATTATTTTATTAACAATTTTTAATATACTATTGTATTGAACAGCACATGGGTTCCCGGGAAGATGTTGCAGCCCGTATTGAAGCAGACACCAAACTGAAAATTGAGCAAATGAACCAAGCGGTGGCTCAAAACAAACAGCAGGTATGCAAGGACATTCCTTTTATTTGGCAGTGTTTACCATAGTTGTGTAGAACCCTATTTGTCACCAATTCTTCTGTCATTTGTATTTAGTAATGCAAAGAATCCCTCCTCCATCAATTCAACATCTTTACTCATTTTTACGTATACAGTTTTGTTTTTTTTTCCCTTGTGGATTTAACTTCCTCACAAAGATATATTTAAGATAGCAATTTGTTTGTGCAAAATGCATTAATAAGGATAAGTGTGATAGAAAACACATTGCTAGTTTTAATCTCTTTATTTGTGCAATTTCTATTCCAACAGGTAATCCAGAAGATCTTGGAACTGGTGTATGACATAAAACCTGAACTTCATCAGAATTTCCGTGCTGAAAAGTAAAATCAGTTGTCATAAAAAAAAATTGATAGATCTACCTTTTTATTCCTCCCATTAGTAGATCATGATAAAAATGTCATCCTAATTTGAAAGTAGTTTGAGTAAATTAAGTACGGGTCAAATGCATTTGGTGATGGAGATGACCATTCTGGTATAAAGGTATTATTGAAGCTGTTTTCTTGTAAATTTGTATATTTTTGTTGCAATGTAAGTGTAATGTCATTGTTGTACAGTGAAAAAATACAGTGTCATGTAGTATTCAACTTAAGCTTTTAATTTATATCCTTTATCCAATGTTTATTATAACTCCCAATTAAATGCTCAGGCAGGTATAATTAACTCTGCATTAAACTGCTTACGATGTGCAGAAATATTGAGTCCCTTCACCAGAAAAAGCTGGTTGTACTAAGTATTGTCTTCTATTTTTAAGAACTATCTTTAATGAAAGCAACATGGTATTACAATGCACACATACAATGCCATACAGAAACATACATAATACATCCATAACTATGGGGTGAAAACCGAAACCAAGTATAATTAGTTAAATACAACTACAATATTATAATACATCTTTCTGGAAACACACACAAATCCATTGCAGTACACTCTTTCCAATACCAGGCATCAGCTCACCCCCTCAAGAATACATACATTCTTGTACTCCCAGTATACAACCATTCCACAACTTAGAAATTTAAAGAAATCTTAAGATGACTTGTTTTACAGTGAAATTCAACTGTTGTGAACACACTCTGAAACATATTTATTCTTTCATGTAATAAAAATTAAAAAAAAATTAAATAAGTCAATCACACAAAGTCAGTGTATGATACAGTGAAATATTTAATCCACATTCAAACTTAAGTTCCAGTATATACACTTCAAGGGTATTACAATCCACAGCAAATCACTCTTCAAAAACCCAATACAGGCTCACAAAACCACACTCATCTACACAGTATAGCAACATTAACTAGAACAACTTTCATAGAAACACTCAAAGTAACTTTTCATCTTCTCTGGGATTTAACTTACAATTTCAAAAGCATTTAACATTCGTACGGTTTCCAATAAGAAATCACCAACAAGTTTGTGCACTTAATGCAAAATATATCTGAATTAATGAAATGGAAGAGCATAACTGGTTGTGTATGTGTATACTTTTTCATGTTATGTACTATAATTGTACACAATGCACAATAAACTTATTGTAACATCTGTGTATTCTTTACAACACTCGTGTATCCCATATGGCCATCAGCAATCATTTGAACTTGTTAAATGTCATGTGGCAGAACTTGTGAACAATTTGAATCATATTTCTTCCTTTCCAGGTAAACATAAAAGATAGAATGTTCAGTTACCCAAATTAAAATATATGAACTTCCATTTTGTCTACTAATAAAAAAACAAACAAAAACTTTGTTATGCATTTTTAACATTAGAAACCAGTAAAGCTGTAATTTCGAAGGCCAATTATGTAGCCACAATATAAAGTAGAGAATGTACATTAGTTTCAATATTGATTACATAAGTAATCATATAACTATCTACTTTTCCTAACTCTAAGGTCATGACAATGTTTCAAAAGTTCACACACATATCCCAAAACAGCTAAAACATTCTACATAGTGAACATACAAAATAACAGGGAATAACATAAGAATGGTAAGATATATATACCAAACATACATTACATACACCAAGCACAACACTCTTTCACGGCCACTTTCCATGTGTCCACATACATCACCATACATTCCTATTGCTCCAATGATATGATGTAGTGGGGGACTCACTCGCTTTTCATACCGTTTTCTTCAAAAATCTAATCATTTTAATCATCGTAACAAAATCTATGACTTCTTTTGTACAGTTTAAAACAACATGCTACCCAAGATATCACATTTTATGCATGAAGTAGCCTCATTCTTATTTTACTGTTCAATTTTGACTTAGTTTTATCAAATTCTCGATTTGGAGTTCATCTTATCAGTAGATAAATCACTTTACGAAAAAGACTTTTATGAAACAACGCATATGTTCGAAAACAGCATTATTATGGGTATGTAATGTATATATGTGTTAGGAAGGACACCTCAAATTATACTAATACATTTACAGTAATATGCTTCATTTTAAAGCAAGGTTCATCAGCTCACATGATTATAGTTATGTGAACTATGAAGACACAGTAAAAATACTGTGTGTAACTACCACTGAGAATATACTTTAATAGTATTCAGAGACAGAATGACATTTAATTTTTGAGTATCAAACACACCAAAGCATTTTAACCATAACTCATAACAGAAAAGGAACTAATGTGGTATTTGCTTTCGTTTATAAAACTGTTTAAACAAAAAAAAAAAAAAAAAAAAAAAATTATAATAATAAAGAAAATCAAATGAAGGATTTCTCCATCAAATAAATTATTTTATGATAGGCAGGCAATTCTCAGCCAAGAGTTGCTAAGATTATGAGCTTGATTTAATAAAGGAGGAATCTCCTCAGTCAATGAATTAGAAATTTACTATCGAAGTCGTTTCTTTTATAAAACATTGAACAACCTTAGTTCAAAATAAGAGGAGTGCTGCTTTACAAATGCCAACAGTCTATTGCCTCAGAAATAAGCAGACGCAAATAATTTTCATAGAAATATAATGGATAACACCATGTAACTCATACCGATGACTCCTTCCCTGAGGCATATTTAACTTCCATTAACACTAATGTTACTGTTCATACTTTAAAAAACTTTCCTGCTGTTTCCCTCTTTGTGGCCATGATCCTACTTGTTGAGGTGCATTCGATCCGGAAGTGCCACCACCCTGACTTGCATCCCCACCTCCCCCTGTTGTACCTTGATTCAAACCCCAATTAAATAACCCACCACCCTGACCTGTAGCTGTGGGAGGCGCAGCTGGTTGTTGAGGTGCCCCTGGAGTACCGCCAAAGCCTGCTGCTGTTGGTGCAGCTTGATTGTTAAACCCCTGTGGTCCTGTATCCCCTGCAGCCCCTTGCTGCTGGCCTCCTTGAAGATTACCTATAAGGCCCCAGCCAGCTTGGTTTAAGGCAGCGGCAACCAATGCTGGGCTTACCGGTAAAGCTCCTAAGTTAAGTGTTCCCATTCCCATTGGGTTATTGAGATTCTGAGCCTGGCTACCAGCTCCTGCTTGGCCTGTGATTCCAAGCGCTTGAAGATTAGGCATGTCTAGGTTGCCACGGTTCATTGAACCCTGGTTCCATGCTGTACCTTGATTCATAGCCCCCCCTCCTGGAGCTCCATGGTGCTGTTGATAATGCTGGGTTGTCCCACTTACTCCTCCAAATGGGCCTGCTAAATTCTTAGGTTCACGAGATCCCTGACCCCTTGACCCTCCCACGCCTGTATAAGCACGACTGTTTGGATCTGTTTTTGGTGCAGCATTGCTCACATGCACAGATACACCCTTTATTATATGATCTTCTCCACATAAACTTTGTGCAACTTCTGGATCTAAGAAAGTTACGAAAGCAAATGCCCTAAAAGGTTTTGGAATGAAGACATCTGTAACTTCACCAAATTTTGAGAAATATTCTCGTAAATCATCTGCCTGAATGTCTTCTGTGCATCGGCCAATAAATACTTTGCAAGGAACTTGCTGAATCTGTCCTTCTTTAGAATTTGGTATCCTAACATCACACCAACGGCCATCAATTAAATGTCTCTGCCCAAGAACTCGCATTTGTGATTCGTAACTACCAAAACGGATGAAACCAAAACCTTTAGACTGACCAGATTTGATGTCTTTTTTAACTTGTGCCATTAGAACTTCTCCAAAGGTCTCAAAATACTCCCGTAACTGTTGCTCAGTTGTCTTCCAAGGCAGTCCAAGCACAATCAAATCTGAACATTTCAGTTTGGTTTCCATTCGTTTTGTTTTGGCAGTTGAATTTTCCAACTGATCATCTGATTTTCGTTTGTTCTCTTTGGGAAATACACAATAGTATACACAAGCTCCCCACCCATTTTCAGGAGGATGCAATCTCCCTTCTACCAAACGAACACCTCTCATAGCTCGTGATTCTGGGTTACGGTATTTTAAACCACAAGTACCAGGAAACTGCGCAGCCAATGTGGAAAGTAAAAGGGTACCATCATCTTCTGCTGGCAGCTCTATAGGCTCTTCACCTTCATCCTCAGCTACTTGCAAATATGAACTCATTTCGGCGCTGAAGCTGTCGTATTAGCACACTTCACCTACGAAATGTCAAGATTACTATCTTCATGTGCCCTTTCATCAAGATTGCATATAATGTAGGTATGTGCAGTGGATATTTGTGTGCTTGTTTAAAAACTAAACAACAAATAAAACATAGCAATGCAATGGTGGTGTACCTAACTAGTGTTAGCATAGTTGTCTATAGCATCAAATTTATTTGAATAGTTTCCATCATAAACTTTTGAAGCATAAAGAAATTAAAGTAAATAAAATCTTTCTTTTGAATACATCTCTCTGCTACTAATGTGAGCAAAAAACAAATGAACTTTCACCTCTGATGTAAAAATATAATAGAACCTCGTGGTTGTGTATCGAAGTAACATCTATTTTTAATCGGCATCAGTTGCAAGAGATCCAACAGAATTTCTATGATTTAATACAACACACACAAATTGATACTATTTTTGAATTAATACCGATATAGGAAAAGCAAGTCTTGGCTAGTATCAAACATACAGTAAATGCCGAGCGCGATTGGTATTGACAAATTTGAATGGGTCGAGTGTCTAGATAACTATCGTGCAATGCATTCAGAGCGGAATACGCGCTTTATTACGTTACCTTATAAATATATAAAATCCACCCAGTCTGTAAAACGCTTAGAACGTGGAAATATCGACGCCGTAAATCGCAGCAGAATACGACGACGCTACCATCAACAATCAACTTGAAACAAGAGAAATGCGGTTGAAAGGAATCGGTACATGCTGGCACCTAGTGGATAAAATTGCAACCATTAAGAACTGTTATCAACGTACCACTTGCATCAACATACAAAATTATTCTAAATTCATTACCAAAAGAAATGCATTTTAAAATATTGGAAATATGATCTAAAAGTGCTAATACATTTTCATACAGAATAATTAAGTGCCACTTCATGAATCAGAGATATATCACCGAAAACGTGACGCTGGACATGTGCGACCTCAAGGATGTCGGCGGAGAGAAGCAGAAGTAATTAAACAGCTCGCGAGAAGCGCAGGGAACGCAGGTTCAGTCTGCATCTGCTCTTTCAAGTTGTCAGACAATGGTATTGGATTTGTGCTTTTTCTGTGTGCATTCGCGTATTCCATTGACTGTTGTATTCCATAAACATTTTTATTTTTGTAATGTGGGAGTGTTTTGCTAGCATCTAGCTAGCCGAATGTACAAAAATGTGGTGTTTAGTAAGTCAACCAAATTCTGTGATATTGGAAGTTGAAGTTGATCCCAAAGCCAAGGGACAAGAATGTCTCGAAAAGGTGAGTTATCAGAATTGTAATTCTTATTGTTCCTGCTCTAGGTAATTTTAGTTATCCCAGTCATTGATTATTGCGTGCATTGTTGCCGTATTACTTTTCGGCAACGTTGGTTTGCGTTCGCCAGTGAACAACTACTTTTACGTATTTAGAGGTAGAATCATTATTTTTGGATAGAAATTTAAGTTCGGCATTCATTTGTTGTACTATTATACAACCCTTACTATAACAAAAGATTTCAATCATTGTTCACGTTTATCAGCGTTATACTTCACACTCTTTGATTGCACCCAAGAAACAAATAGGATTGTCTGAAAATTGTCAATGATTTGCATACGATCATCGGTTTATTGATGTGTTCGGGACACTGCAGGGTTCCCGCGCCATGCATGCTTCACTTACCTACTTATCACTGCTGTGAAACAATTTCTTTTGTAATGACAGAAAACAGCTGTTTGTCACAGGTGTTGAGAATGAGAAGTAAAATGTCTCTGTTAATTAACTGTTAAAAGCCGGATCAGTAATTGTTTGTTTCGTTATTGTATTGTTTCGGTTGTATGATTTTCCAATTTCAAAGGTTTTGGAAGATTTTAATTCTAAGAAATCTTATTAGTAGTACGGTATTAGCAAGGGCTTAGTTAAATTTTTTCGTAGGCTTTGATTTGATAAACAATGCTTGTCCTTTGTCATGACAGTTGAATGCAACTTGCCATGTGCATGCGATCCCCAATACAAAATGTCAATAACCACACTATCTAATAAATTGCATTGTGACGTATGTGGGAAGGAACTCTTATCGAAATAAACAAGTGTAGCGTGGTTTGCGCTCGCGGTAATTGATTCAATGTTGTTTGTGGTTAGGCTTTGTCACACTATGTGGCGGGAGAACTTGGACTTCGTTCCTCTTGGTAGTACAAAGTCCATAAATGTGTCGCTGTACAGGTTTCACAGCATGTTCGTAGGTGTGTGTATTTTTGGGATTGATAAAAGACTGCTGCTTGCTGAGCCGATTAGAGATTGCGCATATGGAGATGTTTACAGTGTTTGTGACTTGTTTATGCGGCATTCTTGTTTTCGCGTATGCCTCACATGCAGGCAGGTACTTTATCGCTGGTTGATGACCTTGGGCCAGCTTAATACTGTGACGTCGCTTGAATAATAAATCTTCTTGTTTACAAGAGTACATAATACCGAGAAGCAAAGAAATAACAAGAGTTTCGACAAATGTAACTTTTTACTTCCATTGGACATTCCGTTTTGGATAAGAGAAGATCATTATTACTTGTAAACAAAGGCTGAAAGATGCTCTATCAGGGGTCATCGCTTCTTATTTGATAGGAAATGATTTTCATAGTAATGATAAAATAGTCTCTTGAACACTGAAGAAAGTTATAAATAAACATTCCTGTTTTGCGCCAATTGATATCCACAACGGTTACTTTATTTTTTGTGTAACTAATAAAAAAAATGTGGAAGTTTATTAATTTAAATTCTATTTATTATGACAATCACGGTTGTATTGCTTTTGTAAAAAAAAAAAAAAAAAAAAGAAAGCTGTTAAACTCGTACTTCCGATATTGTTTCTCCTTTCTGTGGATATTTGATTATAATATTGTAATTTAGTTCATTATTTGACAGTGTGTTTTGTTCAGTTGGTCTCGTTTAGATCGTTCGGTCTCCTTTGTGTGTGATTAATGTTCATACATTATTTTTTCAATTTGGTGATATTCATTACTTAAGAGGAGGTCAATAAGAAATGTAGATTATATACGAGACACGTAAACAATAAATATTTTCCCAGTAGATTCAAGCCCAACTAAATGCATAATTGTCGAAAATTTTCTTGATACCGACAATAATTGTCGCTTTTTCAAGACAATTTCGATTATTGCGACAAATTTTTGACATTATTGTGTACGGATTATCGGTAAAAGAAAGTTAGACAAATTATTATAGTTGACAATTAGAACTATAATATTTACAATGAAGCTGCTTTCACAATTTTCCGCAGAAGCTTACACACAATTTCTGATATTTGAGAATGAATACGTATTATGTTTGTACTTAAATCCGTTACATTACTTACATCCAGGGTGACCAGGAGGGGATGGGTGGGAAGTAGGCCAACTTGCTCTAGGCCCCGAATTTCTCTTCACTAAAAAAAATTAAAAAAATGTATTAATCTATTATCCAAATTTAACGCTGTAAGTTATTTCTGATGCATGGAATTCTTGTTTATCTATTGGGGAGAAGGGATTTTCTTGTTCGAAATGACGGACCTCCGTGGATCAGCTACCCCATGCCCCTGGTTACTCTGTACGCCCCTGCTTATATCCACTTGGTGAAATGAAGGTAAGCAGTAAAGGCTCTCAGGTTATTAATGTTTCAGTATTAAAAAACTGGGCAAAGCGTATTTTGTAAAGTTAATTTTCAATGTGATATTAATAAGTATACTTTCGTCAATTTTTACTAATATTTATGAACATTTTGGTTTTTTTTAGGGTCGGATTTATGTACTGCGGAGAACCCAAGCACACAATTCTATGGGGACCCCGGTCAATTACTTGGAGTTCTCAAAAATAGTTAATAAGCAATAAAAGAGAAAATAGTTCTGTGGGCGAAAACCGTAACGATAAGCCTGAGAATCTGGTTTAATGCACGCAGGGATTTTCAGCCGTGTGGGCAGAGAATGTAGATATGCTTTTTTGGGGGGGGAGGGGGGGGGTAAGAACACAAAATAGATTTTGATTTATTATGATTTTATTAAAGTGTGTATTAAATTAATGAAATTTGCCGAGATATTTATCGCAATCGTCTATTAAACAGGAAAAGTAGTGAATATTATTTCTAGTGTATCCCTGCACTTGGCATACTCCTGGCTAGCTTCCAGAAACGATTTTTACCAGCAAATTGTGTGGGATTTAAGAAAGCTTTAATGTATTCTAATTAATTTCCTCGCTTGTTTCACACTGTTCTTTAAAAACTGCAGTTTTCTTCAAATGGTTTGTAATTTAGTAAAATGGTAAAATTTATAAAATCTCGTGCCGGCAGGAACTTTGGTTTTGTATTGAATGCTACGTGTACACAATTACAGTAAGATCGGAATAAAACTAGAATTTTAAGCAAAAACAAACATTTTATTTTCGCGTCATATTACGTATTTGCATAGTAAAGAGAAGGTATTGTATTCCTGCGGCAAAATGGCGATTTTTTTGACAGAAAACTCGTATCATGGACACTTGGCATCGAAAAAGTACCGTGTTAGTAGTATCGAGAGTATTTAAAGAATGGTTTGAATAAAAGCCCCAGCCGGGTCAAGTTCTAGGCTCCCGACTGGTCTTCCAACATGTGTGGTAGTGTAGTCAGTGGCGTAACGTTCGGGCCCGGGTAAAAGAGGTCCCATTTTGGGGGATATTTTTATTTAAGGGACCAACGCTACTTGTTTGCTATATACCTTTACAAAGGAGACCCAGATACAAGTTTGGCAGGAGGTTACGCACTCATTTCGATACGTTGCTGAGAGTAGTGTATGGTAGTGTAAAAGCGTGTAAAGGTCCATTCACAATGCGAATATAAACATAAGCATGGCGTTAACACAAAAGTTGGGACTACGTCCATAAGCGGACTCATTCACAATGCGTTCGGGTAAGCATAAAACGTAAGACGTTAACTTAAAGGCTTGCAAGCTTCAAGCTTCTGTGCTTCTGCGTAAGTAAGACATAATAAATGAACCAATCACAGTACGGCAACTCGAAGCGGAGAATCGAAATTTGAGCGAAGACGCCGAACTAACGCCGTATGGGCAATGGTCACAGTCGATACTTTGAAATGGATTCTCACATCCAATAAATAGTAAAGCACAATGACTCACAGTCCATAGGAACTCTTATTTTGCTTACGTTTATGTTAGACATTGTGAATACTGGGTTCTATCACTTATGCTAATGTTTGTCTATGCGCTATGCCTATGTTTACGTTTGCTTTGAGAATAGGCCTTAACGGGTGAAGATACGGCAAGGAAGAGGAAAGATCGCCCGCGGTGTGTAGAACGTTTGTTAGGGCACTGCTTCGTCATCGAATGACATCCGATCCGAATAAGTTCCGATCTAGAAAGCAGGAAGCCTGAACCAAAAGCTGCGGATAAAGGAAAGGTTGTTAAAAATAACGCAGTCTTATTTTCATTGAACTCTGTAGTTTAAAATCTAGAGAGCCGAAAATCCGATTTGCAAAAGTTCAGAAATTGTTCTGTCTCTTCCTACAACTACAATATTGAGGATACAGTATTTTTCCTTAATGAAAAAATATGTTCTTAAAGGAAGGTCATGTACAACCTTACAAACGTAGAACCTTAATGATAGAGATTTTCCTTCGTGAAATTTGTTCTAAAAATATATCTTTAGAAAGGTAAAAAAAATGGTAGTCTTGCAATCTTTACTTGAAATTAAACAATATATTAAAAAGCCTCAAAAATGTTGCCTTTTTTTCTTCGAATACAGCACATGACAAAAAATTCACAGGTCCGCTTTCCGTTGAAGTCTCTGAATTTTGCAAAACTTCGACTATTGCGAGAAAGTACCATATATGCTGTTGTAGAACCACTAGTTTTATATACGTAAAAAGTATTAATTTGAAAAAAGTAACCAACATTGGGCTGACAAAATACTATGCCTTTTAGTGAAAATTCCATCAAAATTGGTGCAAATGTGTGTAGCCGTTCAAGATATTACCCCGGACAAGCACAGGCAAATGCAGAACAATTGAATAGGTTTTTATATCACGTTGATAAGAATTTGTGGTTGT
Source organism: Gryllus bimaculatus (assembly GCA_017312745.1). Lineage (NCBI taxonomy): Eukaryota > Metazoa > Arthropoda > Insecta > Orthoptera > Gryllidae > Gryllus > Gryllus bimaculatus. Next base: position 2,502,742 of record BOPP01000128.1, read on the forward strand.
AAAAACGTAGTTATTCCGTAATATTGCTATTTTACTTATTTGTGACATTGGTGTAAATTTGATACAGAAAACCAAAATCTGACCATTTTGATTCCACTTGCATGGTAACAATTTTGTAAAAAGAGTGCCTATCATGGGCTTACCACACAACTTTCAATGCATAAAAGCACAGAGAAAAGTTGAATCACAAACCTATGAGCTTATTCAATTCTTTGAATTGGGTCATTCGCATTATACAATTTCGCAAAATTTAGCTTTTTCTTTTGTTCTCTTCGTAACAACTCGTAACGCTTAATCCCACGCTCCCTCCCAAGATACGAATGTCGCAACTCAGATTTCATTTCCCTTTTCGGTGTTTAATGTTTTCAAATAATCTCAATTATCACTTTTTCGCTGCCGCGTCGGCAGTTGAAAGTTATGTAAAGCTGCCCGAAAGAACGGCGAATTTTAAAAACTGTAAACCTGTAAAACTTTATTAGGGCCCTGGTAACGAAAAAGTGAATAAATCCTGTTGCTAAATTTAGCGAAGAATCATCTAACACGGGGTGTAGTCAGAATCCTTATTTTGTTGTTCCTTGATACTGAAAAATGAAATGACGGCAAAAAGTCAGTCCGCCTGTCTGTGAACAACACTAGCGTCTAAACCGTTCAGCGGATTTTCTACAAAATTGATATTTCACAATCGATCTGACTGATGTATCGACCCCCTGAATTTGAAACCGATATTTTTTAGGGGGGGAGGTCTTGACTTGAAGCCCCTGGGTCATTTTCAAAATATTAAAGTAAATGGCATCATCTTCTTTTATTTAATTTTGTTGTTAGTGTGAAGGATGTTTAAAAGTGTAAGTCTCATTTTCGTTGAAAACTATCTAGAGGGGGTGTAAACAATTGAGCGAGGCTCCACACCCCAAGCACGTAACACCCAAGGCTGGGGAAAACCCTGGTTTAACCTATTAATTTTTTATAGTTCAAATTTGTATGCCTAATAGGATAATTAATTATTGTAAAGTTATGTTCGGGTTTCGGCGAATTCTCCCTCAACACACTTCTCTATGTTTCACGAACTATTAATTATTATGGTCGTTGTGTGCCAATACATTTATGGAATATATACAATTATGGAATTCGGCGAATTTCAACAACGAGGTGCATTTAACTGCTGAATTCGAAACCCTACACAGAAATTGAAAACTTTACATGAACCGAAGTTCTGTATCGCTCTATTTTTGTGTGATAAATTCTAAGCCAGTGCGTAAAAGTGAAGAAGGAAATTATCATTTCTGAGTAATGCATAGTCAGGAAGAAGTCGACGTACGTTCCACAATTGACATTTACGTAACTAGTGTGGATGGTGTTATTCCCGAAGTGGGCCGCGATAGATTCAGCATCTGGGATTCGGAATTAATTAGTTAAAAAACGTCATCAAATGTAGATTGTAACATACAGATTTATATTAATTAATTTAATGTTTTTTCTCGCATAATTAGCCATTGTTAAGCTGTCGGGTGTCGTGTCCACAATACCCATTGTACCACGTCTCTGGGAAAACTGTGTCCCATGCGCAATTGCAACTGTGTGTATATCTCCTGAAAGTTGTTCTGATCGCTTTTATTTTAGCGTGACAAAGTTGCCATTCTTCGATCTTTGTGACAGTGTTCTTTCGGATAATTAATTAATTGTGTTATGACTATTTAAAGATTTTCTGAACGTAAAAATAATAATAATAATATAATAATAATCTAACAGTTTTATTGGAAATTTTATTATTTGACATTTTCACCAAATAAGTAGGTCCTACAACAGCACCCTTCTCTCGACGTAGTAACGTAATACTGAAATTAATTTCTGCCTTACTAAAAAGTCAGCTATAACTTTAAAAAGTCATATTCAAACGAAGCGCCTGTGCCAGGAATAGATGTAATATCTTACTTTTTCAAATGCAACAAAGATGAATAAATTTAACTCTTATAGTATTTTGCAGCACTTACTGAAAAGAGAGAATTGTATTGTTTTTCTGATCTTAATTATCAGACACTAAAATATTTTTATTAACTATTTCTTGACGTTTCAACCCTAGTTGGGGCCTTTTTCGAAATTCTATTGCCCAGGTTTGTTGAAAACGATCAGTAAGAATTAGAAAAAATAATTGTTAGTGTTATAAAAACGCTAGTTGGCCTGATGTTCGCGACAATACATTCTTGATTAGCGTTTTTTATAATATTAACTATTAATTAAATTATCGGTTTAAAATTTAAGGGACCGCGACATCTGCTAGACCGATAAAGGAATGCCAATTTTAGTGAAAATCCTGCTTACGATTCAGCTGCTAGCTTTTTTTGCAGACGGACAGACTGATTTATTTAGTCAAAAAACAGCAACAAATGTGTGACGTATGGGCAGAAGATCAACTCGTTTTGTCCGTCAAATGATTTTTCGGTATAAAGGAACCACAAATGATGGATTCTGCCACAACGTGATATATCCACTTTTTCGTTACCGGGGCCCAAAAATAAAAGTTTTTCTTTAGAAAATTCGCCGTTTTCCCCGAAGCATTACAATACTGCGTCTATACGGCGTATGCAATAGCGGGGAAGTAAAACTTCGGCCTTCATGTTATACACACCATTACATTCTGGATGAGGCTAAAATGTGTCCGGATGATACACACGAGCATTCGTCCATTTGGCCATTTTCGTTAAAATTTCGTGCACCTTCTAACACAAGGTGAGAGGTAGGTAACAAAATGGGGGTACGAAGTCAAAAGCATTATTTTATCTTAAGTTCAAAACCGATATGGGGGAACCTGGGCATGTTTTTACTGAATTTCAATCCCGGTCCCAAGTCGGCGCATGCCTGTGAGGCCAGACGATCAAAATTGAAACTAAGGAAACCGGAGATCTTTTGTTCTTTGAGATGTAGGAGGGGATTTCCACTAGAGCACCGAAAAATAAATTGTCGAGAAATTATAAATCTGGGTGTTGATGGAAGATCGAGGAAACCTGAAGGTCGTGTGATGCTGGGAAAACTCCTGCGAGTCGGGACTCTTGGAATGATTGCTACAATGGCGGAAGATTTTAAATAACCCTGTTCTGAAAAGTGCTTTGGATACGTCTGGAATATTATGAATGTTTCCCCTTGGATGTACCCATTTCGGCGCGAACTCGTGGCCCGAGTCGTCGCTGACCGCGGGCTCCCTTTGCCCCTGCTTCAGGTGTGCCAGTGCTTGGGGATCAGCAACGAGTCCGACTACTTCGGCCTCAAGTACCACTGCGCCAAGGGAGAGGAGCTGTGGCTCAACCTGCGCAACCCCATCGAGCGGCAGGTGGCGGGCATGCCGCCGTACCGGTTCGCGCTGCGCGTCAAGTTCTGGGTGCCTCCTCACCTGCTATTACAGGACTCCACATGGTGAAGAGCGTGGCCCGCCCCGCCTCCGCCCCGGCCCCACCGCGCCCTGCCTATTTTTAGGCCCTTCGCCCGCCGCCAGCGCCCCTCCCTTCTCCCTCTCCGCGGCACGGCAAGGCGCCTTCCAAACAATTAATCCGGATTCTTGGAAATAAACAATCTTGTGCCCCGACATCGGTTCAAAAATCAGTTCTCTATTCGAAGGCAGAGGTACTCAGTTTTCTCCTCATCTTCTCCGTTTCAGCAACCTTTGGCTGAGTATAAAACATTTCTAACTTTTATATGAAATTAGACACAAAACCTCGTGTATCGATAGGGGAAATCCCCCCCCCCCGTCCTTTATGAATCAGATTTAACAAGAAAAAACGAGTTCACAGATAATGATATACGGTTCAGAGCTGATGAATCTCCAACCCGCAACACGATACATAATTCGGAAACGCTGCGACCAAGACCCATAAATCTAGGTTTTCGTGTCCTTGGGTCAAATTACGTTTCTTATGCCTCAGACAATACAAAACCCTTTTGAACGTTACGTTTCACTTTTGCAGAGTACTCCCACTTACTAGCACGGGTTGTCAGTTACTGGGAACTTCCTAGGGATGAACAGTGGACCGCGAGGGCGCATGCAGAAATGTACTGGAAACGTGTTTGGGGACAGTTGGAGGCAAAATTATTTTTCTAAAGCCGTATAGTACAAAATGAATCAAATTTGCGGAATGTTTGCAAAGGATGCAATTAATAATATAAACTATCAACTTTAATAATAAGGCTTATTAATAAAACTATGTATCGATTGATACTCAACTAATATTTTGCTAAAATGTGAAATTTTGATCACAGAATTAAACTTTTTAGATCACAATTTCTAGAGGAAACAATACATTTTTTCTTTGGATTTCATTGTATTTTGAAAATTGAGTTTAGTATTTGAGAATTGAATGATCATTTCTGGTTCTTGTTAAACATGCAACGCAATTTTTTGTTCTTTCATATATTGAAATATTTCCTCTTAAGGTATGTGGTTAGATATGGCTATGCACTTGTGTAAGATTGTTTCAGATAGTTATGGATTTCTATTAATTAAATATCCCCCAGGGCAGTTGGAATATCAACAAACTACATTAAAAAAAAAAAAAAAGATCTTTAAAATTTCGTTGTAAACCATTGCATTTCTATCGAGCAGCATCTCACAAACCCGAAATAGAACGACTGTTCTGATAAATAATTTGAACTTTAGTGTTTTAAATAAACTATTTATATCATCTATGACCACCATTCGTTCCTTATTCGGTAGTTCGTTTCTTGAGGATAGAAACATAATCGGTATCTTTGCCATTATATCATCTTTCTTCCTCTTCCATTATATCTACTCTATTCACTGTTTACGACTTATCGAGAAAACGCTAGTGAGTGGCCAAAAGAAAGTCTCCGAACGAAAAACAAGTTCGATGTTTGAAAATGTTCAATCAGCAATCGCTTGTAATTTCTTTAGATTTCTTTAGAACAGTGTCGATAACGATCGGTGTGGTCATGGTTTTATTGAACATTTATTCCCTGCAATTTTAGTACATTGCTTTAGAGAAATTTTTCCGCAAGCTTAAATTTTTTAAAATTTTTCTTCCTCTTTTTTGTTTTTATCAACGATTAGTACTTAATGAAGGTTTAGTGGTGGAAAATGTTCAGTGTCGTTAGTAATAGACTAATTTTTACGACTGCGAATTCTTAAGGGCTATAATTTGGGCATGCCTGTTTTGTCATAAATTAGATAAAAATAATGTTAACACTTAACGGCTTGAATCTTTCATGTGCATTGTTCCACTTCTCATATCTATAAACTCGCGACCTTTGATCTTTTTAGGACATATTTAGAAATTATCTTCAGTTGGTGATAATTGGGCATTTTCGCCTTAAGTCAAAGAAATGTTTACTACGAGATTGGTAGCGATCTTTGATCAGCTAATTTGAAAACGGCACTTCACGCGCTCCATTTTGGGGCGAACTTTATATTGCAGAAAGTGATAATCATAGTCCTTAACGCTGTGTAGCTGTCTTATCGTAATAATTTATATTTAATTGCTCGACCACTCATAAGAAAAGCGAGTGTCAATGTGGTTTTCCATGGTGGTTGAACACGTTGGGAAATTACGAAGCTTTTTCGTTCGTGAAATTGATTCCAATGCTAATTAATGCGCGTAGAGAAAGAAAATTAGATTCGTAGGTTGCCAATATTCTTCCGTAGTCAGTGACGGTTAAGTTTAATGTCACCCCACCTCAATGGAGTAAGCGTTTGGAGTTGGACCTACCTTAGTGGAGGTCTAGAATTTTACATTTTGTTTCGTATGTTGATTTCATTTGTTGCTAGTGTGAAACGAATTAAAATTGATAGAGGTCGAATTAGTCATGATTGAACTAATTCACATTGAAACATGCATTCAATTTTGCAATTTTGTATGTGCATGCCTAACCGTCGTATGCGCTGAGCATTTTCATTTTCATTCGCGACAAACTGTCCCTAGTGGCCTAATGCGGCACAATGCTTTCGTAACTTAATTTCTCCATAAATGAAAACAAGAGGAATGAAAGAGATGAATCACTGTAGTGAAGAATAAATACCAATCCAATCCATAAATCATATATTATTTCTTCCTTAAAGTCATAAATTCTTGGTATGAGGTAAATTGTAACGATAGCGGTACATTGAAATTTATATTAAGGCAGTACAGATTTATCGGGCTACCTTTATTAAAGCTTGAGATCGGCCTTCTTCATAAGTCTCATTATTTCTGTCTAAAATCACTGAAACTGAGTACGTAGACCCTTTTAAAATGTGTTGATTGTGTCAGACGGTTCAGCGGAGCTTCAATGACTTATTTACCAACGGGTTTGTTATTGAATTTCTGCGACGCCGTCGTACTTCAGTGACCGCGGCAACCGCTTCCGTGGCCGGGATGCGGAAATCTCTGCGTCGTAATTTCAGATGTGCAATTTCACAACAGGCACTCTGTTAGATTGTGAACTTGGTACATTTTTGTGGCGAACGTCTCTCTATAATGTGAAGTGAATAACTCGTCTCTTGGTTGCGCATACATATGGGGACGCAACGCCAAAAAATATAAATGTGGCTCGGTGTGCGCGAGTGTGGGGGAGTACTCGACCCCCGCTCTTCGCCCACGCCGCTGATCTTCCCCCGCGTCTCCTCAGCCGCGCCCCTTCAACCACCCCTGCCACCGCCACGCCCGCGCCTCCACACCCTCCCGGCTCTTAACTTTCCCCTTAGCGCCCTCTGCCCTATGCCCACAGGCACCAGTTCTACCTGAACGCGCGCCTCGACCTGGCGGAGGGCCGCCTTCGAGTCACGGACGCCGAGGCAGCCGCCAAGTTGGTGGCGCTGCTGGTGCAGGCGGAGTTCGGGGACCACGAGCAGCTGGCGTGCGCCAACAGCGCTTACGTGCAGGCCTCGCAGCTGCTGGCGGCCTCGACGGCGACTGCAGCGGCGGCGGCGGCAGGAGCCCCGCCTCCGCCCTCGCCCTCGCCCACGCCTTCACCCGCGCCTGCGCCCGCGCCCTCGCGCTCGCCGTCGCCCTCGCCCTCGCCGCCGACCCAGGCCGCGCCCGAGGAGACGCCGACGCCGACGCCGCGCGCCCCGGACTTCCTGCGCGGCGTCGCTGCGCGCCACCGGGAACTCCAGGTAAGGATCTGGGATCGGATTGGGGTGAAGAAGGAATTGTCACTTGGGACGTAACTTTCAAGTATTTAAACACATTCCATGCGAAAGCGATCATTGAAAGAACCTACCTGTAATTGGTTATTTGTCACCCAAATGTCAGTCACATACTTTGATTCGACAAGTTGTCAGAAACAGTGAGGAAACTCATATTACTCCCAATAGTTAATTTTGAGATCCTGTACGTCGTCAAAATTGTCGCGACTGTGACAAAAAATTAAAAAGTGGAACTATTTATCACTTACTCCTATTATTTGGCCTGCAGGTCACTTCTCACCGTTATTTTGATGTCTTTCCTGATTTTTAATATTTCCTATTTTTTTAGTATCTGCATTTGTAGTGTTCTACAATACCTAAGCAATTTGAACGATTGCCTCATTAAGCTCTTCAAAGTGGTATGGACCTTTCCAAACAGCAAGTTAATGAGGATTAAATATGATTTAACTTCTCTTGTTTGTTGACGTGATAAACAACAAAAAGATATATTTTTAGGACATGGACACAGGGATTGACAATTCCAAGGAAACATTGCTTGTGGGAGCTGACAACGAGCGTTGCCGAATCAGTATGGTTTGAAGAATTGATTCAATAGAGACCGACAAAATATACAAAAACCTTTTATCTTTTGGAACGTGGATGCGGTGCATTTGTGAAGAAAATAATTGCATTGCGTTTTCATATTCATCATATTGGTCGATGGTTTGAGGACCGACTACGCCCTGAAAGATCTGAAAGGGAATGCTGCAGGCGAGTCCACAAAGTGTTTATCTCTCTCCCTGCAAATGGGGGAAACCACCCTCGTATTAACGTACTTACAGTGCCCGAGACGGATGCATAAAGTGTTCTAAATTACATTCCACTAAAATGTGTTTTGGGGAACTTTTTGCCCCAAAATATTGTTGAAGTGATTTTATATAAGTTTGTTTGACGTTAAAAAAATTTGAATTCGAAAGAGTGAATACTTCTCTGGTATGTGATGCGATCAACATGTAATTGTATTGAATAAAATGAGAGTAAATTTTTAAGATGTTGTATTTAGGGAAGGGCAGGACATAGTCCCTGATTGCTACCTTCCACCCAGAATCATGCACTGATAAATATTCATATTATCGAAGAATATCTGAAAATGGAAATAGGGACATTTCTCATATCTGATGAGGGATTTTTGGCTTGAGAGCACTAGGATTTTTGCAATATCTAATGACATTTTCGTCTTTTGCCACATACTTACTTTATATCTGTGTTCTATGGTTATTTCTGGGTCAATTATTACGGCAATAAGATAGTTTGGGGAATTGAAATTTTCTCCCCTCACTACGTGCTTTTGTATTTAAGTCGATGTATTGTAATGCTATGTAATATGTGGTTTTTGGACAGGAAAACGCGTCGGTATTGAAAAAGTGGATAAATCCTAGTTCTGTGTGTAGTAAATTACTTTCTCTAACATATATAGTCAGAATGCACGTTTTTTGGATACTGAATTCCGAAAAATTGGTTGACGATAAAACGTCCGCCTTCAGTGAATTCTAGGACCTACATCGATCAGACAATATTCTTCCAAAATCGATCAGGACACCGATTCCGTTTTTAAAAAATGGCTCCAAATTTCTTTATTCTAACTTTTTTCGAGGTGCAGGAAGGACGCATAAAAATGTTGCAGGTTATTTTTGCGTAGAAATTTTTTAACGAGCAAACTTTTTTGGTGTCTTTATACAACTACAATACATCTTTACAAACATCTATAAATAGTGAGGTAATGTATCATTTTCGAAAATATGAATAATTAATATTTTAATAAATAAATTATGAATAAATCATTGTGCGTAATTATGTGTAAAATGAAGGCTGTTTTTATAGAATTATTTACTAAAAACTGCTCTGCGTTATTTTTTAAAAATTTTACCCTACATAAGGACGCTTGCAAAATGACGCAGATTCCATTTTTGGTAAACTCTTTGTAATTTTGAAAATTGCTATCAAAACTAACGCAAAAGTGCAGTGTTGATGATAGATTTTTCCTTAATAAAACAATGTTTTTCAAGCTAGATCTCGAAATAATGTGAATCAATATCTCAGAATTTTAGAAATGTGCAAATGCATATGTTGTACTTTTTAAGGCGTTGGGAAAGTTTAGTTCAATTCGGAAGGTGCTGGTGTGTGGGTAACGTGAAAGGCGCTGGGTAACGTGAAAGGCGCAGAGTTCGAATCTCATCGCAGGCAAAAAATGTTGGTTGGAAAGTTTCGCAGGTAGATTTAGTATTATAATCATTCGTAACCCATAGAAATAATTTGAGAAAGAATGGCTATTGTAGCACCATTAATTTTTTCTTTTCATAACGTTTGGAGACGAACCATTGGAAATAATACCATTATTTGAAAATTCGGATGTAGGTTTTCTTTGTAAGAAAGAACTCCAGAAGAATAAAGAAATCTCCGTGCTGCGAGTGCGGGACTGTGATTTGTAAACGGATACTTTGTTTATTTTTTATTGCCGAAAACTGATTTCATTAACGTATTTTTTTCGTCCAACTATGATTTCGCATTATTCTGTAGCTTAGCTTTCTTTATGATTGATGCCATCTTTTTTACCACACAATTAATCTAGTTGATCGTAAATCCCCAGGTTTGCCGTTTATGGGAACTCGCTGCGGTTATCAGCGATCGTCGTGAACGATAATAGCGGAGTCCATGTAAAACATGGGGAAGTTGTTTCGAAACTTCAAAGCAGGTCTTTCCCTGGAAACGGCGGTTGGGACACTTCCGGAGAGGTACGCCGTTGCCGCGTAGTCGTCCGCGGGCGTCGTGGGTCCGGGGTGCGCGCCCCGACCCGAGCTTCCTTCCGTGCGAGCCTTCGCCGCGTCCCCGTTCGCGCGCGAGCCTTGTGCTGATTTCCTATGCGCTCGCTCGCGATCGTGGCCCTCTCGCCGACCCCGAACGCGTATTTTCCACGTTTCATTGGGCGGAACCTTGGGGGCAGACCCCTCGTCCTCGAAGCAGCCGCTTTATTTACAAATAGCGCGAATTCAGTGCTCGGAGTCCGAACGACCCGGTCGGAGTTTCACAGGCCATCGGGGCGTCGCGCCGGCTTCTGATGAGGAATTCTGTGTGTGGAAACCGACGCAACCATTGTCTTCCGTCGATGTCTGTGGGATCAACAGGAAGAGTTACGGAAGCGACTGAGAGATCCTGTTGACTCGGAGACGACACGCCCCCGAGGCGACGACCCCGCGCCCGCGAGCGCTTCCTTTATTTCCACGCCCTCTGGATGCACGCGCGTCCTCTCTTCTCCGCCCACCGCCTTCCGGGAAAGTGACAGAGGCTGGCTGGCGGCGTGGACAGCCCTGCCAGGCGGCGTCGGGTCGGGGCCGGGAGGGGACAGCTTCTTTGTGACATTCTCCCTAATGCCGCGAGTCACGTAGGCGCACGCGACGCGGTGGCTGATGGGGCGCGTGCCCACAAGCGCTCGGCGCGAAGGAGCTGCTTCGGCGGCTGGCGCGTGTGACCCGCTTTCGTGACACCCCTGCAGCGCGCCGCCCGGAGAATCACGTGCGCAGCTCGTGGGACTCACGTAGCCGCCGCCGGGTCGCCGGCTGCTGCGCGCCCGTCGCGTCCCGCCCCGCCGCCCGCCCGCCCCGCCCCTGGCGGTCGGAGGAGGAAGACGGGGCACGCTCGGCCGCGCCTCCTGCGCCAGCTGTTCTACCTCGGCGCGCGCTCGGTTCGGCGCTGCGCGGCACGAAAGGTGCGCTGCGCGGCGCTGGCCTCGGGATCGAGCCGCCCTAGAGTCCGAAGGTCGAAGGCTGTCGCTCGCTTCCCCCCCCCCCCGCCCCCCCCACCCCGCCCCCCCACACCACCCCGCCCCCTCCCAATCGCGGGGCCTGGGAGCCGTGGCGCTAACGACTGCGATGGACGCGGGGTAAACAACAGGTAGAAGGCGAGCGATTGGCCGCGCTGCCGCGTACTGCTTTGTCTCGGACAAAAGCAGGTTCCGGAACCCGGCGATAATGGCAGGCTGTCGTAGCGGTGATGTCATCCTTTTTGTTTGTCGACTGCTATTAGCGTTTCTAATGGATGTAAACCGATTATTGTTAGAATATACAAAAGTCCATTGAAGACCTTTAGACAAAAATCGAAATTAATTTAAATAGCATTATAATCAACGCCTCTCTTCAGCTGAAGCGCTGTATGCCAATCTATTATTACATAAGAATTTCAGCCAAACTAATCGTTCGAAGTAAAAGCATTGCTCAAAACAGATCCACTACGCCTGAATTGGTACAGTATGGGGAACTCGAGTTCTATGCTTTGGCTTTGGTATGTGCTAATTATTTTGCGGAGTTTACACGAATCCGTGTTAAGTACACTTCTTCCCATATTGTATCTTATTACTCCGTTAAACTATGTGGCTGAAAATGCCCCGTTGCCGCCTGTCGTCTCTTTTAACATCGGAATGCCGGGTATTGGAGGAGGAGACGGCAGTGCCTGAATCACGTGGACTGCACTCACCATAAACGTGCTTAATAGCCGGGACTCCGGACGACGTCATTGTCCACATGGCGGCGGCCACACTCGAACGAATTGGATGGCTTGTGTGGCGGATATCGAATATCACCGCGCGGCTATTCAGGTGTCGACATCCACGTTTTGCATCCGCCAAGAGATCGTTAGCCGTCAGTTTACGGTTTTGGAACTCGTCTGCGTGGGGGATATTTCTGGAGATCCCGGAAAAAGATAATGTGCAGTAGACGTAGGACGAAATAGGCTTTTACCTGGTCGTTTGACTAATCATTCTTGTTCAGTTTTCGGTGTGCACAGACAAAAACAAGAAAATACTGTTCCAGTAATGTTCGCAATATCGCGAGGCGTGTACCAGCAACTTCACGCGCTGGCTGACGGAATTCTCCCAGAAACAGATCAAAATGACTGACCTCCTTCTCGGTTCTTGAGAAGATTGTTGTGGGGCTCGCTTGGGCAAGCCCTGCATAGACCAGACGTCACCGCACGTTGAAGGCGCGTTTCCCAGCCCAAAACTTTCCCTGGCCGAAGCCTCGCCAGCGAAAATCGCGATACGCAGCGCGTAAGCTGTTCAGTTCCTCGACGCCATGCTCATTATGGTGACTGCTACTGGACCAATGGTGCAGCACGTACTTCGTTACTCTCCGGTGCTAGTTTAACGTGGAAGAATTTGCGTTCCTTCCACGTACAATGCACTCTTTAAATAGCTGGTGGAAAGTGACATAATTTAGTTTGTTCGAATCTTCTGAGGATTACTTTTAGTATAAGTTATTGTTGTTTTTTGTGCGCTATCCATCTGAATATATACAATATGCATCTTTATCCACCATCCTTTAGACAGATACACGTGAACGATATGTAATTTTTTAGGAAATGGAATTGTACTCTACTAAATATTCTGTCGAATTTCCTTTTGCATGACAGATTCCCTTAAAAATGAACAGTTTTTTAATGAAAAAACAACTGATCAGCTCCATTTAGTCGGTCTAATCCAAGAATATGTGTGGGCATGCGAGCGTACATTATTCCCCTTGCATGTGACTTTGCCGGGGTAGGAAGCCCACACGAGCCCTCTACCACACTCTCTCTTAAAGTTCTGTTCTTTGCTGAATTGAAAATAATACAGATCATTATCACCTATGTTCGCATCGAAGTTTCGAATAGAGTGCCAACAAGTTTCTTTTTGGACTGTTTCTTCTGGTGAGTTATTTATTTAGGTATTTATATATAGAAAGATACTTCTCCAGATAAGTGAAATAAGTAATCGCAAATATATGTGAACTAAGATTAGGATGGTGTCGATAAATCCAGAAGCTCTATGCATGCACTTCGTGTAGCATCTCTCCATTGCAGCAAAATTCTCACCATTTCTCAACTATCAAGTAACACCGGGAACTTTTCTGATCTCCGAGATAGGCTTGCGAACAATATGTAAGTGAAGAACGAAGTTTTCACTAGACTTTGCCACGGCGTGCCCGATTTTCGCCCCGATTCCTTTTGCACTGGCACCCACAGTGCGTCATGCAGTCGTCGGGCGTGCGTGCTCTGTTGCGAGAACTGCGTCCATGCGCCGTCAAAGCAGTGCCTACGCCCCCTCGGCAACTGCGCTTATCGCCAAGGCCACGCGCCCACGGAATTCGGAGCCGTGCACCTTTGGACTTCGGTCCAAAGGCACAAAGGTGAAGTGTCTCTAGAGTCATCAGTGTCTACCGCTATAAGATTTCGGAAGGATAACTCTTGATACCTTTGAATGGGCAGAAGATACGATCTGTGTGCATTTTAATAAACACTATTGAGGTAATCTTGCCAGTCATGCATTTGCTTTTTCTTGGACATATAAGGACGTTGCTCATACCCCTGTTTCAAATAATTTCTTCTTCTATAATTTATTAGTAAGTGCGTCAGGAGACTCGAAATACGGCTCGAGCCGGAACGAAATCAGGAATTGACAGAAGGAATCCACACTCAGCTCATGCAATAGAAATTCTGTTAAGTTTCAACTGCAAGGTTTCGACTTGTTTAAAACGCTCTTGCCCGATATCCAATAAGAACCTTCTGCATTGCATGGGCTCGTAGGAAATAATGAGTGTGTTGATGGCACGATGCCTTTGCCTTCGTTATAATTTGATTGAGTCTTGTTGTTGTCAATGTTCAATCGTATTAAAGATTTCACGACACATCTGCCAGAACTATACAATCCCTTGCCCCTCCCGACTTATCAATAAATCAAGTTAATTTGTTTCTATTGTCCACTCCACTACGGCATCGAGTTCAAATTGTTGGCCCATACCTGCCCCACGGAAGCTAAGGAGAAGAGTGCTGTCGCACTGATAGGATTCGGCGAAAGCGCTAGTGCCTGCGCCAGGAGTCTGGGCGTCGAGAACCGAGTGGCACCGGGGTGTCCCTTCCCGGAATCAGAGTGCGTCACCTTCCATCCCGCACGTCCGCCCGCGCAAGTAGTCGCCCCCCCCCCTCCCGCCTGCACCCCGCCCCGTGCTGGCGCGCGTGCTCCTATGCACGTCTTTTGAGAGGCCGGGTTATTTCCGATGGCTCGCCATTAAAATAGGCGCTTTATAATCCGCCGACACATATTTGCCAAGCGACTCGCGCTTTTTCAGAAGAACGGAAAGTGTAAAAGAGGAAGTTTCCTTTTCACTAGGCAAGCCGGCACGGGATTTTATCTTGAAGTGATATTTTTAAACGAGGGAAAAAAAAAAGTTAAGTAAACGAGGTGAATGCTAGATAGTACAGCAGCTGGATTTTTTTTTAATTCAACACGATACTCGCAGAACATTACAGAGGAATTCGTTCTCCTTCTCTCACACTCTCAAGTTCACACACCACGCACACAATCTCTCACACGTTCTCATTGCTGCACACACAGTGTAGCATGGACATCGTCTCAGAGTTCCACGTATACACCCTTATCTCGCGCACACTTTACTCCATATGTGTCGGGCGCGTTCACACACACGCACACACCCACACACAGACTTTGTCATTAGCGCGTGCGCACACATCCTCACACTCTCTTAGTCTCTGCATGTGCTACAGCAAGCTTAGTTTTGGAATCCTTGGGTGTGTAATTATTTCGCCCTGGAGTGCGGCGGTGCGGCGGTGCGGTGGCGGTGGCGGTGGCGGTGGCGGTGGCGGTGGCGGTGAAGGTGAAGCATGTGGGAGCGCCGCGTAGGCAAACCGGCCTTTGCTTCTTCGTTTTTCGCGCCTGGACGTTACCGACACTTCGCTCCGCGCCCAGCTCCACATTACGGCCATGGACACCGGAAACCGCAACATGTTCCTTTTACAAAACATTTACCCCTTTACCTATTTTGAAAAACATTTATCCGCCACTGGTGATGCCAGCGACGGAATACTTGAATATCCTGTAAAATTAGTGATAAAATACATGTCAGTTACAAATGAAAAATTATTCAGGTTCACATCATTATTGAGCAGAATTGCATTCATAACTTTACCTAAAAATTTGTTTAATGATAATGAGATGAAGTTTCATGATTGTGAGCCGAAGAATTCAGTTCTAATTTTGCGATTCAATGAATTTCAAGAAACAAAAACATGACAAAACATTTACGAACTGCATGCAGCAGTTCAATAGGTAATTCAAGGGTGCGATAGATGTCTTAGTTCTCACAGACGAATCACAAGTCCAATCCGTGAATAACCTGAATGTGTTTTTTAGAAGAACCCAGCTTTGCTTACGATCAACTTTATGTAGGTTCTTCTGATGATAGAAAGAAAGAGAGAGAGAGAAGTTTTGGAAAATGACTCTCTTGCTCAAAGCAATTTGATGGCAAAATATATAGACGAGAGTTGGGGCAGAAGTCATTGAAACTATTTTTTTTTCTTAAAGAAAGGTTATTGAATCAGACAATTGCATTGCCACTTGAAATAAATGTTTTTTTTTTTTTAAATTTGCGTTCATAACAACAAATGCGAGTGTGTCTTAGCACAGAGAGCAATGCGAAATCAGTTGCAGTTGTCTGACTGCCGCCGTGCGAGATGAACGTAACCCGTTTCGAGCAGCGCTCAATAGAGGGAGAAATGCCAGCGTGTGCCACAGAAAATTGGCGGAAGCTCTTGGGAATGATGCCCTTCCATACCGGACCGTTGGGGGGTGGGCAGGAGAGTTTGCGAGGACGCGAACGAACCAGCGATCGGCAACGCACGTGACATGAGTGGCCCGGACAGTCAGTGAATCGTCTAATCGGGCATTTAGAACGGATTTATAATGCTTTTGGAATGCGAACTCGTACTCGCTAAAATGCTTGGACCATGAAACCAAAACTGTGATTTCAAATATCGTAATAAATATGAGAAACACAATTTTGGTGTGTCGTTAAGTGTCCAAGCATTTAGATCATACCTCGTCCTTTCATTTGTGTATTACACATTTTCCACCTATGCTCACCTCTTCACAAAATAAATAATTGCCAAGATTGATGCCCCGACCCTCGCGTGCGTGCGTGCGTGCTCGCTCGTAAATGCCTGTCGAAATAAGTTTTAAATGCATTAAATTTTGTGTTTAAGAATTATAAATATTGTTTTTTATTCGTTATTATTATTGTGTGGGATTGATTTTCCCCCGTCATTTTTCAAGTGTTACCCACAGTGTTTTTATGTATTTGCTTAAAAATCTGCCATGGCTTAGTCATGAATTTTTCCAATTGTCAATTGGATAAAGGACCAACATGGCGTTGCAAGATGCTTCATTCATAACTCCACTTTCTTTGTATGATTAGGTGAAAAACAAGAAATGTAATCAAATTTACAATTTTTTTTAATTAAAAAAATTATTAAAGAAATATGTTAATCTGTTAATATCAAACTGAAGTGCCCTGGGTTGTTCCTTTGGTATTCATTTTACATAATCTACGAGATGTCTTTTATCGGAACCATGCCTGTTGCCCACTTCTATCTCTTCTAGTTCATCCGTGCCCCACTTGGCCTTGCTCCCCGATGTCCCTTTCCCCAAAACCCCAGGTCTTTTTCACTCACTTTGTAACTAAAATAATTAAGAAATGTATATTAAAAGAAGAAAAGAAAAATTATTTTTTTACTCACTTCTGTGCTTTTTGTGGAGTTGTATGTATAATATCAATACAATAAAGCCCTCTTCCGGACAAAAATCATCCAATCTGTCACAATTTTAACATCAACTTATGTATTTACAAATTCTTGATTTACCTTTTTCTCTTAATTTCATATCTCTTGTACACGTAATTCGTTCACGCATAGAAGCCATTTAAGCCTGAGAACCCAACTTGACTTCAGAAACATCATATAACTAAATAAAAACTGGCAAAGGTTATAATTTGCAAATAGAAACTGTTCACAATACAAAATTGAATGTAAAATAAACAATCGCTCACTAGAGATATACATTTTCAATGTTTCAATTTGCAGTAAAATTCTTAATTAATATATTCTTCTATTACGTTTTGTACTTCTACTGAAATGCCTCTAAACAACAATTTGACAGCTATGGTTCTCTGCTTTCAATTCACTTGTTTGATATTTTTATTTGAACAGCAGGTAAGCTACCAACACTGTGTTGTTGTGAAAACTCTGAAACAAAATTTTTTAAAACTAATTTTAGTGTCACGCTATAAATCACACATACTCTGTTTGATTCTTGGTCACTCACAAGTATTTGTGCCAAATTTTGGAGTATTTCACTCCAATGGTATTAATTTGTTTGAGATGTGTGCAATTGTAAACAATTTTACTTTTATATAATAGATTTGTAAGATGTATTATTGCATACTATGCATCAAAATCCTGAAACTGATGCAAGTTCTTGCGCCATATCTTGAACTGAAATAGTATTGCTTCTCTCAAAATCGTGAGTTTCAGAAGAAATAATTTAGGGTGAAATTTGTTTGTGGGGATAACATTTTTACCTGTATCATTAGAGAAAAAGTAGTTCCTACATTTTCAAAAACATAATTATACACAATATGTAATAATACAAACTACTAAAAAACATTATCCTCCTTTGATTCTTAAATAGTATTCTTTCGTTGTTTAAAGAATGTTGTCAAGGAGAGATGAACATTCACTGCCAGATTCGAAAATTGTGGTAGCAGTGAAATAAACTTCTTGTGGTACTGTCATAAAAATCTTGCTCCCCAGACAATAAAATTGTTGTTAATATTGCCATGATTAAAGAAATAAAATTGTTTTAAGAAATTTGCTTCATTGATATTTTCTTGCCCAATGAAACACTGATAAAATTATTACATACACCATTGATAATAGTAATTGCAATTTTTAAGACCTATTTTATTCCTTTGGAGTAAATTTTGGGTTAAAAGTTGTCCCATCACTTAAATTATGGAAGTAGGTGAAAAGTGAATAATTATGTTTTCAGCAATGGTGTAATTCCAAATAAAATTTATAAACTGATTGGTGGGCAGAATCATTAGTAAATTTGTCGTAGAGTATTAACAATGAATGCTAGGTTGAAAATGGGGAAATTGCTGATCCAAAGTACACTAAGTATGTTAGAAATTGGATTTTACAAATAAAAGAGAATGCAATACAATCTTTTGTCAACCCAGGCAGTGATTAAATATCACCAATTTAGGCATATATACATTGAATATATGTTGCTTTCTTTGTTTTGCAGAATTCCATTTTCTACTTAAACATTTTCCTGAATTTCTGTCCTCAAAAAGATTACTCCTCTGGTTGGTTTAACACGGTTATGATGATAGTTATTGCAGGATCACACTGAGGCCTGTGAAATAATTGTTCATTGTTTTTTCTTATCTCGGAAAGATTATGTTCTAGTCACCATACTTTGGGACCTTATTGGGGCTAGAAACCTGACCAAAGTGTGGGGTTCTATTATTATTATTAAAATATTGCACACAAGTTATCAAGATTTATATGAAAATAAAACTATTACTTTCAGAATTAAAATAATAAATACTATGTACATGTAATTTAAAACAATTTTATTGTATATTTATGACATTGATTTAGGAATTCTTTATCTGTTTCAAAACCTGAATAGTTTAAACATTTTATTACATATTTATTATTACACTTGAATTTACTATAATTGTTACAACAGTTTATAATTACTTTTTTATTATAAACTATTATAAATTGTTGATAAAAATATTGGGGGAGGGGGCATAAGTTTGTGCTTAGTCTGCTTATAAATTCACTCATGGCACTTATTGCAAGACAGTTATATTATATTAAAATACATCTTTGTAGGTATCATAATCAGATAAATTAAAAAAGAAAGATTGAGCACTTATAGAGGGAATAAGTAAAAATATTTTCAATAACCACAATTTCTTTTGTTTCAGGGCATGAAGCCTTCTGCTGCTGAATACTGGCTTTTAAAGGAAGTCTCGTACCTAGATAATTTTGGAGAAGAGATGTTTTACAGTAAAACATGCAGTGGAGGAATGGCAGTTGGCCTAGGTGTTGGTCCTCATGGCATTACTATATACCAAAGCGATTCCAGTGAGAAACAAAGGTAGTTTTATTCATTAATATTTTTTATGACTTTAAAATAAATGAAAGAAGATCACTGTATTTCTAATTCCTTTTGCTTTAACAGTATACCATACACTGCTATTCAGAGTGCAGCATCACAGAGAAGATCTTTCCACTTAACATATCTAAGCTTGGATGGTGATGAAACACTTTTGGACGTTAAGTTGGAGTCCTCTCAAGTGGCAAGTGGTTTATACCGAGCCATTACGGAAAAGCATGCTTTTTACAGTTGTGAAACTGTTCGTAGTGCTGTAACAGCACAGTTCATTAGGGATCTCAAGGTAAAATAGTTTTTACAAAATTATTGGTTTCCTCTGACTGTAGTTTTTGGAATATTAGATGACAAATGGTTTGATTGTGCCAAAAGTCGCTATTGTTTCATGTGTGATTTTTGTTTAGGGGACAATTGTGTCGATTTTCAATGAAGATACATCTCTTGGAAAGAAATATGTGTTTGATATTCAACGTACCTGTCGAGAAGTTTATGATAATGCCCGCCGAGCATTATATCAGTCCGGGAGCAGCCTGTTTCCTCCTCCAGAAGAGAGCATGGATGATGAGTGCACTAAGTCCCCAGAGAAGTGTAAGGATTGTTCTGGGCAGCAATGCAAAGTGAGTATTTCTGAAGTGATCCTCCCCTAATTATGCATTAGGCTTAAACATGAAATCTTGAATTTGCGTTTTTAATATCCATTTTCATTCCATGTATATATAACATTCAGTTGTTGGTGTTGTTTTTTTCTTTTTTTCCTTTTGAAATTCAAGTATTTTGGTGTTAAAGTAAGGCAGTTCCTTTTTTAAAAAATGTTGGCAAAATGTAAAGAAATATTTTAAAAATTGCGTGTTCAGTCAATTAATTATATACTGTATTGTGTTAATTGGAATGGAATGAATGGTTATAAGGTTTTTTTTTTAGTTTTATAGTGTGTTTTGAACTAGTGAAAATATTGTGTCAGTAGAGGAGGAGTTACTTTCTTTTGAACTTAAATTATGTGGAAGTTTGTATAGTATTGGCAAGAAAAACATTACATATAAGAAAATATTTCTTACTACTGCAAAGAATGGAAATAAAATGACCATTGTTAATGATAAGTTATCACAACATTGCAAACATAATTTAACATTTTTATAAATTACATTTTGACTGGTAAAAGAATTGATTACCCCAACTGGGAATCAATCCCAGATGGTATACACCCAGTTACTCTAACCATGTAAGCTACCAACACAGTCAACTATTTGAAGAGCTTTAGGGAGATAGCCCTGGATGGATATACTATACATTTCACCATCTGCTCACAGTTGGAAGTTTAGCAACTATGGGAAGTTTGTTGCAGTTCAACTAACTTTTGACACTATATTACATATGGAGATTTGTTTGCATGTGATCTCAGTTTCGACTACGGAAAGTTCAAATTTACTTTTACTATTCCAGTTAGTTGATTTCTTCTCTTGGATAATATTTTGTTAATTTGGTATTATGTAGTGCTAGTAATAATATATAACTTGAGTTAATTGGTATATTTTCGGATTACACGGGATACTTAAATTCAACATTGGATTTTGGTACTGGAGTCAATTGCAATTTGCAAATTGGAATTAGGTATAGTAAAACCTCTGAAAGCAACTCGCCTCCTCAGTTAAACAAACAATTCTCTCAATGACAGATTTTTCTTGGAATTGACACTTAATCCCAAATATTGTAAATTTTATTAATTTACTGTTTATGAGAGCCTGCTTTCAGGAAAATTGTTAGAATTCTGTATACTAGGTATTCAGTAGCTAAAATTAAAATTTATGTAAATGGCATTTGTGTGATATATCCTGTGTCTGAGCTTCAATCCTCAATGAAATCTGGGCAGGAGGGATATCAGAAATTGAGTAGTCATTGAAATGGTCCCACAGCTTCTTGCTCCATTTCTTATAGTGTTGTAGAAATGAAAGTAATCTACTGAACCTTAATTCTTTGCATTAATGCAGCTATCCTTCCCTTACTTTACCTTCCTGGAAGTACATCTAGTGTGGTAGAATATCAATATCAGAAGTCAGGTTTATTGACATGCTCAGAGAAAGCAATATGAGTTCTTTTATATGCATTTAAAAGTATATAGTAAATGGATACTTTTATGTACTCATAGATAAAGTTTTCCTTGTAATCATGCTATTCTGAATCTGTGGAAGAAAAAGCTTTGTTTGTAAAACATTGTTCTAATAAATTTAAAAATCAAATAACATCAATCCTAGTTTCACTTTGTGGTGAATTACCCAATAGGTCTAATTATTCAGAATATATCAGGGGTTTTCTGGAATCCTTTACTACAACCTGTTTATTTCTAAAAGCTTGTTAATAAGGATCAAAGAGGGATACATGCAAATTAATTTTTATCATTGTAGACTTGGTGAAACTTGAGAATCAATAACACACTGAATATAAGGAATCGTATTTCTGCTGAACCTTTATTTATGAAAAATTATTTCAATTTTTGAAGGTAATGAAATTCTAGTAAGAATTTTATTTCTACTTTTCCAGTCTTCACAGAAGCAATTGGTGCGCCTCCTTGAAGCAATGGCATGCCGTATATGCATGGACAGAGCCATTGACACTGCTTTCTTTCCTTGTGCTCATGTGATGGCATGTGGAGAATGCGCAGCCAGGTGCGAGCGCTGCCCCCTCTGCAGAGCCCAAATTGAGCAGTCACGGCGCATCTACCTTCCCCTAGAACTGCAACAGCAGCAGTTGCCAGAAGTAGTGGAGGTGCAGGCTGGCAAGCCCAGCTAAGTGAGAGAACTGTACTCTCAAGCTCCTCATGCTTGAGTTTAACATCTCAGTTGCTACTGCTTTTAGAAAGACTGGGTGGTACCTGTTTCTACTATTTTAAGTCAAATATTATTTTAAGTGTAAAGCTTCCCAATAGTTCTTCCTGAAATTTTTAAATTATTTTTTTGTTCTTCAATTTCTTTAACAGATGGTGGGACAAGTTAAGGACATGGAATGGTACATTTGGGAAGTTTTACTTCATTCTTGTACAAAGAGACCTCACAGAGGGAATACATGTTCAGTTATTAAAAACAGTATTGTGTTAACTAATCTGTGTTAAATGCGTATTTCATTAGTGATGAAATGAGAGGCAATTTTGAGGAATTGCTTTGTGTTTTTCATTATGTGTTAAAGGTTAAAAAAATGTACAGCTCCAATGTCTTGCTACCTGCACTTTGCACACATGCTTTTTTCAGTAAATGCTATTTAAAGTAATTGTAATATTTAACAGAATGGGGAAAAAAAATTCTCAAGCGAGCAGTACATAGTTTGTGGTTATCAAGGAACAGTATTTGTTTTATGATTTAAAGATTGTGTGAAACAGTTTTTATAAATTTTGATGTGTTAATGACCTTAATTGTGATTCATGTGTGCTTTGTAAGAACTTATCTCCTACAAATTTTATGAAAATTGACTACTAATTGTTCATGGCATCATTGTGTACACAGCATTTGTAGAGCAAAAATGTTACCACTTTTTGCCGTTTTTAAATATTGGTTGCCATGAAAATATTCCACAAAATGAAAATAGTAATGCATTGCAAATGAAAGAAATCTGCACTGTCCATTTTTTTCTCTTATCAGTATTTTGTACTGTGCGGTTTGAATTCTTTCTTTACAAGTTTCCTTCTTAGTGGGGTTTACAAGTATTGAGGATAGTTACATCCAATAATACACTTGCACCATGGTTGCCTTGTCTTGCACTTATTAAAAGGTACTTAATATGCAAGTACTAAAAGGAGTGAGAATAAAAATGAAAAGAAGTGTACATTAACGTGGGAGTGGAATCTCAAGTTTGGAGAAGCATGTGTGGTTTTAATCTGCTCCAAGTGAAGTACAGTTTTGGTTTGCAAGTGCAGATAAAAGAAGAAAGTGACTTCTGTGTTCTTGTGATTAGATGATTCCATTCTGCCACTTTTTATTTCTTGACATGGATATTCCAGTATTTCTGTTGCACAGGGTTACCTCTTCAAAAAAATCCTTCTTTTTTTTTTTTTAGTTTTACCTCACATTTTGGTTGTGAAACTGTGATTGGTAGAGTATTTCTGCTTCCACTTTGTAGTATTTATCATTTTAAGGATGTGAAAGTGTGAGTGTTGTATGATGATGTGTGATGAGTTTAATTTAATGTTTTATTTTCAACTGTAAGTTATGTGCTATGCATATAATTTTACAAGATTCCTTAAAGAGGAAATTTTTATTGAATTTTTTTTTGTGAGCCACAGTGTTCATACCCAAGTTAAAAAGTGTAATCTTCAATATAAAATTTGCAATTAAAGATCAGTGCACTTCAGTTGTAGAGTACATGTTCATTTTTTTTGGACAGAAATTTCACTATTTTCACGAGTTCTTCTGGAACTGATGCATGATAATTAATAGATGCTTGTAAATGTCAACTGTATATACATATATATATTGCTGTAACGCCGCTGGCTATTGCAGTTTAATAATTCTTCCTGATAAATCAGGGCATGTACAGTGTATCTAGAAATTAATTAATAGAGCTGCAATTATTTGTATATTCAAAATAATAGACTGCATTTGTTTTAGGCAAGCAGCAACAAAATATACTGTAATATTATTGAATTAAAATGCCAATCTAATTCCATATCCTGTCTTTAGCTAATTGTACCTTCTATTTGTGTGTTCCCTTTTACTGCTTCCCTTTGCGCTAGAATGCACGACCCCAAATTTAATTCTTTATAGAAAATTTGAACTATCTTCAGGTAAGTTATTGGCTTCTCAAACATGAGTTCTTGTCAGATCACAGATCTACTTCATTTTGCACAATGACATGAGAAATATTAATATAAGCTTTGCTTTAACATACTTCTATTTGAAATTAATTGTTAAAATATAAAAAAAAATTAAAAATCCTCATGGTCAAATCCTCATAAAATTGAATTTCCAAATCTGACAAGTCGTTGGTGGAATTTTTGTTCCTAGTAATTACTACATAGTTTGGGAAGTATAGAAGCAAAGGTAGATATAATTCGGCTATAATAGGAAACGAACTAAGAGCAAAAGAACAATACTTTGCTGAACTTAGGCCCGCACACCTAACGTATTGAATGGAGCTCATCAATGCATTGTCTTTGGAAACGGGACGTGGGCAACATCGCAGCACCACAGGTTTCGCGAGTATACAGTAACAGCATCCTAAAATTATTCACACAACTCGATGAACTTATTCTGCAGTTGTATCCCTGATATTTCGTGATCGATAGGAAAAACTATTTTCTTTGAACGAAAACAAAAGTATTGCACCCAGCAAACAGCTGGAAACTATTTGCGTACAAACACGTTCATTGTGCCCAGTGATCATCACGGAACTTTTATCTGTAGAATTGTGGGAATGAAATTCTACTAATTCGTAACATGGCCGCGTTGTAAGTCGACTTACGGCGCTGAAAACGGAGGTAGTTGTCCTTATTCGTATTTTGTACGTAATAATAATTATACCATAGTGGTGGTACTGGGTCAAATGAAATATCATTTTAAAGATTTTTTGTGGTATTATAAGTGCTACTCGTGCGACAACTGACGTACGGTTTGCCTGCTCCTTGTTGGACGTATGGCAGCCCTCGAATGAGATAACGAGTAGAAAGTGTCGAAACTTATTTATTCCTCATATTCCTCAACCAAAGCCGTAACAATTCACTCATTGTTTTAAAATTCCCGAAAAAACAAAATTATTCTTTTTTGTTTGTGTTAATGGCTCACTGTTCACCATTCAAAGTACACTTCAAAGTGTGCTAAGCAATCTTGGGGTGTTGCAATAGCCTTCTGCTTTCAACCAAATTATTTCCTAACAGGCTGGCAATATCTTCAAGATATTGAACTGTGTTGCCTTTTACGATTTGAATAAATACCGGTGATTAATTGTGATTTGCATTAGAAGCTTCAACTGCTGTGATACATTGTCACCTGAGTAAGACATTTTTGTTCTAGTGTTGTTATTAATCTATAAGTCTGGTTTTACATATCTGTTGTGAAAGTTCATTCATTAGCTTGTAATCTGTATAATTATGAATCTGTGTAGTACCTTGTTTCATAAATAAGTATCATCTTGTAGAGCTCAATTGTACAGTAATAGTGCAAGTTAAGTTGTAACTTTTAAAGAACAATGCGTGATGAAGTACAGGTCAGATATATATATTTTGAAAACTTGAAATTAAATGTCACCTTATATGATTTGTTAAAATTTAGTATGATGTAACAGAATATTACTATGTAGATTGTAATATTCCTATTATTTAGGCTCTTTTTAGACTTAAGGAGTACTTATACTTCGTACTTTTGTGGATATTCTGTGTTAAGAACCATTTGTGATCTCATTGTTAAAACTTGTTATTTTGGATCTTGCAGGTACTGTTTGAAAGAGGACACTGCCAAAATGCTTCACTTCCATGCCTGCTCTCCTAAAAAAGTTCCTCTTTTGGCCTCTCATCGAAGAAGGAATCGCAAGAAACTGCACTGTTTAAATAACACAACTCAATGAGTTATCTATCATTTGTTAGTGAACTTGTTTGTTGACTCAAGTTCTGGAACCCCCCCGGGTTCTTTGTGTGTATAAGCATTTTTCAGTGTGTAGTTGTGTAAAGTTGTTTTACAGTCATGGAAGAAAGTGGAATTTTATTTTTTTAAAGTAACTTAAACAAGATGATTTTCATGGGAATTTGTACAATGATACAAAAATTATGAGAAGTATGGTTTGTTTTTGGAACTGTTGAATAATGTTTAAGAAGAATGTGAAATTTAATATTGTTTTCAACAAGCAATTGAGTTTGAAATCGGTGCTAAATGTGCTTTGTTAACTTTACGACTTCCAAACTTCTTAAATAGAAACATCTGAGAAGCTAGTTTTTATTTGTTCTGAATTTATTCAGCTGTAGTGGTATTAGAAGTATGTATTGTGATGAACTACTTGTTTTTTGAAATGTAGATTTTACTTTCTTAATTGCTCTCTGAGAAAAAATGGAGTCATTTAATATTTAAGCCTGGGATATTGAAGTAAAGTATGTACATCAAAAAAGAAGCTACAATGGAGGGTGGTGTGCAAACACCATTGTCGGGAGTGCCTGGCTTGCCACAAGACGACACCCAATCTCAAGCTCGTGTTTGTTTCGTGTGTGGGGCTGTCAGTCATTCAGATCAATATTGGCTACGAGTGAAACCCACTGCTAATGCTACAGATGCATATTTCCCCTTCTTGGAATCCCATGAACCACCTGCAGGATACCGAGCTGCACAAAGGACTCCAGAAGGAGCAGTACGTGCTTGTTATCTGTGCTATACAATGCTTCTGCAACAATGGGACTGCTATGAGCGGGATAGCACTCCACATGCTCGTCGTCTGTACTGGCTTAAAAGATGTGACAATGGACCTTATACAGGGGCTGAAATGAATCTTCAGGGTGAATATGCAGCTCAAGTGTTGGGACTAGGTACTGAGGGCTCTCACAGGTAAGTTTCCTGTACCTATTTCTGAAACATTCTGCAGATAATGTTTTCGCTTTATTTTCACTGTATTTTGAAATTATTCATTTTCTCCTTTTCCTATAAGGACATTTTTGTCCGTAAAGATAGTTTTTCATCATCTCTTATCTGAATGTACATTCTATTCTTAAATTTTTCTTTATCTTTTGATACAAGTCTTTCCATAATGTAGTTTTCTTTATTGTTCTGCAACATTCTTTGTCTTATGTTCTGATTGTTAAAAAAAATACAAGTTGAATGGCATTAATGTGGAAGTTTCACTTTGCTAGGGAGCCAAGCAGGCCTGTATCTCATGAAGACAGTGTGAGCAGGCCTGGAGTTTCACCACGCTTACCTACTGCAATGAGTGTCGATGACTCACGAGGATCCGAAGGTGCTTTGGATCTTCGACATGGTCCCAGAGAATCTCCAACTGTTTCTGTGCCACCTCCAGTACCCACACCTACTGGTCAGTGTTCAGCTTTACATTACTAAAAAAAATTGTGATACTTGTATATGAAAATAATGATTGTATTTGATTTCTCATTCTTTCTTGTTATCGATTTCTTCCATTTTTATTAATTGTTTTGTGTAACCAAGAACTACTTTAGTAATTATTCAGAAAGAAGGTTGAAGAATTATCATAGAATAGTATTGTGATCTGAATCAGTCTACCTTGGAAATTTGGAATAATTTCAGAGAATTTGTTTTATTTTTATTTGCCATTGTAAACATGTACTTTTATAATAAAGTAGTTGTAATGCAAAGGAAGTTAACATTTGGAATTAAAATGTGTATATTCAACTGATTTTCTCCCCTATTGTTGCCCTTAATTCATAAGATTCTGAAGTTAATTAATAAAATTGAATGATTTATGAATATTCAGTATAATTTGTGTATGTTATCCCTGATAAATTGTTTTTTGAATTGTTCAAGTGTGTTGAGTTTTACAATATTAAAGGGTAGACTTGACAGATTTATTAATATCATCCTCTAATTTTCATGTGCAAAAAAAAAAATAGTTGCTATATTGTAATAGTTTTGTTTGTTTTATTTGCTTTTTGTATGAAAATGAAATATTCTGATGAAGCATTATTCTTCACTACACTTTTTTGATGTGTTATAGGCACTGCAAAAGGATTTGTAATATCATTCTATTTTTGCTTTGTCCTGAAAAATGCATGGTTTAATTCAATGTTAGTTTGAATTTCTTTTTGTGTTTGTTTTTTTCAGGTGGTTATGCAGGTGGTGGTAGTGGTCCAGGAACTGACATTTTAGACCTCAGCATGCCTGATAAAAATTCTGCTACTGAGGTGTGCTACGTGTGTGGTGATGAATACAAGCGTGGTTCTCTGAGCCACATAGCTGCTAAGCCCATCCAGCCTCCTCCCCTGCCTGCTGGAGGAGCCCACCCT